>VWZI01013561.1:69062-173931 GCA_013396835.1 Psilopogon haemacephalus | reverse complement strand
TTCTGTTATTTTTCTCCAATTCGTTTAAGAGTTTTCATTCTGTCAACGATAAAACCACAACAACTCTATACTGGAGCTGGTGAGAATGGTCCTAGCTGGAGCTTATGGCAGAAAGCTCCTGCAGAAACATGAGGCCACCGACTCGGGTTCTGGAGTAAGGCATACAAAGGCTCAGAGGCTAACTACACCCCCACAGAAAAAGAGTTTCTAACTGCCTATGAGGGAGTTCGAGCTGCTTCTGAGGTGACTGGAACTGAGTTGTCATTCGTTTTGGGTCTAAGACTTCAAGTCCTGACTTGGACGTTTAAAGGGAAAGACTCAACTCCACACCATGCCAAAGATGCCACTTGAAGTAAGTGGATAGCTCTGATAAGCCAGAGCGCTAGAATGGGGAGCTTTGAATGCCCGGGCATAGTGGAAGTGATCACCAACTGGCCAGAGGGCACTGACTTTGGAATGCCACCAGAAGAGAAGGCAGTGGCCCATGCTGAAGTAGCCCCCCTTCCTGATAACCAGAAGAGATATGCTCTGTTGACAGATGGATGTTGCTGTCTGGTAGACAGTAAGTGGAGATGTAAGACTGCCATCTGGAACTCTAGATGTAGAGTTGCAGAGGCAAGAGATGGAGAAAGCAAATCCAGCCAATACGATGAGGTTAAAGCCATCCAGCTGGCCCTGGACATTGCAGAGCGAGAACAGTGGCCAGTGCTCTACACCGACTTGTGGATGGTATCAAATGCCTTATGGGGGTGGCTGAAGGAATGGAAACTAAATGATTGGCAGAGAAAAGGGAAGGCTATTTGGGGTGCTGACTCCTGGCAAGACATTTCTCCCACCTGGACAAACTGCCAGTTAAAATCAGATACATCAGTGCTCACATTCCCAAAAGCAAAGCACAACCACCTAACTGACTTGGCTGCCAAAATCTTCCAAATAGACCTGTACTGGAAACACAAAGGTTAACTGTCCTTAGCTTGGTAGGCCCATGACTTTTCTGGCCAACAAGGGAGAGATGCCACCTACCAATGGGGTAGGGACAGGGAAGTAGATATACCCACGGATGCTATAGCACAGGGTATCCATGAATGTGACATCTGCGCTGCCATAAAGCAAGCTAAGTGCACAAAACCTTCGTGGTATGGGGGATGGTGGTCAAAATACAAGTATGGAGAGGCCTGGCAAATAGATTACATCACTCTGCCTCGATCCTGCAGTGGCAAACAATATGTGTTAACCATGGTAGAGGCAAGTACTGGATGGCTGGAAGCTTACCCAGTATGTCACGCCACTGCCTGCAATGCTATCCTGGGCTTGGAAAGGCATATACTGTGGAGATATGGTACCCCAGACAGAATTGAGTCAGATAACGGGACCCATTTCAAAAACAACTTTGTAAGCTACTGGGCAAAAGAACATGGGATTGAATGGGTTTACCATATCCCATACCATGCAGGAAAGGTTTAATGCCACAATGGCCTGCTGAAAACCACCCTGAAAGCTATGGGGGGATGGAACTTTTAAGAACCGGGAGAAACACCTAGCAGAAGCCACCTGGCTAGTGAATGCTAGGGGATGAGTCAAGTGAGCTGGTCCTGGTCAGTCTTCTCTATTGCTTATAGTTGAGGCAGATGGAGTTCCTGTGGTCTGTGAAAAAAATCTATTGGGGAAAAATTGTGTGGGCTGCTCCTGGTAGGGGCAAACCTACCAGGTGGTCTGTGCTGAAGGACCTGGTCACACATACTGGGTCATGCTTGAAACTGGTAATATTCGATGTGTTCCCCAGAGAAACCTCACTCTGGATGAAAAGGGTCAGTAACACAGCTTCATGTTATATAGTTATTGTATAATAGTTTAAGTTGTTACAAGTGTCTTTTCTAGTTACATCATCACAACAAGGTGTTCAACAGAACCCACACCACAAAAGCGGCAATCTGGAGGAAGGCTACAGCATCTCACCTGCACCTGTTTGTTTTCCCTGATGCGCTACAGTAAAAGACTGCTCACAATTTCCTTCCAGAGGAAAAGACTTTCCTGAGTTTCCCTTAAGGTAAAAGATTGTTTCTAACTTTCCCTAAGACGAAGGACTGTTTCTGTTTCCCTGATTCTTCCTCCATGTTTTCTGCCCTGCTCACACCTCACCTGCACCAAAGAAGCACATCGCCTTGGGATACAGCTGGGAACCACAAATAACTTGAAACGAGAACTCTTAATACACATCCCATACCATGGACACATCTTCCTATCTTTTGATGAGGAGACTTGCAGGAAAGTGGAAATGGTCTAACCAAGAGGTGGAATGTAAACAGTTAACCCCTCCTGGGGGGTGGTGGGAACCTAATCCTTGGTCACCCTGATTCCTCCCTGGGTGTGGTCTGACCTGACCCCAGGTGCAGTGGTTAGCCCACTCCCACTTCCTGTCTCAAGTCCCTATAAAAACAGAGGAACTTCCTGTTTCTCTCTCTTCCTGCTCTTCTCTTCATCCCATTCTCACTGCCAGAAGCATTCCTGGTTCCTGCTGCTCCTGCTTTGTGGTGAAGCCACCCACCTCCATGCACTGGTTGTATACATATATTTTGTATTTTGTTTTCCCTTCCCTATATTTTTGTAATTCCCCTTACCTAAAATACCTTTTACTTATTAAAGTTTTCTTTTAACTTCCAAATCGAATCAAATCAAGGCTATTCTTTGGGCTTTGGGAAGCTAACTAGAACCAATAAACAGCTTTTGCACCATTTCACTTGCTTCTGCCTGAAAAATGGCACCTAGGCTGCATTCCTCCTATGAAAGGAATAATTAACAAAGGTGGATCATCTCTCACTGAGGGCTGTCAGAAGGGACTTCCAGGCCCTGGGTAGACTGGCCAGGGTAGTAGGAGTATTCTCTTCCAAGCCCCCCATAGCAAACAGATTGAGGAAAACCCATGAGATTTAAGTCCTGGCTTTGAGCCTGGTGCCACCAGCAGAACTTTGGGTTTTTTTGATAATGAGTTACTTTACGTGATGCCAGGCCTGTTAGCAGCAGAGGGGGCACACCTCACCTGAAATGGGAGATGGGTTTTCTCACAGGAGTTGGCTGGGCTCACTGACAGCATTTGAAATTAGGTTGGAAGGGTAAAAGGGAAAAGAGCAGGCTTGCTGCAAATACAGCCTGTGGGATGGTGTGATGGCTTCATGACTATCTCAGGAGTGGTAGGGGATAGTGGGTGTGCTGCTCTGAGGCTAACTGGAATATTTTAATGAGAGAAATTAGATCACAGGTTGTAAAAAGAAAATAATGATGAAGTCCATATTATTAATTGGTTTGCTGACGAGGGGTAAAATGCCAAATTGTCAATGATTTCTCCCACTCTGGTCTTGCATGCTGAATCTATTTGCTTCCTCCACACTCTGCTCCAGTAGTATCTTTTCTAATAGTCTTTGCTAACAGAAAACAACAGAAGCTTTGTTGGTTGTTTTTTTTTGTCTGTCTGAGAAAGTACAGGGAGAAAGAGAAGGTAGCTTTGAGCCCCTTCTGGGCAGCATTATTTGTCTGGGAGGGAGTATAGATTTCTGTATTATTTCTAATTTGTTCCATGGAAATGTGAGGGGAAATTTCTCTACTTTGATGGTGACAGAACACTGGAACAGGCTGCCCAGGTGAGTTGTGGAGTGTCCCTCTCTGGAGGTTATTCAAGACCTGCCTGGATGTGTTCCTGTGTGATCTGGTCTAGGTGATCTTTAGGTGATCCTGCTCTGGCAGGGGGTTGGACTGGATGAACTTTCGAGGTCCCTTTGAGCCCCTAACCTTCTGTGAAATCACCTTTAAGCTACGTTATATTGACTTGCTGTATTCTGAAAATAAAGTCACAGTAAAAATCCATGCCGCAAAAAAAAAAAAAAAATTGGTATAACTTAAAATCCTGCTCCTGTTCCCTGTTGTAATAGGGCAAATTAAGAGTAAGCATACAGCAGATCCATGTCCCTCTGAAAGTGGGGAGCCCAAAACTGAATGCAGTACTCAAGATGAGGTCTCACCAGGGCAGAGTAGACAGGGAGGAGAACCCTAACTTTCTCATATAAAATTACTCTCCAACATTCAGCAGAAAAAGTTGCTATTCAGTCAAGACTAATTTTTTTCAAACAGTAAATGAGGCCCTAAGTAGACTTCACAGAATTACAGAATTGCTGGAAGTGACCTCGAAAGATCATCTGGTCCAATCCCCCTGCCAGAGAAGGATCGCCTAGAGCAGATCACACTGCAACACATCCAGACAATTTTTTAATATCTCCAGAGAAGGAGACTCCACAACCTCCCTGGGCAACTGGTTCCAGTGCTCTGTCACCCTCACAGTGAAAAAAATTCTTCCTCAGGTTTACATAGAACCTCCTATGCCTCAACTTCCATCCACTGCCCCTTGTTCTGACTTTAACTCGAATAGCCTCTAACTCCTCTGTGTGTGTGTCTGAGTGAGCTAAGCATCCAGATTTTGTTTTTAGAATTATATCCCATATTTGTCTACAATGCTCCTTATAGAGTTGGTGGGGTCTGATTTACAGATTGGATCAAGTTTGTTCCAGTGCAAGGCAAATTCTACAGCTGGGAAGAAGCTGCTCTCTTCAAAATCATACTGAGTGGTCCATGTTTCAGGCAGAAAACATTGAGTTGTTACTTTAAAATAATTTAAGTTTATGCTTGGTCTCATGAGAGGATGGCTTGCAATACTTACCCCTTTGGAGTAGTTGTGTCCAGAAACACTACCTGAGATTATGACTTTATGCTAAATACTACACATAAAAGGCAAGGATCTTTACACAGTAAGGAGAGAAAACAAAACCCCAGGAAGTCCTACTTTCTCAAATTTGCAGACACAGAACTGAGGCCAAGGAGACTAATGCATTGGGCAGAACCGGGAACTAAAACCAGATCTCAAGTCACCAATCTAGTGACCTGATCGCAAAAGCATCTTTTCTGCAGGTAACTAATGGCAAATCTGTTTCTTATGGGATGAAAGGGTGACCCAGTTCAGCTCTCATTTACGTTTTTGCAACTCTGCTGCTATCATCACAGTCACAGGAGGATGGGTCTGGCAGTCTCAGATCCTATAACTGTATATATATAGCACAATACATGACGTAAGATGCAGCACTCAAATAGTAGTTTTTGCAGACAGAATTTTCTTCTGTCTTCTTATGAGGCATCAAACACTATCAAAATACAGAATGAACTTCGACAGCAGCTGCTGTTGAAGTTGAATGAATATAACCAGTAAGTTTTCATGAACATCACTTAAGTCAGTATTAAGAACTCTGCAAAAACCATCCTACTGTTTAAAAGACTCCCTTTTAAGGGCTGTACTGTAATGCAAGACAAACCTTAAAGACAGCAAACTGGGTCAATATGTCTTGCTCTATGCATCTTAGAAAAGAAAAAAAATCAGAAAAGTAACCCAGTCCTTTTGCCTCCTTCTCTCTCTCTCTCTGTAGTTTCATGTTAAAACTGTCCAGTTTCCTCCATTAGGAAACACAGAGCAAACTTTAAGAAGCTGAAAATACATTTTGTTTTGGTGAAGGTTAAACATGGAAACATTTATTTTGGTGAACACCAATGCTCCTGGTAACTATTGGTATGGATCTTACCAAGGTTTATCCCGCGACGCTTTTGAAGGAAAGACTGTGTGCTGTTTGCCACTGGAGGTAAGTAGATTGTCTTTGGGCGTTTTGAATGGCTTTGAGTTGCTGCTGACAGGGTTATGGCCGCTGATACAGGATTTCGGTTTCATCTGTACTAGGGATGTCCTGGAATTGCAGGCTGGAGAAGCTGGAGAAGGGGAAGGTTTACACATTGAACTGTGTCTCCGTTCTGTAATAGAAACATAAGAAACTAGTTACAATGATTTAATTACTCTGAAGAAAACCAGTTCAACACTGGTGTGAACGCCACAAAGCCCCAAAGATAAGTAATAAAATCAACTCTGTGAAGTGCTCTTAAAACCTTTAAGAATAGTAAAATAAATGCTAATAATCCAACAGGAAGTTTCACCAACAAATCTCAAACCATTTTGTAAGCAGGAAGTAACCACCAGCATCTGTGTGAGGTACACCAGGTGTCCCAGCTCTTCCAGGTAAAGAAGAGAGAGCAGCCCAGATGAATCAATGAAATACTCCCTGACAGACACAAGATTGCTTCTAAAATCACAGAATCAGAGACATTCTGGTTGGAAAAGACCCTCAGGATCACCAAGTCAAATGGACATCCCTACTCTACAAGGTGCACCCTAAACCATTATCACCATATCCCCAAGCACCATATCCAAATGACTTTTAAACACATCCAGGGTTGGTGACTCCACCAACTCCCAGGGCAACTCATTCCATTGCTTGACCACTCTTTCCCTGAAAAAAAAACTTCCTAAGGTCCAGTCTAAACCTCCCCAGTGCAGCTTGAGGCCATTCCCTCTTGTTCTATCACTAATCACCTGTGAAAAGAGACCATCACCAACCTCTCCACAACCTCCTTCCAGGTAGCTGTAGACAGTGATGAGGTCTCACCTCAGCCTCCTCTTCCTCAAAATAAACATCTCTTGCTCCTCATCACATTTACTCTCCAGGCCCTTGCGCAGCTTCGTTGCCATCCTCTGCTCCAGCACCTCCACATCTCTCTTGTAATGAGGTGCCCAAAATTGAACACAACACTCAGGGTGTGGCTTCACCAGAGGCGAGTACAAGAGGGCACTCACCTCCCTGCTTCTGCTGGACACAGCATTTCTGATACAAGCAAGGAGGCCATTGGCTTTCTTGGCCACCTGGACAAACTGCTGGCTCATATTGAGTTGTTTGTCTATTACAACCCCCATGTCCCTTTCTGCTGCCAAATTTCCAGCCACACTGCCCCAGGCCTGTAGTATTGCTTGCGGTTGTTGTGGCCCAAATGCAGGACCTGGCATTTGGCCCTGTTGAAACTCATCCCATAACACTGGCCATGGATCCAGTCTATCCAAGTCTCTCTGTAGAGCCTCTCTACCCTCAAATGGTCGATGAAGAATCTGTGTGACCTGGTTATTGGGAGGTTTACTTTGTGACTACCATGTTCCAAGTTTAACGGGAAGCTCTAAGGAAAACAACTGGAAGACTGAAAAGTAGACAAAACCCTGCTGCTCCCATTCCTCCCAGAGATGCAGGCCCTGCCTGGCTTGCAGCTTGGAGGTATCCCCTAGCACCCGTCAAGGCAAAAATCTTATTTTTGTGCAGACAGAGCAAACAACAAGTGCAGAAAAGCAGGAAGTTCCTGTATCAGTTGCAAACAGTGCATCTAGAGATCAGGCCCTTGTATATACACCACTCACACTCACACTCACACAAGAGACCTCTTAAGACCTGCACAAAGCAAGGCCTTGCTGGCCCTGCAACAGAAAAAGAGGTAGCAGGATGGACAGACCAGTAATATTGTTTGGATTGGGTTATTATTTTTTAAAAAATCAAAATATCCTCTCTCTCTGTTGCTGCCCAATGAAAAGATTGTTTTCAGAAAGTACTTAGCTATTCTTTCCCAATGATACATTTCTCCAGGGAAGAAGTGCCAGTGCTTGGTCAGCCAGCTGGATCGCAGTGTGCTGCAAACACCAGCCTTGGAACTGCAAACTTCAGAAAGACTTCAAAATATTACAACAGACAGGAGCTGTGCTACAAGTCTTCAATAGTCCTATTCCATGCTGCATCCATGATTGCAGGAACACCCTTTACCCAACCCCTTCCACTCCAGAGCGATCCAGTCCTGCTGCTCCCCAGCCAGAAGCAGCAAGTGGTTGGGATGGAATTTTCCAGTCAGAAGCTGCTGACTTCAGCTTGCCAGCACCCCAAAACTAAAAGGCTCTTACATCATGGATCAAGTAGCTACCCCTATGGCTGACACAGTAATTGAACACAGCAAGCTGAATTCAGGGAGCTGTGGTTGTTTAGTTCGAAAAAGAGGAGGCTGAGGGGAGACCTCATTACTATCTACAACTACATGAAGGGACATTGTGGTGAGGCTGCTGCTGGTCTCTTCTCACAGGTTGTTTGAGACAGAACAAGGAGGAATGGCCTCAAGATGAAACTGGGTAGGTTTAGATTGGACATTACGAAAAAGTTTTCACAGAGAGAGTGGTCAGGCACTGGAAAGAGCTGTCCAGGGAGGTGGTGGAGTCACCGTCCCTGGATGTGTTTAAGAGTCACTTGGATGTGGTGCTTAGGGATATGGTTTAAGATGAATGTTGTAGAGTAGGGTTATAGGTTGGACTTGTGATCCTGAGGGTCTTTTCCAACCTGGATGTTTCTGTGATTCTGTGAATGTAATTATAGATTGAGAACTCCGGACAAGCTGGAATTTCCTCTTCAACAAGCAGCATTTTTTCTCTTGTCTAAACTCTTCAGCCTTTACCTTGAAGAATCCAGAGTGGGTGCTACTCTCTAAGCCATTGGCCAAAGCACAGGTTACGGAAGTACCAGTGACTTGCTCCTGCAGAGGAAGGTTTTGTATGTAAATCATCAGGCCTGTGCTTCCTAGTTTCATAGTTCAAGGCCAATTAGGAAACATTTTCCCACAGAGAACAAACACATGACAATTTGGCTGCCATCCTCACAAGTAAGAACTTGCCAGCAGCAGCCAGATTCATCTATGACTAACCTGAAATAGGTGAATACCTCAAGAACACAGAGATTTTTTTTTTTTAAGGAATATTCCAAACTGTTTCTATTGTATCTCCAATAACTAAAGAAAGGCATTTTCTATGAATGATCAAGCACTTCCATACCTTCACACCATCATATTCACAGTCTTATTTACAAACGTTCTCTCCCCTCCTTGGGCCAGTGGTAATATAATCCCTTTCCTGTTCTCCTCTCTTTCTCCATTTTTGTTTTTCTCTCTCCTCTTTTCTCTCTTTCTTTGTTCCATTGACTTTATCCCTTAATAAATAATCTTGCTTTTGATATTTGGTCCCACTTGTGCCTTAATTCCACAATATGGAAATATATAAGAACAAATCTCTCTCGTGTGGATGGGGACACTTTTAGTCTCTCTCCTCCAGACCGAGACACAGGGATCTACTTGAAAGAGTCCAACAGAAGGCTACAAAGATGATTAAGGAGCACCTGCCCTATGAGGAGAGGCTGAGGGACCTGGGGCTTTTTGGTCTGATGAAGAGAAGACTTAGAGGAGATCTAATAAATGTTTATAAATATATGGTGGCTGAGTGTCAAGAGGGAAGGGACAGGCTCTTCTCAGTTGCATCCTGTGATAGGACAAGGGGCAATGGGTATAAATTACAGCATAGGAAGTTTCACCTCAACATATCGAAGACTTCCTTTACTGTGAGGGTCACAGAGCACTGGCACAGGCTGCCCAGACAGGTTGTGGACTCTCCTTCCCTGGAGACTTTCCAGCCCTGTCTGGATGTGTTCCTGTGTGACCTGCACTAGATTATATAGTCCTGCTCTGGCAGGGGGGTTGGACTCAGTGATCTCTGGAGGTTCCTTCCAACCCATAACATCTTGTGATCCTGTGAACGCTGCAACTGAACAACAGAACAGTCTTTGGTTGTGGGTTTTTTAATATGGATGTCCTCTCACCCCACCAAAATGCCAGTAGTCCTTTTTAATATGGATGTCCTCTCACCCCACCAAAATGCCAGTAGTCATTTGCCATTTTCCACCCCACAGCACACCTCAGTGTTCAGCCTCTCGTCTGTCAAAGTATTGTTTCAAGATGCAGTTAATTTACATTCATTTCACCTCACACTTGTGGCAACAACCATGTAAATATGCCTGTGAAACACAGATGTTCCATTAACGGAGTATTTATTTCATTAAATAATGGCTAGTGTTTCAAGATTCCCTAACCCTTTCAGCAACTACTTAATCAATTTAAATTAGCTTAATAAAGATTTGTAACTTTTGCATTAATTACTTAAGGACTGATGAAAAGGGACTGCTATGTAACCAACAAAACCAAGCTGTACACAAAGTGAAACTTGGAAACCACACATAATTTCCATAAACAAATTAGACAAATTCAGGGTTAATTACTCAAATTTTCACCACAGCTACTGCTTTTCCCCAATATCAGCTGCCTTCTAGCAAACTGTGTCTTCAACATCATCCCTATGGATATATATGGAAGTGAAATACACACTACTGTGTAATTAATCTTCTAGAAAGTCAACTATTCAAAATACGGACTATATAAGATTGTATTTTAAAGTAACCCAAGTATCATACGTCACAGAAACTTATTTAACAGTCTCTTTACACTGGATTTTCAGTCAAGCTAAATGTTTGATCCTTTTCCCCAGACAGCTTTCTCAATTTGTTAATACTCAAGAGCAAACTAGCACATAAACTTCAAATCTTTTACTGTAACATACAAAATGTTCGAAGAGGCACTGCTGTGACGTGACACTGTAATAAAGTTCATCACACTATTTTAAACAAACATTTACTCCAAAGATAGGGAAGGAAAAGACTACAAGATTGCTTTTTAGCTGAATGTGTCAGGTTGGTGCTCCTCCTTTTGATTAGGAAGGGCCAGGCCCAGAGAGTGGTGGCAAATGGTGCCACATCCAGTTGGCACCTAGTCACTACTGGTGTCTCCCAGGGATCAGTGCTGGGCCCAGTCTTGTTCAGTATCTTCACTGATGATCTGGACAAGGGGACTGAGTTGATCATCACTAAGTCTGCAGATGACACCAAGTTAGGAGCAGGTGTCGGTATGTTGGAGGGTAGGAGGGCCCTACAGATGGGCATGAACAACCTGGATGAGTGGGCACAGGCCAAGAGGATGTGATTTAACAAGACTAAGTGCACGGTTCTACACTTTGGCCACAACAACCCCAGGCAGCACCAGAGTGGCTGGAGAGTAGCCAGGCAGAAAGGGACCTGGGGGTACTGGTAGACAGTAGGCTGAACATGAGCCAGCAGTGTGCCCAGGTGGCCAGGAGAGCCAATGGCATCTTGGCCTGTATCAGGAACAGTGTGGGCAGCAGGACATGGGAGGTTACTCTTCCCCTGTACTCAGCACTGGTCAGGTCACACCTTGAATACTGTGTCCAGTTCTGATCCCCTCAATTCAAGAGAGATGCTGAGGTACTGGAACATGTCCAGAGAAGGGCAATAAAGCTGATGAGAGGCCTGGAACACAGCCCTGTGAGGAGAGGCTCAGAGAGCTGGGGTGTTTAGCCTGAAGAAGAGAAGGCTCAGGAGTGACCTCACTGCTGTCTGCAACTACCTGAAGGGAGTCTGTAGCCAGGTGGGGGTCGCTCTCTTCTCCCAGGTGACCAGCAACAGCATGAGGGGACACAGTCTCAAGCTGTGCCAGAGGAGGTCTAAGCTGGATATTAGGAGGAAGTTCTTAACAGAGAGAGTGATTTGCCACTGGAATGGGCTGCCCTGGAGATGTTCAAGACAGACTGGATGCAGCGCTTAGTGCCATGGTCTAGTTGATTGGACAGGGCTGGGTGATAGGTTGGACTGGATGATCTTGGAGGTCTCTTTCAACCTGGTTGATTCTATGATTCTAACTGCTATATTTAGTGTTTCCTGTAACCCCACTGAACATGCCTCTCCTTCCAAAACATGGCTACAGAACAGTCTTTCAGTGCTTTAAGCAGACTCTTTTACATACTGGATAATTATCAGTATTACCCAGCTTTGCTTGAAATTTCCAGAAGCAAAGTGGAAATCATGATCACTGTAAAGTCATACAGGAAGAAGAACATAAATAAGCCAGTGCCAAACCACCATAAATATTCTCTGCTCAGACAGGTATAATCTACAGGTTTATTCACATAAGTGAGTGTCATTTTAGCATCAGCAGAAGCGATAGCAGCAGCAGCTTGCAGGCAGGGCCACAGTGGAGAGCCGGAAGAATAACTCATTCCAAGGGGGCAGAAAATCAGTTTGAGTCAGGCAACCACCAAAATAAATGTCAACTAAACATTGATATATTCCTTCTCAAGAACTCTTAGGTTGCTTCTTGCTTTCTCCTTCTTTACTACGTATGTGGTAGTGAATCAATTTTAGACATCGGTAGTAAGCTTCAAAGAGAACTAATGAAGATATATGACACAGTATGAAGGGTGTCAGCTGTCAAAATCAACTGCTTTAACTAGGGTGGCAGAAGTGTTTATCAAACTGAGTTTCATCACATTTTAAAACACAGACATTATATTTATGTGGCTATTCACATTTTATACTGTACAAGGAATTATACACAACACAGATATCTGCTATTATATGGTCCATGTAATAAATCAGTATGTAAATAAAGACATTTACACATCAAATAGTTGTTATAAAATCAGACATTCACATACTAACACACTCAGGAGATGCCCAGCCATCTGCACAAAAATTTCTACACTTGTTCATAGTTCAAGTGTGGACAGATTAGATCCAGCAGAGCAGGTGAACTCCTACACACACAACTGTGGATGTGGCTATCTCCATTTACACGTAGAAGTGGCATAGTCACTGGATGCAAATAAACAATTGTGCCCATAAAAAATGAAAAGATCTTGCAACATAACCAGAAACCCTGTTAGCACTTGTAAGACATTTTCTTAAAGTCTACATGCATTTCAGTTTCTGGAGAAGCCAGCAATACTGTAAATGTGTGCTCACGTTTCAAATACAGAATCACAGAATTCAGAGACATTCTGGTTGGAAAAGACCCTCAGGATCACCAAGTCAAATGGACATCCCTACTCTACAAGGTGCACCCTAAACCATTATCACCATATCCCCAAGCACCACATCCAAATGACTTTTAAACACATCCAGGGTTGGTGACTCCACTAACTCCCAGGGCAACTCATTCCATTGCCTGACCACTCTTTCCCTGAAAAAAAAACTTCCTAAGGTCCAGTCTAAACCTCCCCAGTGCAGCTTGAGGCCATTCCCTCTTGTTCTATCACTAATCACCTGTGAAAAGAGACCATCACCAACCTCTCCACAACCTCCTTCCAGGTAGCTGTAGACAGTGATGAGGTCTCACCTCAGCCTCCTCTTCCTCAAAATAAACATCCCTTGCTCCTCATCACATTTACTCTCCAGGCCCTTGCCCTGTTTTGCTGTCCTCCTCTGCACTGGCTCCAGCACCTCCACATCTCTCTTGTAATAAGGTGCCCAAAACTGAACACAACGCTCACCACAACTGAGTACAAGAGGAAAATCACCTCCCTGCTCCTGCTGGACACAGCATTTCTGATACAAGCCGGGATGCCATTGGCTTTCTTGGCCACCTGGACAAACTTCTGGCTCATATTGAGTTGAAAGAGAACTCTTCAGATTTATTTAAGTACTTCCAAGTGAATGCTTACAGCCCATATGAATAACAACACATACTCTGCTCTGTTTCTAAATTCCACTTGCTGTCAAATCCAAGAGCAGAAAGAATACAAAAGCTAAAATTCTCTTTACTGCACTAATCCTTCCGCAACTTTTCAGCTGTCTCAGGGCAGCCACTGCAGCAAGTGACAAGCAACATGTGACTTCTGCTGTCAAACATTTAATGTATTAATGACATTAATCTCAGAGGAAAGTTTAACACTCTCTCCCTCAATGAATGGCACTTTCTAAAGAACCAATTTCAGATCAATATCTGTTATTTTGTCTGTTCAGTGGCAAGCGTCACCCTAATGCGCACTGCAAACCTACATCAGTATTGTTGCATATAATCTTAAACCATTCCAGGAGATTCTCCATGTCCTACGGAAACATGGATACAGTCCAACTTTCTCAGCCAAATCTGAGTTGTTTGTAGATGTGAAGTCCTTCTGTTGCTGGAGACTTAACATTCCCTGAATTTCCAGAGCTTGTCTCCCATGCCCTTGTACTTCAGTTTTAGTCCTTCTTCCGGCCTCCTACATAATGCAAACCTCTACCTTTCTCCAAAACTTTTGCTGCAGCTGCCAAACTCTGCGTTTGAATCTGTAATTCCACTGGATCCTCTCAGAGAGGTCATCAGGGAATACTAGCAGCTGTTTTGCAGGAAACGCCACATCTCCTTCTAATCACAAGCAAAAAAGCAATGCAACAGAGAGGCAACACGAGCTCCAGAGCCACAAGCACAGCGTGTGGGAAAAAGAGGCAAAACCACATTCTGATTAGAAAGTCTCTCTTGGAATTTTTGCCTTGACTGTCTCACACGAGATCAAGCACTCACTCAGCTCACAGCAAATCTTACAAACAGCAACACAACAGTGAACACGTTGTCGATAAAACACACCAACCTTATGTTTACAGGTGGACTGCAGTAGTTTTGTACCCAAAAAGATCTCTATATACTCCTGAAACTGCAGGTGTCTGTAATTTGGACTACAAAACATCCCCAGTGTTTCTTAAGTGTGTCCCTGCTACATTCATTCTCACCCAACATGCTCTACCACAACTAATCAAACAGAGCGAGTAGTTTTTGACCAACAGTTAGTGTCTTCTCCACTGGGGAGACACAGGCAGTTAAAAAGGGAAAAAATAATGAAACAGCATAAGCAGCAGCAAGAAAAGTAGGCCTTCATGTATTTTTTTTTGTCTGCAGGTGGTTCAAACAAACAAACAAAAAATCCCTCTTAAGGCTATTAGAAGAGAGATAGCAGAACTTTGTCAGCACCAGCCATTTTGAAACGTTACTCATTTAGCACCATCTGACTTCCTGCATACAAGAGGCCTACAGCAAAAATCAGTTTTAGGTTGACCCATGAGCAACTCAGAGACCAGTGCTATTTACAGCTTCATATTACAATTGGTAAAAGCAAACAGAATATAATTACTAAAACTCAGAAAGGTAATAAAGTTATTTGCTATTAGTAAACATTTACAGAAGATTACAACTCCTTTCAAGCCTGGATTCTTCACAACGCTTGAGTTCATAGCTCTTTTACATAAAGTAGTATACACTAATTTATCTGATTGCCTCAACACAGTATGAATCTTGTTTTGCTATTCCCCATTTACAGTATTTAAGCAGATGGTAATGAAATCTAATATCTCATCCACAATATGATTCTGTTCCAGCAGTGTATCATGGTTTTGTTGATGAAGGTGTTACTTCTGGATACTCCATATACACATTTTTCCTATTTACAGTATATCCTGAGGTGTTCTGCTGTGCAGCCCTTCACTGTGTGAAGTTGAGCAATGTATACTTACAATTTCAGTAAGTAGTGAGTCCTGCCACCTTGTACTGATCTCAGTTCAAAGATTGCAAATGTAGTTGGCATTAAAGCTAAACCAGAAAAGCCCCTACCCATGCCCCAAAAGCAACAGCCAGAAATCTGAACAACCAGACTGCTTGCAGCAATGTGTCATCCTGCAGTAACTGGCAGCTGGTTCATAACAAGAGTTCATAAACACCTTGTAAGCACTTTCATTTTGCAGCCACAGCTTTAAAAAAAAAAAAAAGGAAACCCAGGACATGAGGTTCAGCAAAAATAAACTTGAATGTGACGCTAGCAAACTACAGCATAACATTGCAAGACTGGAAGGAGAACTTTACCGGCTTTTGTGACAAAACACTATTCCAAGTCCAGCTGAAAAAGTTTGGAAAGAGTATCTGCAAACCAGCCCACCCTTCTTGCGCTGTGCACTGGAAAGGAAACAGCACAGTCAGTTTCATTTTGATACTTCTTGTAAACTGACAAAGGAAACAAACTGCCAGCTCAAACCCCCGGACTGATCTGCTGCACAAAATGCAGCTCAACAAGCACCAGTTTCATGCCAGGTCGAATGACATAATTGGGAAATTAACAAGTGCTAAAATAACCACCCCTCTGCTGCTGTTTATTCACAACAAATACGAGCCTCGCTTCCTGACAAAAACCCAACTAAAGCCATTCTCCATTTGAAAAAGTCTACAAGTGAGTAGGATCAGCAAAATTATGCAAAACATCCTGCTAGAAGAAATGTAAACTGAGCCACTTACAGCAAGAAGCAGGCTGCCAACTTAATCTGATTCTACGACGACTGTAAACATGTACTTTTGGAACGTGAAATGATTCAGATTGCCACAGATGCCGTCAGAGAAGCACAGCAACATGATTAGGTATTCTGCGCACGGGAAAAAAACAGGCAGATGACCTGCTGCAGCAAATACCAGAGCAGTGCCTGCATACACCAACTGTTTTGACTACAGGCACTTGTTAAGCACCAAGTTTCATGTCGTCCTACCAGTTGGACACCAGAACTGATCCTGTGCCAAGAACAACAAGCGCTGAAAACGTCAGTGGGTTTTTTTTTCAGCAAACACCGAAGTGTATATTTAGAGGAAGCCACTGCATTTTTTTTCATTCCTGATTGAGGAAAGAAGGAGGCTGCTTGTGTTGAATGCAGTAGGACAAACCTGCTACATTCCTGAATAATCTTTTATTTATGGGATAACTTCACTGGATTACAGGATGCTAGTGGTTGGAAGGGACCTCCAGAGATCACAGAGCCCAACCCCCCTGCCAGACCAGAACCACAGAATCAAGCTCAGGCCACATAGGAATGCAAGGTCTCCAAGGCCTCCAGAGAAAGAGACTCCACAACCTCTCTGGGGAGCCTGTTCCAGTGCTCCATGACCCTTACAGTAAAAGTTCTTCCTCATATTGAGGTGGAACTTCCTGTGCTGTCGTTTATACCTCTTGTCCTATCACAGAGCATGACTGAGCAGTGCCTGCCCCCTCCCTCTTGACTCCCAGCCCTCAGATATTTATAAACATCAATTAGATCCCTTCTAAGTCTTCTCTTCACCAGACCAAAAAGCCCCAGGTCTCTCAGCCTCTCCTCATAGGGCCAATGCTCCAACAGCCTTCTATTAGACTCTTTCAAGTAGAACCCTGTTCCCATCAGAAGGAATTATCTCTAGAACATCACCAAATTACATTCAAGTGGCCAAACAAATCCTGTAAAAAGCCACACATTTAGCGTTTTCCAGAACACTTCTACTTCTCTTTGGTACAAAGCATGAAAAGAATACAACAAAGAAGGGTCAAACAGAACTCCAGAGCAGAAAAAAAAAAATGCTTCAAGTACTGCAATTAGTGATACTAAATGTAAAATGAAGCTGATGGGTACTTTGCTTCTTTGGCAAGAATTCTGAGATGTGAAGATGAAGCTCCAAGGTATGACTGGCAAGACAATGCAAGAGTGAATTACCCTGGTGACAGCATCAGTCTTCACACTGCTGAGGTGGAAGCCCCACATTTAACCCTGATGTCAAGGCCTGCTTCCTCAGCAGAGACTATTAACTTGCTTAAAAAAGAGTTGGAGTAGGAATTCATCATGTCCTGTAATGACAATTCCACATGCAACTGGCATTTGCCACCCACCACACTGCTACTGCATATCTCCCAGCACAGCAATGCCAAAAGTCCCTGGGCAAAGAAGAAAAAAAGCAGTAAGAGAGTTCTTGGTACACACTTCTGCATGAAACTCTGCCAAATAAAGCAAAGAGAGCTTCTGAACAGAAATATCCCCTTCTGCTGGAGGAGATGCTCTGGTTGTCCAGCGTGAAACTAGTGAGATAGCCTGATGCTTCTGAGGTAAATACCATCTCAAGCCTCATGTCCAGATCTTACCCCACAAGGACAGCTCCTCATCATCATTTTGCACCAGCTCTTCTGCACTCGTATCTTATTTGTAGAATGGTATTTCCACAATTTTTGTTCTCAGAGCAAGGAATTGGATTATCAGCCCCAACCTTAGGGCAGATACATCAATTAAAATGCTATAATATTTGTAGCAATCAAGCAACAGTATTTTTCTTCAAGCAAAAGTATGCACCACAATCAGAATTTTGTGGGTGATTTTACACCTTAAATCCTTTTCACTTGGCTATTTGTTGGATGTAAGAAAAGAAGTATCTCTACATTTAATGCGAAAATGTAACAGGAATATCATTCTAGTTACATTTAAAAGCAGCTCGTCTAATAGTTTTTCCAAATACTCAACTTTACTCCAGACACAGGGTTACAAGTAGAGGAAAATTTAGTGTTGCCATCCTCTTGTGCTTGGTATTGAGTAACAGATCTACTTCCTCAGGCCTCGGGCAGATCTTTTGTATTGATGTTCACCTGATAATACCTATTTTTATTTATTGACTTACATATCAGGTAAAATATGCCACTCTATCTTCAATTATATTTACAGAACAGTAAGGAAAAGTAATTTACATACATTAATGTTTTGGGAAATTGGGTATTTCCCTTCATCTATCACAAAACTATTGTGGAAAACAGATACATCTTAATCCAAACAGGTATGACAACATTTCATTTCACCAGCAGGAAAAGCCAAGCCATAGAAAACCTAGATGGGACTACTTAGGTGGTTTGGCAAAACCCAATGCTGCACTACAACACCAAGAAAGCAAGGGAGCATTTTTAGTAGACACTATCTGCTTTTGTGCATAGTAGCACATCAGAGTCTAAGCAATAGCACATTCCACATTCTTCCTTAGAAGAAACTTGTTCAAAACAAGTAACTTTACTGAAATTAGCCCCAAATACAGCTTTGCAGGGTGTTTATGTAATCTATCATTTAAAGCTTTTGGCACTTTCAGCTCTACAATAGTATCTGGCATCCAAACTCAGCATCTGTTGAAATAATGTATTTTTTAACAAGGTGTTTTATAAGCAGAGAAATAATATAATTTTTTTCTAAATAAAAAGATATCTCTAATACACAACTCCAAGGTGAACGTGCAAAGTAATTCTTGAAAAGGTCACTTGGTCACGTTTGCCTCATTATATACAAAGGTTCTTACAAACAAGAAACCAAACTCTCAACCCTCTAAAAAACAAGTGAAGAGACAACACTGAAAGGTATACCCAAGCAAAAAACCCCAACTTTCCTATAAACACAATATTTTACCTGTTGTTGTTGTTCTTTAAACATCTCTTTATTTACACGCAACTGAAGACCTAAAAAGATAATTTCTGCTTTAGCTTGTATAATTTATAACTTTTACCTGTGCAAAGTAAAGAAACTCAGCCCTAACCACACGTATTTGGTTTGGCTGAGTTGGAGCTAATTCTTCCTAGAGCATGTTTTTAGTAGTGCAGCTGGGTGCTAATACCACAACAGTGTTTTGGCTACTGCTGTGCCGAACATCAGCATCTTGCTTTTCCAGCTGTTTCCCCCTCAACAGCAGGCTGAGGGATGGGCAAGAGCTTGGGAGGGGACACATCTGGGCCAGTTGACAGAAACTGACAAAAAGGATATTCCATGCTTATTGATGTCAGCTCTCATATAAAAGTTAAGTGAAAGAAGGACATTCATTGGTGGCATCTGTCCTGCAGAACAGCTGCTATGTGTGTTAGAGACCTGCTTCCTGGGAGTGACCCAACACTGCCTGCTGGTGGGCAATAAAGAAGAGCATCTCTGCTTTTACTCCAATGCCTGGCCTTTGCTTTTGCTTTTCATCCTATTAAATTGCTTCCGTCTGGACTGATGGGCCTTCTGTTATATTCTGCCCTTTCACCTGTCCATCTAAGAAGGGAAGTGACAGACTGGCTTTGGTGGGCATCTGGCCCCCAGCCAGGGCCACACCAGACACAAATATTTGTGTGAATATAAATATATATATATGTATGCATACACATACATAAATCATCCTCTGTAAATCCAAGTGACACCTACTTTGTGGTCTATCTCTGAACACACCTTTTAACCATTCTTCACTACAACAAACTTCCCAGGTTCCAAATTACCACTGGATAAACTATTTACCTATTCATAACAGCTTGCTCATCACTGCCCTCAGCGAGACAGGGTTGCATGTCTACAACCTTAAATGCCTGTTCTGTGTATATAGAAGACTTCTTTCAGACAGGCCTTTATTCCATTTCCCAAGGTATTAGACAATCAGTAACAAATCAAGACTGCTGAATTTGTTGATTAATTATCACTGTTTCAGATATGGTGTGAGGAAAGTTATTTTCCAAGGCCACACAGCGACTGAAGTGCGAATCTCAATTTAAGGCATTCCATGTTTATTCACCCAACCATGTTGTCTCTGCCATGCATTAATGTGGCAGAAATGGCACAGGAGAAAGAAACAGATGATTTTCATTACAACTACCTACTAAGGCCCATGAATTCCGCACTGGTGAGATCCCACCTGGAGTACTACATCCAGTTCTGGAGCCCCTGTTACAAGAGGGGTATGAATGTGCTAGAATGTGTCCAGAGAAGGGTCAAGAGGATGATCAGAGGGCTGGAGCTCCTCTCCTATGAGGAGAGACTGAGGGAGTTGGGGCTGTTCAGTCTGGAGAAGAGAAGGCTCTGGGGTCACCTTATTGTGGCCTTTCAGCATCTGAAGGGGGCCTACAGGAAGGCTGGGGAGGGACTTTTTAGGATGTCAGGTAGTGATAGGACTAGGGGGAATGGAACAAAGCTAGAAATGGGTAGATTCAGACTGGATGTTAGGAAGAAGTTCTTCCCCATGAGGGTGGTGAGACCCTGGAACAGGTTGCCCAGGGAGGTGGTGGAAGCCCCACCCCTGGAGGTGTTTAAGGCTAGGCTGGATGTGGCTCCAGACAGCCTGATGTAGTGTGAGGTGTCCCTGCCCATGTCAGGGAGGTTGAACCAGATGATCCATGTGGTCCCTTCCAACCCTGACTGATTTTATGATTCTATGAGCTCCACAACATGGCACAGCTGTGCAATTCTGCTTTCCTCCTACCACTTTCAATGCCTTGAACAACCTCTAATCCCAAGCAGATGGTTCCAGCTTCCTATGCATCTTCTCAGAAGCACACATCAACTATGTTTTAGAAAACCTCTTAGTAAAAAAACCACTGCAACCATGGGAAATTTTTCTTATGATTTGTTCTGATTACTTCCTAGAATTACTTACATAAGCTCATTGGGGAAAATAAATATCACTTCTCCTTAAAACAAAGCAGTTTATTTATACAGTCAACAATCAGTTACTATCCATAGTCGGATTATCTGTATCAGAGATGTAGAAACAAGCAAGAGTTCCTAGGTTAACCTAGGTACACCTCAGTGCAAACATTCCTAAACATATCTAGGGACTGTGTGGGCCTAAAAATTATGCAACAACTTTTTTTTCCAGCATAATACAAGATTTTAAAATTTATTTCTAAAAGTAGTCTCGAATGAAGCACTTTATTTGCCTCTGCAAAAGCAAGAGTACTGGGGAAAATGGTGAAGACTCCAGACGAAAGATTACCCCAGTCCGGGTCCCAAGAATTACAGAAATTACAGACAAATTCAGGTTGGAAAAGTCCTTCAGTATCACCAAGTCTAACTGATATCCCTACTATATAAGGTGCACCTTAAACCATATTCCCAAGCACCACATCAAAACAACTTCTAAGCATATCCAAGGTTGGTGAGACTCCATGTCCTCCCTGGGCAGCCTGACCACTCTTGCCGGGAATTTTTTTTTCCTAGTATCTAGTCTAAACCTCCCCAGCCACAGCTTGAGGCCATTCCCTCTTGTTCTATCACTACTCACCTGTGAGATGAGACCAGCACCAACCTCTCTACAACCTCCTTTCAGGTAGCTGTAGACAGTGATGCCTCTCCTCAGCCCCCTCCTTTTCAAACTAAACAGCCCTAGCTCCTTCAGTCACTTTTCATAAGATTTATTCTCCTGGCCCTTCCCTGGCTTCCTTGTCCCTCCTGCCCTGAGTTTTATTAACTCAGAGTGAGCCGGCTGTGTACACTCCTGCTGTGCTGTATCAGGGATGAGGCCTCTGTCTGGATGCCACAAAGCTGAGGATCACAAGACACTTGTGCCAATGCAGAAGCCAGCATGGCCAACACTAGTAAAACCAAATACTGCTGGGATGGCCTCCATGCAGAGGGGCTCAACTGCAAGATCACCTGAGGTTGAGAAGCAAGAAATTTACAGTCAAGTCCTTCAAACCAGGTATGCTAAGCAAGAGAAGACTTACAACAAAAGTGCTTCCCTAACTCTAATACAAACGCAGCAACAGACAGTACCAATGCAGCTTGAAGCTGTTTTCCTGGCCACAACGCCAAAAATGTAATTGACAGTGAAAGAAAAAGGTAAATGGGTAAGGAAATGGAAAAAAATCCGACACTGTATTTCATACCTGCCAAGTGCTTCCTCTAAATCAGACTATCTGCATTCATGCTGAAGGGCTGAAACCTTCCTCCATCTGTCAGGAGACAGCAAACTTCAGAAGAGATTTTACACTCTTTAGACTCTTCTAAACATTGTCCCTCCTTATCAAACTGATGAGAGAAATACTATTGTTTTGAGATAACAGGAGACACTTCTAAACTGAGAGTTTGAGGCTCAGTCTACTTTTTTTCCAGCAACGGCAGTCCTTTGACCAAAGAGGCAGGGAAAGGACAACAAACAAGATACTGGCATGAAAAATCTCAGGTATAATCAGCTGACTCCAGCTTGATTACAAGGGAGGAACTAAACTCTGTATCTGGCAAATGGATCACAGAACAAATCTTTTCTAAAGCTTTTTGCTGAGTCTGCCAGTTGGCAGCTAGACAGTACAGCAGACTTAACGGGCAATGGCTAACAAGTGAACCAAAACCAACCATGCCCGAGTTATAATCTACTGCATCTAAACATTGGTTTATTTACACTGAAGAGCATGATGTGTAGCAGGCAACCTTTTGAGCAGTTTCAAATGAAAGCAAGAAACAGAGCATCACATTGTAGGATGAGGTAGAAGAGGGTTACCTATGCTGCTAGAACGTCACTGTCACTCTTAAGAAAATCTGCAGGTCCTAATCTACAACCTCACTACTGCATTGTTTCCTTCTCCCAGACCCAAGCACCTTGACCTTCCAGACTTTTTACAGCCTGAAAACAAGTAACTCAGGAAAACAAGTCTAAATCCAAAATTCACTATGATAAATATTAGTTACCAGAGAATTCTGGCTGCTTTAGGTGTTATTATTTCTCCTTATATTTCAGATTCCTAAACGACTACTGCCTAAAAGCTGATAGCAGTGAAAGTTACAGAAGGCTGTATCAGGGACTAACATATTCTAGAAGACGTAACATTCAACAAACGAATGGAAAGCACATCTTCTGCTTTATGGTACTTGCAGGGCCTGTGTATGCTATTCAGCTCAGAACACATACTAATGAAGCTGGCAGCACAAGCACTACAAGGGAAAGGACCCAACTGCTGTAAACAGCTAGGAGCAAAAGACTGTTAGACATTCAAAAATTCACATCAATAGGATGTTTAAAAGTTTCCACTTGTTATTTGCTGTAATAAGATTAGGTCAACACTCCCCTCCATCCCGCTTAAGACCCATCACACTAGGGAAGACTGTAACTGCAAAGTACTGCATAACCTCACTGCCCTGCTCAAAGTCTCAGCTGCTGTAAGGTGTGAGGAAAGACAGGAAAGGGATTTCCCCTTCCTGGGGAATACTGCACAGCAAATCTCAGCCTATAATTTCCAGGTAAGCTGGCTGTGTGTCCATTGACGAAATACATGTGAACAACACCTACATAAACTTGCTGCTCCATTACTGCTCCCCCTCCGCTCTAAAACATAAACTCTACCCAGGAGCTTGACTAGCAATAGACTGTGGAAGGCTTTCTGAGAACTTCAGAGGTGGCACTTAATAAGGCCTGAAATTCTATGGCCTGAAGGCCTCACAGCAAAGCCTGGCAGCTGGCATCAGGCCTCTCATGTTAAGGCTGTGCTCATAGAGACTTAATTTCTCACTTCCTTTTCATTTAAACGTATACATCTAGAACCACAGCATATCTTCCAAAAGTGAATGCTCTGCAGTAATCTTGTTTTTTATTTTAAAAATCTCTTTGGAATAAATATAAGAGAGTCCATTAAAAAAGGTAACAGTGGCTAATTCAACAGTCAGTGATTGCCTATTACAGTGGCACACTGTATTTAAACTGCTTTGGTACTAACACCACATTATTAGTCAAATTTTTAAAAATCCCCAAGTGTTATGAATTCCACATTTCTAAACCACAACCTATTACCAACCTCATCAGACACAGTTTGCACTGTTTTTTTTAACCATAATGACACATGTGAAATATATGTGGTTGTGCTGGTTTGAGGCTAATTGGAATACTTTAACGAGAGAAATTAGATCATTTGCTGTGAAAAGAAAATAAAGTGATATCTGAATCAACCATTCGTTCTGCCAGGACATACAAAATCAAGGACACAAACACAGATAAGACAGTCTCTGTCTGGCTGTTGCCGTATTAACTTTTCTGCGTGACCCTGTACATTTTCCCAACTAATCACTCTGCTTCTAACACCCCTTGCTGACCTTTCCAGATCACCTTGCATGTAAGAGAGATTCTGAGATAACGGAAAGAGTAGTAAGAAGGTAGAAGGATGGCTGGAAGACCCTCTTAGGCACTCTGACTACTGGGAGTGGTCTTGTATTTCTGTATTACTTTTAACTTGTATATAACTGTATATAGTTGCAAATATCTGCAATATATTGCATATATATGCTTGTAAATTGTGCTAAGCTGTGGATATAAAGCTTCATTCTTTAATTTCCAGCTGGCTGAGTTTAGTCTGGTTGAATGCCGGTGGGAGGGGGTCCTGCTAAAGTAATGAACACCTATTTTTGATACCCTCACCCCCTTCTATATAGCTCAATTACATTATTATTAGGCTACTTTTAAAAGGTCTGTGGATGTTTCTCTTCAGAGAAGCATCTCTCCAGCTATTTCCTATGACCTTGCACAGCACCTGCAACAGGTTTCTCATTCTCAGAGGCAACAAGGTGAGAAGGCTGAGAAAAAAACAAGCCAATAGCTAGAAATACAATTCCTTGTAGGTAATATGGGGGTGAAAGGATTTTTTTGGTAAAGGATCACTCTCTTTCATTCTTTCATGAAGTGGCTAAGAAATAAGGGGCTGCTAAGAGTGATTGCTTCATAACCTGCCCTTCTCAGGCTACAAAAATGGTCTGGAAATAGTAGTACTACATAAGAATATTAAAGAGACTGCCTAGTTACCAATGCTTGGATATAGTCATTAACCTGACTGATAACGGCAGGAAGTTAAGATATCACAATTTGTCCAAGGCTATCTTGAAAAGAAAACCTCTCATCTCTGTAGTTAGTCTTGGACTGATGGAGCTGTGTTTGTCTCTCCAGCTGCTTATCACTTTACGCAGCCAACTGGTTTCTCATCCTCAGCAGAAACAAACCAACCCAGGGTCTCCCAGACCCACATTCAGAGCCCACTGCAAACTCGCCCCAGCAGCACCTTTCCCCGACGTGCCGCTAGATTTACCCAGGGAGGCTCCGGAGCGCACCCCGGCAGGTGCCGCTCACCGCAGGGAGGGAGGCTGCCAGCAGCTCCCTCTCCTGGGCCGCCGGCAGCAGCAGCGGACTTTCTGACGCATGCTCCCAGGAGCCGTAACCTTTCTTCCCACCCCTTTTGTTTTAATTCCACAGTTGCCAACCCCCCACCCTGCGCTGCTTTCCGCGTTCAACTCGACGAGCAGGAAAAACCTAAACAGCAAAAAGCTCATGACTGGCACAGTAACCGCAAAAACTTTCCATCATGAAAACTCCGTTTCATTCATCCCTTGATCGTTCTCCTCAAAAGCTGTCAAAACTCATTCATTTGGCTTAGGAAAGCTTTAGAAAGCAAGACCTTCCAACAGACAAGGAACCAGCAGCAGCACAGCTTCAGCCACCTCCAACAAGGTCACATGCTCTGTCCACATCTCTCGGACTCCAGCACTTGTTAAACTGAATAATGCATGGAAGCTTATAATTAAAAGCTGAGCTTCTGTGAATTTGATTGTCTTTGACTTTTACACAGTGGACCCAGAATTAAGATCTCATTTGTCAGCTGCAGGGTAAACAGTAAATTCATTATAAACTACTTCTCTTCTGACAAGTATCTGTACTCACAGACATACAGATCTATGGTGTCACCACCCAAAGTAAAAAGCTACATCAACAAGCTGAGCTTTGCTGCAGCACAGCAAAGCATCATTCCTCAGCCAAACCCTTGCTGCTGGAAAAGGTGGTTGTCCATTTACCAGAAATACACCCTTCGGCTCACCTCTCAAGGTCTGGACTAGAAGTCTGCTTCATCCTTACTCAGTGACATTTTGAATTACTTCTTTCAACCATATTCAAAAGAACAGCCCCTTGGCTCTACCCATATACACACGACTTTTCTTGCAGCCAGGTGGTTGTTGGCTTGTCCATTAAAACCAGCCAAGACTATCAGTTTGTAACAGACCAGCATGGGATCCTGGTTTAAACACAGATTTACTCTCACAGCTGTGTCAAACATGAAATACACTGACAAATGCCAGCTTACATCATAAGGTACTTACAAGTGTTTTAGAATTAAATTCTATATACTTGAACATGTGCATAGAGCAGTGTTCCCCAGGAAATTAACCTGGAAGATGTTCTCAGCAGTGCTGCCTTCCCTGCCTGTGCACTCTCCCCAACTCTGCAGGAATCTCAGCGGGGCAGGAGCAGGAATGGCCCCAATTTATTCAAGTTTCTTTCTTAATCACTAAATCCTCTGCTTGGGGCCCTGGAAGAAGAGAGAAAGCAGATGGGGAGTGTGAAAACACAAAAACACACTCTCAAAGATCAATCATTATAAATAAGCTCTTCAGTGGGCACTGCAAGTCCTTCTCACGGCAGTTTCAGTAGTGCAGAAGACACAACTAGATTCAAGACATGCAGACCCAAAATGGAACCGAGGAAATTGCCCAGTAGATCTATGAAGGTGCATAACCTGTCGGTTTTGTGGGGTTTTTTGTGATTTTTTTTTCTTTCTAATTTAATGGGACTTGAAAAAAAAAACAACGAACTAAGCACAGAAACTCCAACAAAATCCCCACAAACAAACAAACCCCAAACCAAACCACTACATATATGTTTGAGGCATGAGCCTATTTAAGTAAAATAATCCTAAATTCTTCTGGCATTTCTGTGTAGGAAAGCATTCACTTCAGGTATACACACCAGATAGAAAAGGGAATTCCTTGGGAATCCAAGGAATAATGAAACAATCAAAATACGGGAAGAGAAATAAGCAGAAGAGAAGTAAGTCATAGGTACAGAAATATCAGGTAAGTAATAACAAAATGCAAGTAACTAATAAGACAAATATGTAAGTAAATAGTTTAAAACTGACTGGAAAAAAAATCCAGCAAAAATATATGCTTAGAAAATGCAGAGCTGAGGAAATGAAGGCTCAAAGGAAACACAGGTTGTGATGCTTAGCTCCATCACTTTGCAGCTAGGATGTTAGCCACAGCCAATACCTATAGGTCCATCCCAGGTTTATGCCTGTGGAGTACTGCCAAAGCACACTGTGACACAGCCCTGGGGATCCTGGGGACAGTGCAAATCCAGTGGGATTGCTGCCTCACATGAGCATGAGGGTCAAATCACATGTCTTGAATGGACAGTAAAAGTTGTGGCAGGGTTCCGAATCTCAGAAAATAATACAGAGCAATATTAAGGGTGGACTCCCATGTACAAACAATGCATCAGAATGTGTGGGGAGGTACACAGTGATCATGCAGACAAAACAGCAGAAGTAAATTCAAAATTATGCTCTCACTATCTGAAAATAAAAATCCATCTTCTGAAAAGCAAGGCTAATGTTAGTTCCTGTTTAAGACACAATCAAGACTTCTGACAGTTTTCTGTATCTTCATAATAGATGTCTCAAGTGATCCATCAATAGATCACCTGAACTGGTAGTGTCAGAAAGCAATAACCAACACTTTCATTCTTAGTCTAAAAAATGAAATTTATGAACAATAACAACATGCTTATTTAAATATAAGAGGACTTCTGCAGTTGAGATGAAGACCACAGTGATTTGCCTTATAAATTCTTGTAAATGGTTTTCTTTATACAGTGTAATACTATCAGTCTGTGCTAATGACAGGCAAGTTCTGCACTCAATCATTCAGAGAAAGTATTGCACAGTAAATCATTATTTTTTAACTCTAGAATCTTAATGCAGAAATTTTAGCTACATAACCCAAAATCTGTAAGAAGGCTGAGAACAAAACATGCCAATAATTAGAAATACAATTCTTTGTAGGTAATAGATGGGGAGAGAAGGATTTTTTGGGTAAAAAATCACTCTCCTTGCTCATCTGCCATTCTTTCATGAAGCAGCTAAGAAATAAGGGGCTGCTAAGAGTGATTGCTTCATAACCTGCCCTTCTCAGGCTACAAAAGTGGTCTGGAAATAGTAGTACTACATAAGAACATTAAGGAGACTGCCTAATTACTAACGCCTGGATATAGTCATTAACCTGACTGATATCGGCAGGAAGTTAAGATATCACAATTTGTCCAAGGCTACTTTGAAAAGAAAACCTCTCATCTCTGTAGTTAGTCTCATGGACTCATTAGTCCCCATGGACTCATGGGGCTGTGTTTGTCTCCATTGGAAAAAAAAAAAAAAAAGAAACGACAAAGGAAAAAAGATAGGGAAAGAGAAAAGCAAAGCAGACAAAAGGAAAGGGCAAGGGCAAGGGCAAGGACTAGGAAAAGGGGATGTGCCAGCAGTGCTTAACAGCAACTCTTCAAGCTCTGCTTGGTGATGCCTGCTGAGAGGACAAAGAACAATGGGTGGAAGTTGAGGCATAGGAAGTTCCATGGAAGTGTGATGAAAAAAAAAATCTTCATTGTGAGGGTGACAGAACACTGGAACAGGCTGCCCAGGGGTGTTGTGGAAACTCCCTCTCTGGAGATATTCAAGATCTGCTTGGATGTGTTTCTGTGTGATCTAGAATAGGTGATCCTGCTCTGACAGAGGGGTTGGAGTGGATGAGCTTTCAAGGTCCCTTCTAGCCCCTATTTTGTGATTCTGTAACCATGATGTGCGTCAGAAATATATTCCCATAGAGACTTCATCAGGAGGCACCAAATTTAACTATGAAGTGCTTTCCCGATGGACACCAGCACTATGAGAAAACTTACACATTGAAGGTACTCGAACATAGGAACCTTTCATAGTACCCAGCACATGGAGACTGCCTAAGTCTGAGAAGTGTTCTGAGACTAAAACTTTGAAATGCAGAATCCAATCTGTTGGGAGCATACATGCTTCTTGTGAAAGCTATGCGGGCCTAGCACAGTGTCCAGATTAATTTTGTTTCCTGGTACCACTAGGTAGGTCAAGACACAATGTTTTTTTTCTTCAATCTAGAAATGAGGCTACAGCTTCAGCAATTCTGCACCAGCTAAAACAAGAGAACAGACTCCAGGCAAAAAAAAACCCCAAACAACAACAACAAAAAAACCAAACCCCACCACCAACTAAGAAAGAAAACACCAGAAATATTTGAGTAGCAGCTGCATGAAGTGCTTAAAATTTTCCTGTAATTGTATATTAATTCCATGGAGCCACAAATCAAGTTTTTTGTCTTTCAGTGCCATCGCTATTTCAGCAGCAAAGGACAGGAGTGTCAGAGAAGTGCAAGTCAGAGCCTTTGAGAAAGCAAAAAACTCTTGTTTCTGCTTGCAGAGATTAGTTCACAAGACTCTGTTAAACTGCAGCTGTTTTTTCCTGCAGGTAGCTAGTAAAAGCTACCAACAGGTATATTATTAGACCTGTACTTGGCAGAGAGCAGAAGAGGCTTAGCTTTCTGCGAATGCCCAGTATCCCAACCCAGCAAATCCAATAGCAAGCAGCTGAACCATTTTCTGAAACACACTCTACAAAGCTGTGCTCATGGCCTATAAAACAGTCCTGCTACTCTTAAAGCATCATAGACCTTCACAAACAAATTAAACAACTATTGTTGTACTAAGAAAAAAGCACAAAGCCCTGACAAACAAATTAAACAGCTGTTGTATTAAGAAAAATGGCAAAGCCCTGGTGAAGGAGTGGTGTTTGACAGACAGTTATGGTTACAGTACCCTACAGATCAGACTGATGTTTAGACAGTCCCAAATTTTCACAGCAGCTCCTCCAGAAAAGCCATGACGTTCTGTCTTTAGGTTTAACCTCTTGGAAATGAAAAGTGATAAATGCACATTTACCTGAGGAGAGCCTTAGTTCTGCATCGCTCATGCCTAAATCCATATAACATTAAGTTTTGAATATCCTAGAAGGCCTGAGATATATTCATAATCTGAGATACTTTTTATTCTGCCTGTCCTGTCCACATACCTGACATTTGTCCGTATTTCAGGCAAGGAAGAGCCACTCCAGTTCTTTTCACTTGATTGCAGTCAGTCCTTGAATGAGGTTCACCTCACATGGAAATGTATGACAAAGACAATTCCCTTCCTTTTCACTCTTTCTCCAGGCCAAGAAGGCATTGCCCATTTAGATCTCAATATGCACACAAGTGACATTTTAGAAACAGCTTCAGATGTTGTAGCAGTGTAAAAAGAGACAACCTACCATCTGTTTTCTTAGAGAAAAAAATCATCTTCTCAAAAAGTGCTTAGCTCATGTCCAGCACAGGGCTTCTCTTGCTTGGTCAGGATTGCCAAGGGGTTCCTTAGACATAAGTTTATCTTACTAAAAATAAAGCATTGTAAGAACAAAATTAAGCACAGAACTTTGTTTCCCTTTTGAACTAAACACAGTTTTCTTCCTGTAAAACTTCTAGCCTGGATTGTCTAAGCCAGCTGAAGTACAAAGAAGTGAGCACGCTATTCCCCTCTTCAGGGATCTGCCTGGCAGAGTGTCATGGTATAAAGCCATAGAAGGAAGACAGGCCCAGGAAAGCTAGCTGGTAGTCAAGGACTATCTCGTCCAATCCCAGAAGCAAGTGCATCCCAAGAAAGAAGGCGGCAGGCAAGAATGCCAGAAGACCAGCATAGATGAACAAGGTGCTCCTAGACTTACTTTGGAACAAAAATAAAGTTTCCAGGGAGTGGAAGCAAGAACAGGCTAATTGGGAGAATCACAAAGGAGGGATCAGGTTAGGAAAGCTGAAGTACAATTAGAATTAAATTTGGCTAGGGACATGAAGTGACAAAGAATTTCTTCAGGTATATCAGTGACAAAAGGAAGCCTAGGGAGGATGTGGGGCTCCTCCAGAAGGAAATTGGAGACCTGGTCATGAGCGATATGGAGACAGGTGAGGTACTGAATTACTTCTTCACCTCAGTCCTCACCACAAGGGCTCTAGTCACATCACCCGAGTTCCAGAACGCAAAAGTAGAGACTGGGAAAAGGAAGATCCATCCACTATAAGTAAAGATCGGGTTTGAGACTATCTAAAGAATCTGAACATGCACAAGTCCTTAGGGCCCAACGAGATCAATCCACAGGTCCTGAGGCAACTGGCAGATGAAGCTGCCAAGCCACTATCCGTCATATTTGAAAGGTCATATTCAGTCTGGTGAAGTTACTGCTGACTGGAAACATGGAAACGTAACCCCTGTCTTCAGAAAGTGCAAAAAAGGAAGTCTCCAGAAACTACAGGTCAGTCAGTGTCACTCCTGTGTCCAGAAAGATCATGGAGAGAATCCTCCTGAAGGCTCTTTTAAATCATATGGAAAATGAAGAAGATATGATTGGTGGGTTCACCACAGGCAAATAATGGCTGACAAATTTGGTGGCCTTTTTTTAAGTTAGAGAACCACTGGGTAAGGGAAGAGCAACTGGTATCATCTGCCTGCACTTGTGTACAGCATCTGACATTGTCCTGCATGACATCTTGGTCACTAAATTGGAAAAACATGGACTTGAGGGAGAGACTGGATAGGGAACCGGCTGGATGGCTGCACTCAAGAATTTGCAGTCATAGGATCACAGGATGTCAGGGGTTGGAAGGGAGCCAAAGAGATCATTGAGTCCAACCTCCCTGCCAGAGCAGGACCATACAATCTAACTCAGGTCACAGAGAAATGCATCCAGACAGGCTTTGAAAGTCTCCAGAGAAAGAGACTTCACAACCTCCCTGGAGAGCCTGTTCCAGTGCTCTGTGATCCTTACAGCAAAAAAGTTCCACCTTGTCTTCACGTGGAACCTCCTGTGCTGCAGTTTATACCCATTGCTCCTTGTCCTATCACAGGGAACAAGTGAGAAGAGCCTGTTCCTCCCTCCTGGCATCCAGCCCTCAGGTATCTATAGACATTTATTAAATCTCCTCTCAGTCTTCTCTTCTCCAGACTAAAAAACCCCAGGTCCCTCAGCCTCTCCTCATCAGACAGTGCTCCAGTCCCCTAGTCATCGTCATAGCCCTCCACTGGACCTTCTCCAGCAGATCACTCTCCCTCTTAAACCAGGGGGACCAAAACTGAATGCAGTATTCAAGATGAGGTCTCATCAGGGCAGAGGGGAAAGAGAATCTCCCTTGATCTCCTGGACGCACTCTTCTTAATACACCCATGGATCCCATTGGCCTTCTTGGCCACCAGGGCACATTGCTCTCCTGTGGATAAGTTGTTATCCACCAGCACTCCCAGATCACTCTCCACAGGGCTGCTCTCCCGCAGATCACCTCCCAGCCTGTACTGGTGCAGTTTATTATTCCTTCCCAGACGCAGGACTCCGCACTTGTCCTTTTTGAACTTCATTTGGTTCCTCTGTGCCCAGCTGTCAGTCTGTCCAGGTCTTGCTGGATGGCCACACAGCCTTCAGCTGTATCAGCCAAGCCTCCCAGTTTGGTTTCATCAGCAAACTTTGCTGAGCAGACTCTGTCTGTCTGTCCTCTCATCAATGTGATTGATGAAGATGTTGAACAGCACTGGACCCAGCAATGATCCCAGCACTGATGCCTGGGCAACTCCACTAGTCACAGCTCTCCAGCTGGACCTAGCACCAATGATCACCACTTTCTGAACTCTATCTTGTAACCAGTTCCTAATTCACTTCATCGTCTGCCTTCCATCCCACACTTCCTGAGCTTGCTCACTAGAATATTGTGGGAGACAGTGTCAAAGGCTTCACAGTCAATGGCTCACTGTCCAAACAGAGACCAGTGACAAATGCAAGGTCCTACACTTGGGCTGGGGCAGTTTCAAGCACAGGCTGGGTGGAGAACAGATTGAGAGCAGTCTTGAGGAGGACTTGGGGGTATAGGCTGAAGAAAAACTCAGCATGAGCCAGCAATGTGTGCTTGCAGCCCAGAAGGTCAACTATGTTCTGGGTTGCATCAAAGCTGCATCCTGGCCAAGCTGGCAGCCCATGGCTTGGACAGGGGCACACTGTGCTGGGTTAAGAACTGGCTGAATGGCTGGGCCCAGAGAGCGTTGGTGAATGATGCCACATCAAGTGGCCAGTCACTAGTGGCGTTCCCCAGAGTTGAAGTCTGCTGTCCGGCAAGCTGTCAACCCTATTGCCCAAGATATCTTTGAGGTAACAGGTAAGCCTGCCACCTTGGCCTTTTGACTCCCAGGGCCTTTTGCAGACTACTCAGCTTAGACACAGGCTTAATGGAGGCTCTTGAGTAGGATGGAGTATGCAGAACAGATAGTGAAGCAAATTGCCAATCATTCTCTGCTACTTTGTAATAGAAACCCTCTTTGTTTACCTCCTGGTTAGAAGAAGTGGATTAAAAGTTGCAGCGTTAACACAAAACAGGTACATCACTGAATGTGCTGTGACAACATAGCCATGATTATTACTTTTTTTCAGAGTAATTGCTGGGCCCAGAACTGAGGGGATTGAGTCCTCCATCAGAGAGTTTTCAGATGACATCAAGTTGGGAGCAAGTGTTGATCCATTAGAAGGCAGAAGGGCTCTGCAGAGGCACCTCCACAGGCTGCACAGATGGGCACAGTCCAATGGCATGAGTTTTAATAAGTCCAAATGCCAGGTGCTGCATTTTGGCCACAAGAATCCCATGCAGTGCTACAGGCTGGGGACAGAGTGGCTGGAGAACAGCCATGCAGAGAGGGACCTGGGGGTACTTGTCGATAGCAGCTGAACATGAGCCAGCAGTGTGCCCAGGTGGCCAAGAAGGCCAATGGCATCCTGGTCTGGATCAAGAACAGCGTGACCAGCAGGACAAGGGAAGTTGTTCTTCCTCTGTACTCAGCACTGGTCAGGTCACACCTTGAATACTGTGTCCAGTTCTGATCTCCTCATTTCAAGAGATGCTGAGGTACTGGAACATGTCCAGAGAAGGGTGATAAAGCTGGTGAGAGGGCTGGCACACAGCCCTGTGAGGAGAGGCTGAGAGAGCTGGGAGTGTTTAGCCTGGAGAAGATGAGGCTCAGGGCAGACCTCATTGCTCCCTACAACTACATGAAGGGAGTTTGTAGCCAGGTGGGGGTCAGTCTCTTCTCCCAGTGACATCCAGTGACAGAACGAGGGGACACAGTCTCAAGCTCTGCCAGGGGAGGCTTAGACCAGCTATTAGGAAGAAGTTCTTCACAGAAAAGTGATTGGCATTGGAATGGGCTGCCAGAGGAGATGGTGGAGTCACCATCCCAGAAGATGTTTAAGAGGAGGCTGAATGAGGCACTTAGTGCCACAGTTTAGTTAATTAGAAGGGTTAGGTGATAGGTTGGACTTGATAATCTTAGAGGTCTTTTGCAACCTGGTTAATTCTGTGATTCTGTGAAAAGCAGCAAGGGAGGTGATTTTCCCCCTCTTGTCTGCTCTTGTGAGACCCCACTGGGAGTACTGCATCCAATTCCAGGGCCCTCAGTACAAGAAGAACATCATAATGAAGATGAGCAGAAGGCTCAAGTACCTCTGCTACGGGGACAGGCTGTGAGAACTCAGGCTAGTGAGAATACTATGGAGAGACCTTAGAGCAACCTTCCAGTACATTGAAGGGGGCCTCCAAGAAAGGTGGGGAGGGACTCTTTACAAGGGCTTGCAGTAAAAGGATGAAGGGGAATGGCTTTAATCTGGAAGAGGAGAGATTTAGGCTAGACATTAGGAAGAAATTCTTTGCAGTAAGGGTGGTGAGACAGTGGCACAGGTTGCCCAAGGAGGTTGTGAATGCTGCCTCCCTGGAGGTGTTCAAGGCCAGGTTGGATGAGGCCTTGAGTGATCTGTTCTAGTGGGAGGTGTCCCTGCCTATGGTTGGAACTGGATGATCTTTAAGGTCCCTTCCAACACAACCCATTCTATCATTCTTTCCAAAACACAGCTAGAGTCACTGTTGCACACAAAGCAGTCCTTGCACTCAAGGATGACATCAAACACTTGAGTGCCTCACCAGCAGCATGCAGCACCACCACAGGTGCAGCACTGTGTTTACAGGCTTCTAAGGCAATGGATGAAACTAAACCAACAAGGAACAGACATTCCTCCTCCAATGCTCAAGCCTCCAACTCTTCATGCAAGCTCACAGAAGCAACAGATCCATCAGCACTTCTCTCATACAATTTTTCTGCACACTACTCCAGGGCTCTGAAACCTTTGAAATGTTTTAAAAGACCATCTAAATATTAAATGATACATAAAGAACCAACAAATGGACAAGTAAAATATGCAAAAATTGTTTCGCCTATTTCTTAAAGGAGCAACGCTGCTGTGCATTGTAGTGGTTTCCTTTTGTCCTCATACACACATGGCTTCCATAAGGAGTCACAAGGAAAAGGCCTCCAAGGTATCCTTTAAGTAGTTGAAGCAATCAGGAGCTTGAAGTGTTGATTGTGGAGGTTCACAAAATCACAGAATTTGCCAGGTTGGAAAAGATCTTCAAGATCATCGAGTCCAACCTATTACCTAAAACCATCTAATCAACTAAACCATGGCACCAAGTGCCACATCCAGTCTTTTTTAAAACACATACAGTGACTCCACCAGCTCCCTGGGCAGCCCATTCCAATGCCAATCACTCTTCCTTTGAAGACTTTTTTCCTAACATCCAGTCTAAACCTGTCTTGCTGCAGTTTGAGACTGTGTCCTCTTTGTCACTGAGTGGCTGGGAGAAGAGACCATCTCCCACCTGGCTACAATCTCCTTTCAGGTAGTTGTAGAGAACAAGAAGTTCACAAGAACTCCAATGTTATATTTCTTAGCTGTGAGATTCCACAATCCCAAGTGCTAGCTGATATCTTTTACTGCCTTAATTCAACTAATATTAAAGAATTTATTTCATTTAGCCTCTTGGTCTAGCCCTAGAATCAGTGATTTAGATTTAAATTCAGTTTGCATAATTNTTTAGCCTCTTGGTCTAGCCCTAGAATCAGTGATTTAGATTTAAATTCAGTTTGCATAATTTTCATGTCCTGTGGGTATGCACATTTTGACAGTGCTGCAAGTACTAATTGAAGCCATCAAACCAGTATGTAATTGCTTGCTGACATGTACCTTAACACTGACTGACAAAAAACATTCCAGAATGGCTTTATCTGAACATCCAAAAGCACATTCAGAAAACATGTTTTAAAGCCACCTGCATGCGTGGAAGGAATACAGATTTTACTATTATATTTTTAATTCCTCAATCTCACATTGCAGCTTTTTTTTTCCATTATCTGCTCTGAGACTACATGTGTCACCTCAGACTTCCAGGATGTTTTTTTTTTTTTTTTCTGTGTAATGGATATTGCAAAATTTTACTCCTAAGATTGAAAAATAAATTTTAAAAAAACCATAAAGATTTCCTTACTCTTTTTGTCATAATTCATGAGCCCTGCTGGGTGAGCTGAGCTTGCTAAACCAGCAGAAAACTTACCAAAGCAAGAGAGGAAAGATGCAACACCACAAATAAATCAAAGTGAACAGGCCTCTGCAGCACCATGCCACTAGATCCATTCAGGTGCCCATTAGATGCACAGTGATAGCCAAAAGAGCTATAAAAAGGGCACCGATGTGACAAAGAGAAAAAAAGCCCTGGAGAGATGGTAATATTTTAATGCTACTGGAGGTTTTGCTGCTGTTGAAACAAGTTCTTGCTTACTTACAGATTGAGTTTGGACTGTTGAGTTTGGAGAAGGCTCTGAGAAGGCCTTATTGTGGCCTTCCAGTATTTGAAGAGGCTACAAGAAAGGTGGGGAGGGACTTCTTAGAGTGTCATGTAGTGACAGGACTGGGGGGAATGGAGCAAAACTAGAAGTAGGTAGATTCAGGTTGGATGTTAGGAAGAAGTTCTTCACCATGAGGGTGGTGAGACTCTGGAATGGGTTGCCCAGGGAGGTGGTGGAAGCCTCATCCCTGGAAGTTTTTAAAGCTGGATAGGACTGTGAGCAACCTGATGTAGTGTGAGGTGTCCCTGCCCATGGCAGGGGAGTTGGACCTAGGTGATCCTTGAGGTTCCTTGCAGCCCTGACAATTCTATAATTCTATGATTTTACAAGGACTGCAGCTGCTATCACTGATCAGTCCTCACAGGAAACCAGCACTGGGGCACCTCCAAACCCAGGGCTGCTCTCACAGCTGAGCCACCAATCTGTTGTGTCTTTAAATACACAAGCAGGTACATCAGTGAACACAAAACAGCCTGGCATCAACTGCCTAATATTTGTACCACAGTGCCTGGTCTTCACTAACCTAACTGCCTTCAGTTGTGGCTTCATATAGTGGAGATGACATGAGCAATGTGGTATGAAGGAGTAATTAACTCTCCATACAGTAACATTTTCAGAAATGTAACCAAGAGTCTGTAAAGAACTGGATACAAAAAGAGAAAATTCCTTCCCTCATTATGTCAGGTCATTGTCAAGTACAGCTTTGCTTCTTTTCCAAAACAAAGCACTGGAGAAACTTCGAGCTCCTACAGCTCTACTTCACCATTGACTTTGAGATACCTAAGGAAAGGCTTACCAGAATAGGAATGCAGAGGCACAGGGAGTCTGTGTGAACACCCTGCTAGACTTGGGGCTCAATGCTATCATAACAAATACCTTGCTTTTGACAATAACACATTTAACTACAAAAACTTAATCTGACACTGCCTGAACTTTAATATTTTGCACTTTAAATTTGCCCCAATAAAACTGGAAACACAGCAGTCATACTATTTATTTTCTCTCTTAGTTAATTAAAAACATATTTGTAGTTACAACAGGAATTTTTAAAAAAAGCCCAACTAAATAATAATCTCAGTAAATACAAAGTTTCACTACAATAAGGCCAACATGCAATAAATACACCAGAGATTGCCTGTCAAACAAACACCAGTGTGAAAGGCAGTGTAATTATTAGGCAGGAAGATGTCCATCGGCACCAGAAGTGGAGTAGTTACTGTGTTTCTTGCAGCACTGCATGAATTTCACACACATTAAGGAAACAGAGATCACTAAAGTGTCATCAGGAAGCCTTTCAGCAATGTAAGGACAGGTGGATTGTAACCAATGTTAATCAGTTAAAAAATGCAAACTGCTCCAATACCTGAGCCCTTCTATAAATGCTTAACCTATGTTAATGAGAAGACTGCTAAACACCATTTAACTTAATCTTTGACTTTAGATTAAAATCAGCTAAGACAAAATACACTCTAATATAACAGCACAGGCTACACTGTTCACATCACTACAGGCTAATGTTTCTAGGAATGCAAATTATTTTTATTAGACAGCCAGGTGCAGACATTGCTGGAAGTTAACTACATTAAGTACCAGAAAATAAATGGAAAAATTACCATTCATAAGCTTTCAAAAGCTTCTCTAACACATGAATGAAGTTGTGTTTGAACAGCAAAAGTCAAACAATTTGGAAACTACATTACAGGAAATAAAAGCTGATTTATTTGCAAAGTGTCTTTTTATTCCACATAAAACTGCCTGTGCTTGCCAGCTGGGATTTGGTACCTGCTTACAGGAAGCTACCACAACAATGTACTGTAAAATATCTTTACAAAATTAACTATGAGTAGCTGCTTTACAGAATTGTTTTCATGCAGACAGTGCTAGCAAAGGCAGTGACAGCTCATGGTGAGAGGGAGGCACTGCTTGGCTAGCTGAGTCCCACTGCACACCAAGGAACACTGGCAGAGAAGGTAGATACTTGCACACTGAGGCGGAAATACAGAGCCATAACATAAAGAACCTGCTCAGCCTTTCCTTCTGCAGTGAATGTGGTCTATTTGCTAATTAAAATATGCTGCTAAATACAATTACGTGAAAACTCCCTCTGTGGTCACTGGCACAAAGCTAATACTGAGTAACTGCCTGCCATGCAGATGTCTTTACTGTCTTTGCCTGATCTCCACATACGTACCACACAAAAAGATGTGCAGAGCCCACACAACAAAAAACTTAGTTTTTGTAATATATTGATTCTTCAAGTCTACAAGTATCTGAAGGGACATGTGGAGAGGCTGCTGCTGGTCTCTTCTCAAAGATGACAAAACAAAGAGGAATGGGCTAAAGCTGAGGCTGGGTAGGTTTAGACTGGATATTAGGAAAAAGTTTTTCATGGTCAGGCACTGGAATAAGCTGCCCAGGGAGGTGGTGGAGTCACCAACCCTGGATGTGTTAAAGGGTCGTTTGGATGTGGTGCATGGGGATATGTTTTCAAGTGAATCTTGTAGAGCAAGGTCATAGGTTGGACTTGGTGATCCTGAAGGGCTTTTCCAACCTGGATGTTTCTGTGATTCTGTGAAATGTCACCATCCTTCCCTTTTACAGATCAATCAATACACAAAAGACACTAGGTCACTGCAGTTTCCTACTCAATATTCACTGTGTCTGCCATTATTCAATTTAAAGAAGTTAAAAATTACTACAGCTTCACCCAACCACACATTTTCTGTGTATTTCTAGGTTTGTTCTCAGTAGGAAACCCAGTTCAGATTTTACAAAGAGACATATTTTAAACAATGAAAATAGACAGCATTTGAAAGTCTCCAGAAGTATCTTCAGGTGATCTGAATCAGACACTTTAACAGACTTCCTGTAGTCCCAAGGGGCATGGAAAGTAGCATTAGCTAATGTCACTTTGAGCACTCTTATCCTCTTGCATGCAAGGAACGACACCAACTCAGCACTGTGGCTGCTCAACTTTGGTAAACCTTAGAAAATATACATGGAAGTTCTTAGCAGAAACTTTGCAGACACAGAGCCACATGACCATTTTTCGTAAACAAGACCAGTGCACATCTTCCTGATCAAGAGGATTTCAAAGCAGTCTTGCATAACACAGAATCATAGAATGTTTTACGTTGGAAAGGACCTCAAAGACCATCTAGTTCCAACTCCCTGCCATAGGCAGAGACACTTCCTACTGCAACAGGTAGCCCAAGGCCTCATTCAACCTGGCCTTGAACACCTCCAGGGAGGGAACAGCCACAGCCTCCCTGGGCAACCTGTGCCAGTGTTTCACCACCCTCACTGGAAAGAACTTCTTCCTAACATCTAGTTTAAATTTCCCCTCTGCCACTTTAAACCCATTACTCCTCGTCCTGTCATTACAAGACCTTGTAAATAGTCCCTCCCCAGTCCTCCTGTAGGCCCCCTTCAGATACTGGAAGGTCACTCCAAGGTCTCCTCAAAATCTTCTCTTCTCCAGGCTGAAGAACCCCAACTCTCTCAGCCCATCCTCATGGGAGAGCTGCTCCAGCCCTCTGAGCATCTTCATGGCCTCCTCTGGACTCGCTCCAGCAGTTCCATGTCCTTCTTGTGTTGGGGAGTCCAGAACTGTACATGAGTCTGTAGAGGGGCTTGTGCTGTATCAGTGTTCCTCCTTTAACTTGGTCAGTTGAATTATTTAAGAACAAACCACTCTCCCTCAAACTAAATGTGAAAGTGAAAAACATCAGGGACTTGTCCATGCGGTTCAGTATAGGCTGAGCTTCACAGCAAAGCACATTGGAAAAATGACAAGAAGAAAGGTCAACCAGTAAAACCGGCTTAGATCAATGCTGATGTTGTGTCATGCAGCATGTCTTATGGAAATTGCACTAAAAATCATAGTTTAAAGGAGGAAAAACAAACAAAAAGACAGGCCCAGGAAGGGTGAAATAGAGCCTTTAAAAGCCCAGCATGATTTGCAACACAGTGAGGAGTGAGCAACTTCCTCTTTGAATGAAACATCTCTTCCACCTCTTCCTGTGTAACAACTCCTTGTGATTACTCAATATGTTTTTTACTGTCAATAAAACATCTTTGTCTGTCTTTACAAAGATGTCTGTGTATCAAAAAGACATAATCTTTGTAATACATCCAGTTTTTGAGGAGATAGAAGACAAGTTTAAGTGAGCACCTTCAGATCTTTGCCATCTGGACTCCTCAATAAGGTTATTTGTGATGAAATAGCTGACATCTTGTATTTCAGAAATCAACATTAACCTAAATGTTATAAGCAGATACTGAACAGCCACACAAGAACATCAATCCTCTAAAATTTACAGGACAAATACAAGAAGACCATAAAGAAAATGCATGCAAGGTAACACCAAAGGTCTGTATTACAAAGCTGAATTAAGCCTTCACCAACATAAAATGCTCAGGGAAGGTCTTACACAGTCCTTTACAGAGTCTCACACATGAGTTTCAGATTCTTATGTCAGTTGAAGCTAAGAAAATTGAAATGCTTTTCCAAGAAGATTTTCTCATAGAAGATTTCAGGAAATGAAAGTAGTACTGGAGCCCTCAAATCTTGTCGGTGTAGATCTAAGTGGAGTGCAGTTTGTATCTGCTAAAGCTAGAGAAGGGAGGGCTGCAAAGTAACAGCATGATATGCTGCAGCAGAGGTGACAGTTTTGCTAGATTGTGAACATGCAAAAGCATCACCTATTTGACTTGTTTAACAGTTGATACTATGGAACTCTGCCTGCAGAGAGTCAGCTGCCATATGTATCACCTGGCCACTACTGTGAACCTTCAAACAGGTATTCTAACTTTCTTAAACCATTAAAGAAAATAATTAAGTTGTATTAAAAGAGTAGTAAAAAAAAATAAAATCAATCCAACCCTACATTAAAGGACAACATTTTTAAAAAATCAAATACACAAGAGAAATTCTACTAAATGGCATTAAACTAGAATAGTTTTTAAAATGCAAAATCTTTGTCTTACAAAAGGGAACTATGGAGCAAAACCTCAATAAGTAACTAAATGGGTAAAACAAAGTGTTGCATTGAGATAGCCGAATTTAGGAAAAAAAATATTCATGAAGAGGGCGGCAAGACTCTGGAATGGATTGTCCAGATACATTTTGGACACTCCCACCCTGGAGATGTTCAAGCCCAGGTTGGATGGGGCCTTGAGTAACCTGGTCTGGTTGTGTGGCATCTCTGTCCTTGGCAAGGAGGTTGGATTAGATGATCTCTGAGCTGTCTTCCAGCCTAAGCTATTCTATGAACGTGTAAGTGTTTGGTGGAATGCACTTGTTTCTACAGCTCTCTTTGGAAACCATGATACTTGAAACTTTATGTATCATACATCCAAATTTATCTTCTGTCGGTGATGATACTGTCTAGAATTGCCACATTCATTTCTCTGAATTAATCAGCAAAACCAAATCCAAACTCTCTGCTTAAACAGTGCTTCTGGTGCAAATATTGGCAACAACTTTGCAGTTCCTTCACATAACTGCATCGCATGGAAGCAACTGGAAATAAAACTCTGTACAGATACCTAAAAGGACATTGTGGAGAAGCTGGTGTTGGTCTCTTCTCAGAGGTTATTAGTGATAGAAAAGAGGGAATAGCCTCAAGCTGTGATTGGGTAGGCTTAGACTAGGTATTGGGAAAGGTTTTTTCCCAGCAAGGGTGGTCAGGCAGTGGACTTCAGGTGATGGAGTCACCAACCCTGGATGTGTTTAAAGGTTGTTTGGATGAGGTGCTTGGGAATGTGGTTTAGGATGCTTAAGATACTGGTTGGTCTTGGTGATCCTGAGAGTCTTTTCCAACCTGAATTTTTCTGTGATTCTGTCCTATGGCAAAGGCTACTGAACAATGTCAGTCTTGTGCAGCAGCAGAAGAGACTGAAGACAACTTTGCCAGGTTTCAGAGATCACATCTCAGCAATGCAAGGGAGAAGGGCACCTCACCTTCATCTGCCCCCATTTCCAAAATCTGCCTTTCTCTAGTTAGGCTTTTCAGCACATGAAGAACAAAGAAGCCACTCGCAGCTTCAAGATGACTGTGTGGACTCAAATTAAGGCAGAAGAAACAATTCAGCTTTGTTTACTTACGACTTTCTCCAACTGTTTGCTGCAGGTGAGAAGAGTGAATTGCAATGGGAAGGCAGGAAAGCACATGGATAAAAGTGGCAGTAAGTGCCAAAGAGAAACGATGTCTGAGCATATACAAGCAGACCTGCGCTTGACTTGTGCTAACTGCTGAGAGAAAAAACCTTTCAACTCTCTCTCTCCAAAAACTCCAAAACTGGGGAATGACTAAATGGGTATTGTAGTGATCTCAAAACTGTTGGTGTCTGAGAGAGACGCAGTAGTCCAGCATCTGCGTCTTTGTTTCCCTGTGAAAATAAAGTGGAGTGCAAGCTGTGAACATAACATGGACTGGATATGAAAAAATTCTAACTTACCACTTCCCTTAAAAACCCCTCCAACCCTGCTAAGAGTGTTCCTCACTGAAGAACTACCCCTGACCTTTCATTCTTGCCCCATTTCAAATGCAAAAACAGGCTACTTTCGATCTGCTTTATTCACAGAGTGCCAGACAAGGTTTATGGAGCAGCAGGGATGTAGGCCATGAAGAGAAGAAACCCAAACCTATTTCATTTCTTCCCAAGTCTGGCAAACAGATACTGGGTGAAGTTTTCGTGAGTCTCAGGACTTCAAGCTAGGAAATGTGGCCAGTGAACTAGGGTTGTGGGTCGTGTTTAACTTGGTGCACGCATAGCCCTTAGCTCTCCACAGCTGCCAGATGAACAGGACAGAAGCTGAGCAACAGTGACACAGAAAGTCCTAAGGGAATGCCCAGGCTTTGTCAACTGTTGGTAACTGCAGGTGACTGTTGTAAAATTTATTTTGTATTTGGGAAACAACAGTAGTTATCGCTGATCCAAATAAGAGAAGAGATTACATTATCATGTTTTAGTTTCCCCACACACCCACTCACCCCCCACCTCCCCGAATACCAGTTTACAATTCTCTGATGATTCTCAGACTGGCTTTATTTCTATTTTATAATCAGCTGCTTTGGCATGGCTCAGAGCAGATGTTTTTTAATATGCTGACTGATTTTAAAATAATTCTTTATTAAAAGCCATTTAATTGCTAAGTCTCCAAACAGGAGAAAGGTGGTGAAGCCCAGTTAGATGACTGCTTCCCTGATTAAAGCATTAATTCACTTTCTGTAACCAGTCTGAATCCAAACCTTTCTCTCTGTAGAAGAGGGTTCAGACTACAAGGAAAAAGCACTGTGAAGAGTGTTGAAGGTGTCTGCTCTCTCTTCCTCCTGCTGAAATTATTTCAGCCTTTTTTGTAACTATGTTTCCTGAACCACCGATTGACTCCCAACTGAGTATCTTACTTAGGAAAGTTAGGGATTAGCTTTTTGGTTCATGCTGTTCAACAGTACTTGATTATTTAACACAAAATACTAATAAGAAATCAGTGTAAACTTGAACTTGTGTCTTCCAGTTCCTCAGCCCGCAGATAATTCTGAACCCATCTTCATTTCCATTCCCTTTCCATGTAAAACATGCAATTGGAGAAACTGGAAAAGCCTTTCAAGCAGAATTGTTGTACTGCTCCCCAGACATTGAGATAGCCCAGTTCCCATCATTATTTCTGTGTGAAAGGGATAACACAGTCCATATGAGTGATTACAAGTACTCATCAAATGGAGTAGTCTCTTGATTAAACTTCTTTCATATCAGGGCAGAAAAGGGTAAAGAGGAGGTCCCACATTACAGGTCTTTCTTACGAAGAGAGCCTGAGGGAGTTGGGGCTTTTTAGCTTAGAAAGAGGCAACTAAGAAGTGACCTCATTCATGCTGATAAATATGTAAGCAGAGAGTGCCAGGAGGATGAAGCCAGGCTCTTTTTGGTGATGCCCAGTGACAGGACAAGGGGTAACATGTGGAAGTTGAAGTACAGAAGGTTCCAAGTGAACTGAGGAAGAATTTTTTCACTCTGAGGGTGACAGCACTGGAACCAGATGCTCAGAGAGGCTATGGAGTCTCCCTCTCTGGAGATATTCAGGAACCATCTGGATGTGTTCCAGTGTAATCTGCTCTAGCTGGTCCTGCTCTGGCACAACCAGATCTTTTGAGGTCCTGTCCAGCACCTGATGTTCTATGATTCTATGCACACGAAGTGTTCTCATGTCCACACTAGTGGATCAAAAGTCATGTTGCAGTCCTAGAGTTTCATTTTCTTTTTCCTTTGACTTTCTAAAATAAAGATTTTTATCTCTGGTCAAGTGCCCTCTATGGGCACGAATTTAATTTTGGTAAGAAAACTAGAGAAAAATTGGTTGAGTAATTTATTTAGTGGGAAAAACCTGTGTGTTTCTATCCCTGTGCAAGGGATAGAAAAAAACCAAACACACACCCATCTCCCCCTTTCTTTCCCAATGCATTTACCCAGGAAGCATTTACTGCTGCCCAGGAGTTATTTAGTATTAAGGCTACAGCTGCATTCATGGTGCAGTGGACTGACAGCCAATGTATATCCATGCATAGGGAAATGCATGTGCATAAATGACACCTAGATAAATAAAGCTTGGCTTCTTTTCTAGTCTTGACAAAGAGTTACAGTAAGGGTGGGGAGGCACTGGAGCAGGTTGTGGATGCCCCCTCCCTGGAGATGTTCAAGGCCTGGCTGGATGATGTCTTATGCCATGTGATCTAGAGGAAGGTGTCCCTGCCCATGGCAGGGCGGTTGAAACTAGATGATCTTCAAGGTCCCTTCCAACCCAAACCAGTCTATGACTGTATGAATTTGAAGGTACAGAAAATCCAAAGGACTTGGCAATCCCATCACAGAATCAGTCAGGGCTGGAAGTGTCCACAAGGATCATCCAGTTCCAATCCTCCTGCCATGGGCGGGGACACCTCACACTAGATCAGGCTGTCTAGAGCCTCACCTAGCATGGCCTTAAAACACCTCCATCTCCAACTGATGAAGTGCAGAGGACATGCAAAATGATTTGACAGAGCTGGAACATACGTATTCATCGAGATGCTCCCCAAAAGTCACTAATGCAGTTACTGAGCTACTGACAAGCAAGCAAAGCCTCTCACCGAAAACCACCTTCTACCTGAAAATCAGAAGGCAACACTGACATCTGTGAGATGGCAAATAAATAAATAGAATGGCTTGGGTTGGAAGAGATGCCATAGGTGAAGACAGATTCTGCTAGACCTGGTTGCATGCACCCTGCCTTTGAAAGACTTTACAAAGACTTCAAGTGCATCTTTGCTTGTAGCGTGTGTGACATCTTGCTAAAAGTTTTCTTATTAATGAATGGCGAAAGTCACACAGAATGGTAAGAGGTGGAAGGGACCTCCAAAGATTAAGGAGTTCAAACCCCATCCCAAGACAGGTTCACCTAAAAAAGGTCACACAGGAACACATCTGGGCGGGCCTTGGAAGTCTCCAGAGACAGAGAGACTACCACCTCCCTGGGAAGTCTGTTCCAGTGCTCCGTCAACCTCAAAGTAAAGAATTTCCTTCTCATGTTGAGATGGAACTTGCTACGTTCAAGTTTATGTTAATTACCTCTTGTCCTGTGGACCACTGAGATATCTGCAAACATGTATAGGATGCCACCTCAGCCTCCTCCTCTCTAGGTTAACAGCCCCAGCATTTGAGCCTTTCCCCACTGAGAGATGATTCAGTCCCCTCAGCATCTTAGTGAACCCCTGCACTGGACTCTCAAGTTCTTTGTCCTTCCTAAGCTGGGGTGTCCAGAGCTAAATATTCCAACACCAGAAGCTGCACCAGAATTTTAAAAAAAGAAAACAAAACACAAACAACAAAACAAAACCCCCAAACAAATAAAAAAAAACCCCAAAAACAGAGCCACCACACACAAAAAACCCCACAAAACCAAAACCCACTAAGCCCTCAAACAACCCAAAACACTACACCAGTCCAGCAAATCAAAACCCAAAGATGTAATTCATAGTAATCACAAGACATGGCTGCAACATGGAGAAGTTCCCTAAGAATGTAAGATGAAGAAAACTGCTGTCAAATTGCCATGCCCAATATGAAATAAAGGCCCTAAGAACAAAGCAGAGCAGCGAGGTTCAACACCTGGTATCAATGCTGCTGCCTGCCACACTGGCACCATTACACTACAAACTCAAATGTTCATCTGAGGAAACACTGCAGTCAGAATTAACTCATACTACATTTGCAAAGGAAAGCACTCTGCTCTCTACTTCCATATTATGCTTAGGAAAACTCCTAAATCCAATCCCAAACCTGATATGCCTTCCTGTCAACCATCCTGACTTAGCCTTTTGCAGCACTGGTGACTTATGGATAGATGGATAGGCTGTGGATGCCCCCTCCATGGAGGTGATGAAGGACAGGTTGGAGAAGGCCTTGAGCAACCTGGTCTAGCAGAAGGTGTCCCTGCTTGGGGTCATGGGGGTTGGAACTAGATGATTTAGGTCTATTCTAACTAAAACAATTCTGTGACTGTACATATAGCCACTACAGTGGCTGGACTGTAGTGCTGGTTTCCATCCTGGTGTATGGAGCTGCAAGAAACCCATGAGTTCCTCAGCAATGCTTCACTATTCTTTCTTGGTAAAGGATCATCATTCTTTCTTGGTAGAGTTGTACAGTTGGTGCTGGCTGCCTTACCATTGATAGCTCCTTGGGGATATTATCACCTTTGTCCTTGTTTGGCTGTCCTTCAGATTCCAGAATCCCATACCTGTTGTGTAGGGGAAACTGTGTGGGAGGCCATGAGGGGAGCTGCCTGCTGCTCTGAGCAGGCAGCTGATTCCACTCCTCCAGTTGTGATCTCCATCTGCCCCCTGACCTGTTTAGAAGAAAGCATCATGTGGCTTCAGCTGCCTATTTCTGACTCACACTCCCAGATGATTTTTAGCCTGCTTACCTCCTCTGGGAGTTCTGTCATCAAGCAGAGGAGCAACTCTATTCAGGCTCACTGGCCACAGGTGAGCTCTGTGTTGCCCTCCTGTACTAGTGGGGCAAGTCTATAACATGCCCAAACAAGAGGAGCAGAAACTGTAAAAAGAAGCCAATAGTATACATATGAAGAAAGTATGATGCATAGGGGGAAAGTCTTTGTAGCTTTCTGAAAGACTGTTTTGAGTCACAAACACCCTGGAAAGCATAAAGGGACACATGGACAAGGCAAATCCAATTGACACAGGCCATGAATTCACATTTCCTAACAGAAAGGGAACTGCTGTGAAACCGGAAGGAGGGTGCTACCTTACCCTTTAGGGTAAGATAATAACTTAAGGACAAGAAAAAGAGGTAAAAATCATCTTCAAAGAAAGAATTGCAGCAGAAGCATGCAGCAAAAGGCTGCACTAGGGTCTCAATTGTTCAACACGGTCTGAAGTGATTCAAAGACAAAGGGGAGAGAACAAGACCTTTGGTGTAACATTACTGAGAGTACTGAAGACAAAACCAACAGACTGCTGAAAGACATAACACAACCTAACAGCATAACAGAAGAGCAACTGAAACTAAATGTAAAGCAATGTAAAGTGACAGGCATGGAGGATGAAAAAAACCTTAACTTTATATATCAAATTATGGTCTCTGAAATAATATTGTTAGACAGTAGCTAGACACTGGTCTTTAAACAGTGTTATGAAATTACCATCTCAGTCTGTAGTGGTCACCAAGGCAAAACAAACGCTGGGAAAAGGAATATGGCTTCCACTGCTTCCCTCCCTCCAAAAATGGTTTAGAAGAGTTGGGCAAGACATAGAATCACATAGCAAAGATAGGAGGTCTCTGTGAGAACGACAGTTAGACAGATATGGACTTGCCAAACTGGCTGAGTGGCAACAGAGGAGAGTTATGATGCACACTTCTTATGAAGGTGGACAGGAAATGATTGTTGCTGGTTCAAAAAGAAAACTGAAAAAGGAGGTATTTCTTCATACAAGGTATAGCTCAATTTTAAGATTCCTTTCCATTGGACTCCATAGTTCCCACATTTCCATTACGTTCAAGAAAGCAGAAGGTCGGCAAAAATGTTTAGCAGCACAATAACAAACAGCAGACTTTCCAATACTCCATTTTTTTTGTGGCACCATTTCTATAATCATCTTACTAAACTGTCAAGTGTGCTGGTTTGAACTAATTGGAGAATTTGAGTGAGAAATTAGACTATAGGCTGAGAGATGAAAACACATGATGTCACTTCACTCACAGCTTTACTCAGAAAGAAAAAAAAATGTTTTAAGAGTTGTAACACAAATATAGATAAGTCAGATAGTTTCAGACCTCTCTGGGCTGTGGCTGCTTCTTGCATGGCTCCTTTTCCCTGCCTTGTGTAGCTGATTCTCAATAATTCCACTAACTTCTTACCTACTCCTAATCCCCTGGCCGATGTACCTTCACCTACCTGCTGCATCAACAGATGGTAAAATAAGATTGGGGAAGGGGGGGAAAGGTGGTAGGTGGTTAGAAACCCCTCTGAGGGATTTTTGATCTGTGGGAGGAGTGTGGTGTTTCTGTATTACCTTTTCACTGTATATATCTGTAAATATCTGTTATACATTGTAAATATCTGCTTTTATATTGTGCATAGCTGTAAATATAAAGCTTCATTTATTAACTTCCAGCCATCTGAGTCCTAGCCTGGGTTATAACAAAGGGTGGGGGCGCAGATAACTGTTAAGCCACCACAGCAGTGTGATTTTCTCCACGGCCTTAAGTGTCTGATCCCCACTATGCCTTTTCTGCCCATGCACAAAATGCTGAAAAGCTTTGATGCTCATTTCCTCTTCACCACTAAATGCATCTGGCATTAGACGGCAACAAAGATATATTTAAACAGCAAACTGCTCCTTGGTTATCCTATCCAACTTCAGAAGCGTTTGCTTTATTAATATCTTACAATTTCCATTTATCCAGAGTTACAGAATTAGAAACAACTGTCTTTGGATTCATCTGTACATCGACAACACTACTGCAGATTTCAGAAAGCTCAAAGGACACAGAAGGTCTCTACAGTTCATGCAATCTGATTATCATCAAACATATACTAAAGCAACCTGAAAACACCTATGATCAGCACAGACTAACAACCAGTACTGCTGGCCAATTACTGCTCCACATGTCACTTTGCACAAATGTGTTCTTTCTTTGACATTATGAAAAAAAAGAAGAATCAAAAATGACACTCCTCCCTGCCAGTCCTCCTAGCAAAACTGAATTAAAGAGTGAAACAATTTTGCAATCATCAAAGCCAAAACTAGATTGAAAAAAAGAACGTTACCATTCTCAAGTTACACAGTGAATAATGCCGAACACTGATGCCATACTCATGAAAAGAATACATTCTGCTACATGGGGACTACAATGAAAGAGAACATATCAAACGATGACACCTTAATTCTTGCCAAAAACATTTGTTATGTGCAGTGATAGCTATTTTCTGTAATATGGTATCTGTTACACCTCATTAGGTGCAGAGAGACGCTAGACTCTTAAAAAAGGGGAGAGGAGTGTGCGGGAAATATCTACTACTTCCCAGAAAACTTGTCAAAAAAGAAAATAGTACTTGCTAACAGTATCACCAGTCGCCCAGAAGATGCTGATGCTCCCGGCCAGCAGCGTCACCAGTCGCCCAGAAGATGCTGATGCTCCTGGCCAGCAGTGTCACCAATCGCCCAGAAGATGCTGATGCTCCTGGCCAGCAGTGTCACCAATCGCCCAGAAGATGCTGATGCTCCTGGCCAGCAGCGTCACCAGTCACCCAGAAGATGCTGATGCTCCTGGCCAGCAGCGTCACCAGTCACCCAGAAGATGCTGCTTCTGGCCAGCAGCATCACTGGAGTCTCACAAACATAAATCACTGTTGAGGCAAGTTTCCTAAATTCTATTTTGACCTTTTAGCACTAAGTAGATTTTGGTGCAGGCAGTTAAATAAGTATTTGAGATTGAATAAAAATATACATATAGTGATGTGATCAAGTTATTCCTCATCATATCCCTAACATTTAAAACTGCTCTTGCATAATGTCTTACAAAATATCATTTCATTCATGTATTTAAAAGAACACAAAAATATTTATTTTGAAACTATAAAGCTTAACAGTGTGACTGAACTATCTGCAATAATAAAATGGGTTTTAGAATCCATCATAATACAGTGTTCTGGATTTTAATATGGCCCTTATTACATTAATATCACTAGTTACACAGAACTGCAATAAGTTTCTAAGATAATTCTATGAATCACTATTAACCTGTGAAATGGGGCACACGTGGAGCTCTGACTGCATTTGAAGTTAGGACAATTTAAGTACAGTATTTTATCCTTGCAAATCAAATGTTTGGAATAGATGTGGCACTAGTCAGGTAGCAAGAGGTTCTGGAGTACTACTGCAAAGACAGAAACAACTCTCTAGATTTCTAGCACAAAGCTGTGACAAACATGCCTGCATACTAGAGGAAAAAGCAGTATTAAAATAAACAAGGAGAAACTGGTAGAAATCCATTAAGGAGGAACTGGTAGAAATTCAGGAGGTGTAGAAGTAGGAGCTAAGGCTCCATTTTTGGTTCTAAATTTTAAACAAGAGAGAGGAACTTTCTGGACATTCCTTTGAATACGTAGTGAATGAGCAGAGCACGGTGCCACGTCCAGTTGGTGGAGTCACTAATGGTGTGCCCCAGGGATCAGTGCTTGTCCCAGTTCTGTTTAATATCTTTACTGATGATCTGGGTGAAGGGATTGAGTCCACCATTAGTAAGTTTGCAGATGACACCAAGTTGGGAGCATGTGTCAGTCTGTTAGAGGGTAGGAAGGCTCTGCAGAGGGGCATGGACAGGCTGCACAGATGGGCACAGTCCAATACCATGAGTTTTAACAAGTCCAAGTGAAGAGTTCTGCACTTTGGCCACAACAACCCCACACAGTGTTGCAGGCGGGCGACAGAGTGGCTAGAGAGCAGCCAGGAAGAGAGGGACCTGGGGGTACTGGTTGACAGCAGCTGAACACGAGCCAGCAGTGTGCCCAGGTGGCAAAAAATGCCAATGGCATCTTGTCTGTATCAGGAGTAGTGTGGCCAGCAGGACCAGAAAGGTCATTCTCTCCCTGTACTCAACACTTGTTAGGCCACACCTTGAGTACTGTTCTGGGCCCCTCAATTTAAGAAGGATGTTTGAACATGCTTGTTAAGAAGAATGCTTGAACATGTCCAGAGAAGGGCACCAATGTGAGGGGGCTGGAGCACAGCCCTGTGAGGAGAGGCTGAGGGAGCTGGGGGTGTTCAGCCTGGAGAAGATAAGGCTCAGGGCAGACCTCATTGCTCTCTGCAACTACCTGGAGGAAAGCTGTAGCCAGATGGAGGTTGGTCTCTTCTCCCAAGCATCCAGTGACAGAACAAGAGGAGACAGTCTCAAACTATGCCAGGGCAGGTTTAGGAAGAAGTTCTACACAGAAAGAGTGATTGGCATTGGAATGGGCTGCCAGGGGAGGTGGTGGAGTCACCATTCCCAGAGGTGTTTAAGAGGAGGCTGGATGAGACACTTAGGGCCATGTTTAGTTAATTAGAAGATGCTAGGTGATAGGTTGGATTTGGTGATCTCAAAGGCCTTTTCCAACCTGGTTAATTCTGTGATTCTATATTGGTTGTGAAAGGATAATAATGATCAAATCTCTACCATTTATTGAGTTGCTAATTGGTATAAAAAGCCAATATATAAACAATTCCTCACTGTTTGTTCACTTTGCCTTCTGCTTTCCACCTCCTGCACTGCTCCGTGGTGTGCATAGCTGAATACTGACTGAACTGATAACAGGTGAGCCTTGCTGGTTTGCTATCTGGGGGAAGAGAAGGTGGGGTTGGCCCATTCGAAGCTTTCTTAGGAGGAGGATAGGATTTCCGTGCTATTTCTAGATTGTATAATGATTGTACATAATTGCAAATACATGTAAATATATTATTTGGCATATATGCTTGTAAATACAGCTTGCAGTAAAACATATCTTTATCTCACTTCCAAGCCATCTGAGCTGGTCTGGTAAATTTAATTTTCTCAACCCACCACAGGAGGTACACACTATCTGGGAAAAATATCAGTACTGAAAATCATGCAAGAAGTATCTGCAGTAGATTTACAAGACTTGTATCACAGCTGAGATTTCCCTGTTCTAAAAAAGTGGTTTTAAACTCTGAATTGAAAAGAAGAAAATTTTCTTTGCAAAGTCATTTACTTCCCACTTGGAAAAGCCATAAAGCTCTAGGTATTTATGTTGACTGTTCTCCCCTGCTCCTCTTTGCAAAAGCACATATAACTGTCCTGCTGACATGCATGCCTAAGGACTTTTCCCCACTTCACCTCAAGCAAGCTGTGGATGTCGAAGAGGGTAATGGAAAGACTGCTGGAAAGCAGTACTTTGGACTGTCAGCAGCAGTACTTTTGAAAAGCGAACAGCAGCTGTTCCAGCTCTTTCTACTCACCACTGTACCGAACAAGGTGCTCTAATCCTGGCAGCTCTGAGGCCAGGACTATATGCTGGGCTATCCCAGTTTGAGACCACATGCTACCTGGGACTGGAGGCCAGAAATGACTCTTTCCCTTTCCAAGAGCAAGAATTAATATACTGCACACTGATTGGAAGTTTAAAGAGAGATTCTATTTAAAAGAGCACGTATACAAAAAGCAATCAGGTAGAATAAGTAGAAAACCCATGAGGCCCAAACTGGCCTTGTAGAAACCTCTGCCCCTTCCATCCTCAGTCAATCTGAGAGTAGGCTGAAACTGCCCTCCCCAGCTGGGGCCTACAAGGCCTCAGCAGGCCACATGACGCAGCTCATAATTCCCTGCCAGCTAGGAGCCATCTCCCCCACAAACCATGAGATAAGAAGGAATATGTGCTGATCCTGGACAGAAGAAGTAAAGGGAGAAAAGGCAGAGTGGAGAAGGGAAGGGGATCAGTCAGGTGCTGCCTTTTAAGTTATGATGCTGGAAGGCGGAATAGAATAACAATATTACAGTATCCTGGGACAAGCAGGTCCATCCCCCTGGGATGGGCCTCCATCCCTATGGTTTTGTTAAGGGAGACCTAGGACCCCTCAAACTATCACATTCCACCCCTTCATTCTATTCTGTTTCCTGTTTTGAGTGTATCATTGAATAAGAAACAATCCCTTCAGATGACACACAGTAGACTTTTCTTCATCCTGGCTCATCCAGCCTCCTCCCAGGCATGCTTCTCCACCTCCGAAGTGAGCCCTGAACGCACAAGATAAGCTGTTTCTCCAGTCCCACCTGCCACAACTCACGGCACAGGAGATGTTCAGCTGATGTTCAGGACACTCATAAAAACTGCTGCTCCTTTTTTTGGGAAAAGCCCGAAGTCCATGTACAAGAATCAATTTTGTGGGACAGCTTACAGCAATGGTTTTAACAGGAAGAGAGTAAGAAGTTCCTGAACTAGTAACGTGCTTTGCAAGAAATCGCTGAACAACAACTGCAACATTCAGAAACTTAACGGAACCTCAAATGTTTAGACAATTGTTCTAAGTTGTGGTCAGTGGGCAGGGTTGCAAGCAGGCAAGACTTTAAATGGAATCTATTGTACTTGGTAGTGACTAATGCAAGTGTTAATTACCTTCTGCAACACATGCAGAGTGAAACCCTGGATTACCAAAAAGAACCCCGACCCCCTACCCTCACGGACTCCACTGCAACTTCCTTGCCTGACCACATGCAGGACAAAGAAGCAGCTAATAGAACAAAGAGATTTCATCTCAACACTTCTATACTTTTGAATACAGCACAGAAACAATGACATCTTACATGGACCATTGGCCCACTTCAAGCCTCCTTTCTTTATGGTCCATCACAATTTGATACAGAAAAGAATGTGCTCTTGCTTAATTTCTACTTACCAAAGCACTTTCAAACAGTGAACTTAAAAGTCTCTTCATTCTCTTTTAGAACTTTCTATAGGAAAGTGCAAAAGCATTTAAAAACAAACTCTTTTAAAAAAAGAACATTAATTCTCTCAGATTGAAGACATCCACCTTATTCAGAAGGAAGAAAACATGCTATGGAAAACCTCAATCCAAATGCTCCTATTTCTGATTTGGGCAGATTTCCACATGTTATGGTGGAAAGTTTTCACTGTATCTTTCTCCTCTTCCCTACTATCACAACTCCCAGCCCTCCCACAAGTGAAGCAGCTGGAAGAATGATGAACTAAAGGCAGCCCCGTAAATTATAGAATGTAGGAGAGTAAACATAAGCCTAATGCTGCAGTCAGCCTTTAACAGCTGAGTTCTATTAATGGACATTCCTTAAAAGAAATCCATATTGGCTACTATTTTAAACTACAGCTCTATTAGAATCCTGTGAGAAACTACAAGACATATATATATCTATCAGTGCCATTACAACACCAGCTAAGGTCAAGAATGTACTACATCATTTACCACTACTTCTGTGAAGTACAAAACCAGTACTATCAATGAATACACTACACAAACAAGATGAGCTAATTTCTAATGATAGCAATTCCACATAAACTAGCCCAGTGTCTTTACTACCCTTTCAATATACTTCCTATGGCAATTTACTGGAGAGCACCATTGCAGAATTACAGCACAATCGAGGCACTGTAAAAACACAACAGAAAAAGTTAGGGAAAAGGCAATTAAGTAACATCTCACTTCCACTGTTCAATTTTGTACCAGGCCCAGAAACTACAGAGGAACTAGGCCTGAGGGTTAATATTCTTAGGAAAAGCTTCTTACATATGTAGTATTCTAAGCACTGCTGAATGTTTCCTTCTGCTGAATACTCATTGCTCCACAACATACAGTCCTTTGAGATTCAACACTGCCGATGTGTTCCTGGTTTCTCATTCAAACAATCTCTTTAATGAAGACATTTTCAGTTATTGGCATATCGACCTAGGATGAATGTTTGAAGTATGCAAGTGATCTTGAAAGTCATCAGAGAGCAGCAGCACCTCTGCTGTGAGGACAGACTGAAAGAGCTGGGGCTGATCAGTCTGGAGAGGGCTCCAAGGTGACCTTATTGTGGCCTTTCAGTATCTTAAGGGGGCCTACAAGAAAGCTGGGGAGGGACATTTTAGGATGTCAGGACTGGGGGAATGGAACAAAGCTAGAAATGGGTAGATTCAGACTGGATGTTGGGAAGAAGTTCTTCAGCATGAGGGTGGTGAGACCCTGGAATGGGTTGCTCAAGGAGGTGGTCCCTGGAGGCGTTTAAGGTCAGGCTGGATGAGGCTGTAGACAGCCTGATGTAGTGTGAGGTGTCACTGCCCATAGCAGGGGGTCTGGAACTAGATGATCCTTGTGGTCTCTTCTAACCCATACTGATTCTATACCACTCTTTGACCAGGCAACTCTCTATTACACTTACCCCTGAACTTTTGTTTCAGGCTCCGTAACTGATGGTGAATTAGTAACCACAAAAAAAGAAAGTATTTTAAGCATTGGAATGCAAGCACAAACTATAAAAAAGGCTACCTATCAAATACTATGCTACTTGTTTCTCAGCAAGCAGTTCTGCAATTCTGAACACAACTTCACTTTTCATTCATGTGCTACACTAAGTGAAGAAAACACAACACTCCTTCCAGCCTCAGGCGCATCTCAGCAACCTGCAAGGTAAAGACACTTTATGTTTGCTGTTGCTCAGGGCACCAGCTGCACATTTTCTATCCCTCAGATCTAAGTGTCACTCTCTGCATTCAGCTTTAGTTTGTCTGACACATCCCAGTGCTAAAAGCACAAGTCTTGTTTCAGCCTGGCCTATGGTGCACCTGGTGGTTAGGACATGTTCCTATCCTAGGAAGTGGAAGATGAGGTAACAGCTCCTAGGTGGAGATTAGGCTGTTAAATCCACATTTCATGATTCATGGAAATGAGAATGTAAGATTTTTGGTGTGTTTTTTAATGAATAAAGGAGGCCTGGTCAATGTATCGTTCACTGAGCTCTCTTCAGGGCACATACTGAAAAAAACTGAAGTGTTTGCAGTCCAGGATGAGCACAAAAGCCAATAGTGAGGCAGAAAATGCCCATGTGGAGAACGGGCTAAGAAGGATTTTTATTCATTGCTTTATTTGAGTATTGAAATGTCAACTGATTATCTTCTATGCATCTAACTGCTTTCCTGTAGCTATTCAGAGTCTGTCAGCAGTCAGGATGCCCTCTTCAAGGAGTAAACAAATACAAGGTTCACATTTCTGTACCTATTCAGACTCAAGCACTGCTGACAAGTCTAAAAATGCATCATTCCAAGAATGTATAGGGGAAAAGATGAATACAAGGGAAAGCTGCTTTGGTTTTACCTCCTCACAGGTAATATTACAGAATTGGAGAATGGCAGGGGCTGGAAGTGACCTCTAGAGATCTTAGCTTCCCTGCTAATGCAGGGACACTTGGATGAGGCTGCAGAGGAAGGTTTTGAAAGTCCAGGTGGGTTTTGAAAGTCTTCACAGAAGAGTCCACAACTTCTCTGGACAGCCTGTTCTAGTGCTTCACCACCCTCAAAGTAAAGAAGCTTCTCCTTAAATTCATGTTAAGTCTCCTGTGCTCTAATCTGTACTCATTGCCCCTTGCCTTATCACTGGCCACCACTGACGAGAACCTGCCCCCATCCCGATGACCTCCACCTTTAGATATTTACACACATTTATAAGATTTCCTCTAAGTCTTCTGTTTTCCAGGTTAAACAGTTCAAGGTCTCTCAGCTTCTCCTTCTAAGAGAGATTAAATGCCATGATGTTAATTCTTTATGCAGTGAAACTTAACCATGTGACAACCAGGAGAGTTTTTCAATCAATAATGATATCACATAAGTTTTGACAAAGCTCTGAAAAAACCAAATTTGCATAATGGAAAAAGAATTACTCAAAATGATGAGGCAGGTCCAGAGGAGGGCCATGAAGATGATCAGCAGGTTGGAGCAGCTGTGCTATGAGGACAGGCTGAGGGAACTTGGGTTGTTCAGCTTGGAAAAGAACCAGCTCGATGGGAGACCTAATAACAACCTTCCAGTAGCTGAATAGGGCTACAAGACGGATGGGTAGAGACTGTTTGCAAAGGCCTACAGTGATAGAACAAGGGCAATGGCTTCAAATTAGACCAGAGCAGTTTAGATTGGATTTTAGGAACAGGTTCTTTTCGTGAAGGTAGTGGAACATTGGAATGGGTTGTGCAGGGAGGTGGTTGGGGCCCCATGCATTGAGATATTCAAGGTGAGGCTCAACAGGGCTCTAGGCAACATGATCTAGTTGAGGAGGGGGTTGGTCCCTTCCAGCTTAGACCATTCTATGACTCTATAAAAAGGTCACTGCCCCTGAAGGGCACAAATGCAATGGATAAAACCTAAACAATCACAAAAGCCCAAACAGTGGTATTTAGTAAGAACCAAGGATCACAGGATCTTAGGGTTTGGAAGAGATCATCAAGTCCAACCCCCCTGCCACAGCACAACCAGACAACCTAGCTCGGGTCACAGACAAATGCATCCAGACAGGCCTTCAATGTCTCCAGAGAAGGAGAATCCACAACCTCTTTAGGGAGCCTGTTCCAGTCCTCTGTGACCATTACAGTAAAGAAGTTGCCCCTTGTGTTGAAGTGGAACCTCCTGTGCCGCAGCTTACATCCATTGCTCATTGTCCTATCACAGGCAGCAAGTGAGCAGAGCCTGTCGCCCCCTTCTGACACCCAGCCCTCAGATAGTTACAAACATTTATTAAATTCTCTCTCAGTCCTCTCTTGTGCAGACTATAAAGCCCCAGGTCTCTCAGCCTTTCTTCATCAGGCAGTGTTCCAGTTCCCTAATCACCCTCATAGCCATCCCCTGGACTCTCTTGAGCAGATCTCTGTCCCTCTTAAACTGGGGAGCCCAAAACTGAATGCAGTACACTGCACTGAATAACTGAAAATAAAAAACCCTGAGAGTAATCCACCAAGTGTGACAGGGATACCCATATTGAAATCCTTATGCAAAAAAGGTAACAGCTAGTAATGTTTCTGCCAGTGCTAACGAAGCAAGTCATTCTTACTCAACAACCTCAGCCTTGTCATCCTTAATTGTAGTTTATTACAGTGTAACACACAACTGGTGCAATGGAAAATAGCTAGTCTGAGTAATTGAAAATATATAGTCCCTCTGGTTAATATTCAAACACCACCTCCTCCAAGCTTAAGAAAATGTATACCCTTAAAAAAAAAAACCCAAACAAACAGCAAACCCAATAATAAAAATCTAGTAGAGGAGGTAAGGGACCTGCATGGATAAGCAAGGAGTTGCTGGAAAAACTCAAATGTGAGAGGGAAGCCTCCAACCACTGAGCAGTTGAGAGGATTATAGAAAAATAAAAGCCTAACAACAAAGCCTGTCAGAATCACAGAATAAACCAGGTTGGAAAAGACCTTCAAGATCAAGCCCAATGTATTACCCAATACCACCTGATCAACTAAACCATGGCACCAAGTGCCACATCCAGTCTCTTTTTAAACACCTCCAGGGACAGGGATTCCACCTGCCCCAGGCAGCCCATTCCAAAGCCAATCACTCTTTCAATGAAAATCTTCTAACATCCAGCCTAAACCTGCCCTGGCACAGCTTGAGGCTGTGCCCCCTCGTTCTGTCACTGGGTGTCTGGGAGAAGAGACCAACCCCCACCTGGCTACAATCTTCTTTCAGGTAGTTGTAGACAGTGATAAGGTCCTCCCTGAGCTTGACCTTCTTCAGGCTGAAGAGGTCACTCAGCCTCTCCTCACAGGGCTGTGCTCCAGCCCTCTCACCAGTCTTGGTGCCTATCTCTGGACATCTTCAGCATCTTGACATGCTTCTTAAATTGAGGGGCCCAGAACTGGACACATTACTCAAAGTGTGGCCTAAACATTGCTAAGCACAGAGGCAGAAAGGCTTCCCTGGTCCTGCTGGCCACACTATTCCTGATCCAAGTCACGATGCCATTAGCCTTCTTGGCCACATGGGCACACTGCTGGCTCATGTTCAGCTCCTGTTGACCAGCACCCCCACATCCCTCTCTGCCTGGCTGCTCTCCAGCCACTCTATCCCCAGCCTGTAGCACTGCATGGGGTTGTTGTGGCCAAACCTGGCACTTCACCTTCTTAAACCTCATGCCCTTAGACTGTGCCCAATGCAGAAGGATGCAACTAGGAAGGCCAAAGCTCTCTTGGAACTAATCCTGGGAAGGGAAGTGAAGGATAGCAAGAAGGGCTTCTTTAAATACATCAATAGTAAAAGGAAGAATAGGGAAAAAGTGAGTCCATTGTTAAATGAGGCAGGACACACATTGAAGGGCAATGCTGGAATTCCTGACTGCCCTCTTGGCCTCAATCTTTACTAAGATGAGCCCTCATGAAACTCGATATGGGAAGAGAGCAAAACTGGAAAGAGTAAGACTCTACCACTGTGGATTGGGTGAGAGATCACTTGGATGGAATAAAAATACACAAATCGAAGGGCCTTGATGAGCTGCATCCATGACTGCTGAGGTAGCTGCTGATAGTGTTGCTGTACCACTCTCCATCATTTTTGAAAGGTCATGGAGAACAAGGGAGGTGCTTAAGGACCAGAAGGGGACCAATATCACTTCACTCCTCAAAAAGGGAAAGAAAGAAGGTCCTGTGAACTACAGACCAGTCAGCTTCACCTCCATCCCTGGAAAGGTGATGAAGCAGCTCATTCTGAAGACCATCTTTAACCAGATGAAAGAAAAGAGCATTATCATGTGTACACAGCATGGGAAATCTACAGGGAAATCTTGTTTGACTAACCTGATGGCCTTCTATGAGCAGTGGATATTGTCTTTCTTAACTTCTGCAAGTCTCCCAGTAGGAGTGTTTACCCTCACAGGCAAACTCATGAGAAATGGGTTAGATGACTGGACCATGAGGCAGATTGCTAACTGGCTCAATCAATAATAGAGTTCAGAGAGTTGTGATCAGTGGTGCAGTGTCTAGTTGGAAGCCTGTGGTCAGTGGTGCCCCCCAGAGATCAGTTCTGGGTCCATTTTTGTTCAGTATCTTCATCAATGACTTGGATGAGAGGATTGAGTGGATCTGCAGCAAGTTCACTGATGATATGAAACTAGGGGCAGTGGCTAAGACATTGGAAGGCTGTGCTGCCATCCAGCAAGATCTGTGTAGGTTGGAGAACTCAGAGAAGGAGAATCTCATGAAGTTCAGTAAGGACAAGTGCAGAGCACTGCATCTGGGAAGGAGTAACAGCAGGCACCAGTACAGACTAGGAGTCATCCTGCTGGAAAGCAGTTCCATGGAGTGCTGGTGGAGAGCAAGAGCATCCTGGGGTGCAGCAAGAAAAGTGCATCCAGCAGGTCTAAGAAGGTTCTCCATCCCCTCTACTCTGCCCTTCTGACACCACACCTGGAACACTGTGTCCAGTTTTGGGCTCTTGTGTTCAAGAGAGACATGGATCTGCTGGACAGAGTCCAGTGGAGAGCTGCAAGGAAGACTGGGGACTGGAACATCTCTGCTGTGAGGAAGAAAGACGGAGTGCCCTGGGGCTCTTTAATCTGGAGAAGAGAAGGCTGAGAGGGGATCTGGCCAATGGCTGTAAATGTCTGAGGGGTGGGTGCCAAGATGAAGATGCCAGGCTCCTTTTGGTGGTGCCCAGTGATAGGACAAGGAGCAATGGGTACAAGCTGGAACACAGGAGGTTCCACCTCAACACAAGAAGACACTTCCTTATGGTGAGGGTGCTGAAGCCCTGAAGCAGGCTGCCCAGACAGGTCGTGGAGTCTTTCTTGGGAGACTTTCATAACCTGTCTGGATGCATTTGTGTGCAGGCTGCACTAGGTGATCCTGCTTTGGAAGAAGGGTTAGACTCCATCTCTAGAGGCCTTTCAAACCCCTAGCATTATGTGATTCTGTGACTCTCTTAGGAAACATTTATGATGCTGAAGGGAAAAATCTTCAGTGCTGCATTACTTTCTAAGGTTTGTGGGTTTTTTTGGTGGGTGGAGGGTTTTTGTTTTGTTTTGTTTGGGTGTTTTTAATGACTCTTATGTAGTCTAACAGAAAGCTAAAAAAGAAATATCCTTTTCTAACTTCTAATATGATGATGTCAGTCCAAAGATTCATAACTTAGAAGTAATGAAAATCAAGGGTGGAATTTTCTGTTTTAAGGAATAAGAAGTTCTACTTACTAATTAGAAGCATGTCTCCTATCAGAGACAGGATAGATAACAATGAGTCCCAAATAAATAAAGCAGCAAAAGAAGAGATCTTCATAGTCATTTCTCCTTGACAAATCAAATTCTCCTCCATATGCTATAAGGGCCTCAAATTGTGATTCTAACTATTCAATCCATTAAGATACCCTCTACAGTTTTGGAAATTGTTACAGAGTATGTTTGGAACAAGTAAAACTTTGATGGTTTTACTGCAGTTATTGTTTAATGAAGCCACAGGACTTAGCTTGGCTAAATACTTACCCCCAACTTCTAACACTTGTCCATCACTAACTTACTCATAATAAAATGTCAAGGCCTCTACATTCACTGTGCCAGAGCTCTATTCTAAAGAGATTTTCCTTTAACAGGAAGACCAAAGTTAACAAGCCTATTATTGTAAGCATTATTTAAAAAGAAACAACACTCACATCCCATCAAAAAAAACAAACAAACAAAAAACCCCACAGCAAAACCACAACCACCATAAAAAGAAAACCAGCTCTCCAGAACTGGTGCTCTTTAGTCTAGTAAAGGATAATGGAGAAGAGGAGGCTCAGGGGAAACCTCACTGCTGTCTACAACTACCTGAATGGGGGTTGTATCCAGGTGGGTTTGGTCTCTTCTCCCAGGCATCCAGTGACAGAATGAGGGGACACAGTCTCAAGCTGTGCAAGAAGAGGTATAGGCTGGACAGTAGGAGGAAATTCTTCAAAGAGAGAGTGATTTGCAATTGGCAGGGGCTGCCCAAAGAGGTGGTGGAGTCAGCATTCCTGGAGGTGTTTCAAAGGAGACCGGATGAGGCACTTAGTGCCATAGTTTAATTAATTAGAAGGTGTTGGGTGATGGGTTGGACTTGATGATCATGAAGGTCCTTTCCATGATTAATTATGTGATTCTGTAATGAAGTGTAAGAATATGAAGCCTTACTCTCTTCAGGGCCAAATGAAAATAGAAATGTCCCCTGAAAATTGGTACAGGTTCCATCTTAACAAGTAACAGACAGAGTGTCAGAGAGTTGAAGTTAAGATCTATATAGAGAGTACAGCTGTCACCCCCCACAATCTAGAACTCAGCTGTATTGGAGAAGAACACTGAAACAAACAGCAAGAACATTATCTTAGGCCAGAGCTAAGAAAGCATTACCTTGGTGGTGGCTCAAGAAGTATTGTCTTTGCTGAAGTTGGCATTTGAGAGCAAATGCCTCAAAACTGAAATTCTCCCCATGCCAAGCACACTTAGAAAGGCTACTTGCTGCATAGCTAAACTGGCTTCTTATTCAAAACCTTATGAAGAAATAAACACAACATAGTAAAAAATATACTAAGAATACTGTAAGAGGGACATAGATCTGTTGGAAGAAGTTCAGAGGAGGGCCACGAAGATGATCCTGGTGATCCTCTATTATAAGGACAGGCTAAGGGAATTTGGATTGCTCAGCCTAGAGAAGAGAAGCCTCCAGGGGTACCTTAGGTATCAGCTGCCTTCTGATACCTGAAGAGATCCTACAGGAAGGCTGCAGAGGAACTTTTGTAGAGTGTGCATTGACAGGACAGGGGGAAATTGATTTAAATTAAAGGAGAATAGGTTTAGATTGGATCTTAGGAAGAAGTCCTTCACTAAGAGGGTGGCAAGACTCTGGAATGGATTGTCCAAAGAGGTTGTGGCCCCCTGCCTGGAGATGTTCAGGTTGTATGGGGCCTTGAATAACCTGGTCTGGTTGAGAGGCATCTCGAGAGGTTGGATTAGATGATCTCTCAGGTCTCCTCCAGCCTAAGTCATTCTACGGTTCTATGACGATATTGTACCACTGCAACAAGCTACTGAAGCCACAGAAGTGGCTTCAGAAACAAACACTACTATTTCAGCCCCATTGATGATGACATTAATGTTGCTACTTTCTAAGTGCACGATAATACTGAGTGGCCGCAATAAATTATTTATTTATATGGCTTATCTAGCAGCCTATAACAGCAAGTCTCTTTTTCAGCTGGGCTTATGTCATATGTACATACATGGTTTAGTTCTAACAAATGGATAGAAATGTTTATCTCACAGATACAAAGACATGAAACTGCTCATAAAAACAATTCTGTATTTATCTGGCTAGCCTCTTTAAGGCTAGAACAAATGTACTACTTTGCAACACTGAGCTTTAAGCTATGTTTATTCCAAAGATTCTCAAGTCTAGGAAGCTAGTCCTCTAATCAGCCACTCTCTTGCTGATTTCTGCTAGTTTAAGGTTGTATAATGCATAGCTTCCCATTGAAAAAGCCTGAATTACAATCAGATTTCCCCTTTTTTCCTGCCTGATATTCCAAGAATCAAACCCTTAAAAGTTCACAGAATCACAGAATGTCAGGACACTCAAAAGCTCATCCAGTCCAACCGCCCTGCCAGAGCAGGTTCTCCTATACCAGATCACACAGGAACACATTCAGGCAGGTCTTGAATATCTTCATAGAGACTCCACAACTCCCCATGGCAAACTGTTCCAGTGTTATGTCACCCTCACAGGCAAAAAAATTTCTCCTCATATTTAAGCAAAACTTCCCATGCCTCAGCTTCCACCCATTGCCACTTGTCCTGTCATCAGGCATCACCCAGTAGAGCCTGGCTCCATCCTCCTGGCACTCACCCTTTACAGTCACCTCTCAGTCTCCTCTTCTCCAAGCTAAAAAGCCCCAGCTCCCTCAGGCTGTCCTCGTAAGATGTTCCATTCACTTAATCATCTTTGTGGCTCTGCACTGGACTCTCTCAAGCAGTTTTATGTCACTCTTGAACTAGGGGACCCAGAACTGAAGTTAAGTAATGACAACTTCATCTACAAGCTTCACAACTTCTCTGAGGCATCAAGGATGGCTGCCACATGCCCCAAATTAGAGTGAAATGAAACAGTGGGTCTTCTTAGCTCTGGAAAAAGGCAAATGCCAGCAAGGGCTCAAGAGAAGTCTTACAGAAATGTTTGCTGAACTAAGCATTCCAGTGTCACTCCAAAGCTAAGACCTTCAAGTTACAATGCACGGAATGTAGAAACATAATGCTTGTCCTGCATAGGTGTAAATCCTTCCTGAGAGAATATGGACTAGACCTTACCAGAGATATTAGTAATAAAGCACACTTTGTGGCACATTCTGGAATTGATCTCTAGAAGTCCTTGTCAGCAGCAATGAAGACTCCCCCTGATACAGCCACCAAAAACAAAAACCCCAGCAGCAGTTCCCAGTGTTTCTTATAGAACTGCCCTTGTTACAATTTTAAAGCTGCACATCAAGACATATAAATTAACACATTTTATAGTAAAGATGACAGTCTAAATTACCTCAACATCTACTGACAAACATGTTCAGCACCACTGAGTTTATAGGTATACTGCTACATGACCTTACACATCAAAAAATATCTGCTCCAAATGGATTGTGACAAAATTCTAAATAAAACTGAAATGTAAACATTGCTGCCTCACAGAACAGCACAGAACAGCGAGAACCAATAGCTCAAACAAAGCCTTCTCCAGACATTTCTCAATGAACTACTGATATCATAACATACCCAGTAAGAGATTATTCACAGATGATCTGGTTTTAATGTAAGATTATCATTTTCCCCACTGAAGCAGATACAGTTCCATGTGTAACTCAACTATCCACTAATAGATGCATGTCACTATTAAGTACTATTTAAAAATGGAGTACTACAAACAGGTTTAATGTTTTGCAAAACAGATTATTATTCTGCAAGAATTCCCAAGATCTTCAACAAGCCTTCTATCTTGTTAAGAAGTTCTTTTATGTGGTTTTATTACATTGTATTTAGTGGTGCTTTTTTAAAACATAACATTTTTACCTACACATTTACCACTCTTCCACCAGTCTTTCAGCAATATTTCAGTTTGCCTTTCTGCAAACAAGCCTAACAAGACTAAGTACAATCTTCAGACTTAACATCTTTGGTTGATCATTTTCATTATTCTCCCTTTTTTTTCTTTGTACAGTTGACTTTTTTTTTTTTTGACATTAGGCTTTTCTGCATCAAGCAATTCAGAATTTAACATTCCATTGTTCAGTATAACAGGACTGCTATTATAGTGAAGATGAAATTAAAGGATTTTTATTTCCAGGTAGGGTTTGGTCTCTTCTCCCAGGCACCCAGTGACAGAACAAGAAGACACAGTCTCAAGCTGTGCCAGGACATGTTTAGGCTGGATGTTAAGAAGAATTCTTCACAAAAAAAGAGAGATTTGCATTGGAATGGACTGCCCAGGGAGGTGGTGGAGTCACCATCCCTGGTGGTGTTTAAGAGGAGGCTGGATAAGGCACTTAGTGCTATGGTTTAATTAATTAGAAGGTGTTAGGAGATAAGTTGGACTCGATGATCCTAGAGGTCTTTTGCAACCTGGTTGATTCTGTGATACTGGAGTAAGGAGGAAAACAAAAAAGGGAAGTGACTTACAGGATCTTTGCAATTTACAGGCAACACACTAACACTGATAGCAACTGATGTCCAAAAAGATCAAAAAGTCCCTTCTAACATGGATTACTAAAGAATCGTGTAAAAGAAACATTATACACCTAAAAGAAACATCATTCCTCATGAAAACAGGACCAACTTTCCTCCCGCTCCTCAAAGCAGAAAGTAATTTCAGTAAGCAGCACCAATAGGGAAGGCTCCAGACAGCTGTTAAGTTTGTTCTCTAGTGTACTTTCCATTAATGCACCAGTTCAATGGGTATGGACTCATTGTACCTGTGGCCATACACAGAGAAGCTTTTATGTCCCTGATCATATAGGATCTAAAGCTAGGCAGGAAGAAACCACCAAGGACTATGGAGAAGACACAAAGTTCAAAAAGCATAGCAGGGCGGCTTGTTACATGGCCGAAATCAGCTTCTGACCTGAACACTACATGGGTGTGCACTCTGATCACTATATTCACAGGTCACTGACAAAAGTACCACTGTCACTAATAGTTCTGCTTACTGTACTCAGAAATCACTAGACAGAAGTACCATATTCAACTAACAGTTTTTCAAAATTATTTCGCTCTAGCCCAAATGTAGTGGTGAGTTCTGCAATTGCCTTTCAGCATGAATACACAGCTGCTGCAGGTTGGTTGTCAGCAGCCTATCTGCATAAATTAAAGGTAGAATGTTGGCTATTCATCTTTAAAAGTAAATAAACATTTATATCACCTGCTTATCTCACACTTTCCCTTTCCTCAGTTCCTTTGCTTTCAAGAAGACTCAAAGGAACAGAGGATTTGTTTTTTGTTGTACACAGGCAAGGAAAATCTTGCTGGGTGTTTGTTTTTTTGCTATTTTTTCCTTAGTACATTTAATTTATTCCGTCTCCAGTACTTGCTGCCTTTCATTATTATACAATTACCTTCAAATTAATTTGACTAAACCAAATTTGATTAAACCTCATGCAAAGCCAGCCATTCCAGTTACATTTTGCAATCCTTCAAAAAAAGACCACCACAGAAACAAACTACTAGACAAATAGCAAATAAACTGCTGGCTTAAGTAATAAACCAGACCTTGGGATGCAATTTTTCAGGAATATTTGAAAGTAGTTTGTGAATCAATAGCAGAATTTCTAAATAAAGTAGTTCTGCTTACACATAATCAACATAAAAATTGTCACCATACTGCTGTCATAGTGGAGTAAGCATCTGCACATTTCTGCAGCTTCTTAAAGAATTTTTTAAAGAAACTTGGCCATGTCAAACAGGCAAAAAGTTAAACCCTATGATAAACATCAACCCTATAAACACCTACACATGAATACCATCAGAAAACAATCCACAACATCCAGCCTCTGGTTAACATAGATCACAGCCCTGACTCTGAAGCTCTGATACAAGACAATCTGACAGAAGATGGCAATAGTTTCAGTCCAGCTAGTATCTAATAACAGGATTTATTTAGCTGTAATAGCTTCATTAAGAGTAACAAGTTTGACTTGGAAAGCTCAGTCTGCCCAACAACCAACTTCCTTTACAAGAAATGTGTTTATTTGAAGGCATTGCAAATACTTTCTGTGGAAAGAACACAAGATAACCAGAACAACGTATCTGAAAGGACTCTGCCACCATGGTATACAATAATTATAAACAGAACCAAATGCCAGTCTTGCACTGTAATTAAGGAAAGAAAACATTCACTTACCGCAGTGTGACTGGAAAACCTGGGGCTTGACTACCTGATTGCAGATATTGCACACTACAAGATAGAAATCATCATGAGCTGGATAATGGCCAAATAAGTGCATATCTGTGGGAAAGTTAAAAATATATACAAGAGTTAGAAATTATGCTTTAAATATATACTAAGAAAACAAAAAAAAGAAAATACTTTAGGGCATCTAATGTTAACTTATACAAAGCAAATTTGTACATTGTTCTATAAGAGCTTCTTAGTATCTTGAAAAGCTTTTTCTGTTCTTCCCCTTCTGGGTTTTAAGGTCCTATACTAACGCTGCAGGCTCATCCCTCAGTCTGAGTTAGAAAACAGTCAGCAACATCTTTTTTCTAAACTCTGACTGCCAAGAAGTGGAATAAGTGTTTCCATACTGGTCAGCTGCTGAATCAGTAGGATAAGTGTTTTTTAAATCTCTACTTAAAGATCCTTGTAGAAAACATGGTGCACAAGTAATGCTCCAAGTTACAATATCCCAAGCTTGCCCATGGATTGCTAGTCTCCTGCTTAAAACCCAGTTACAGTTAGTAATCAAGGTCTAGGATCCTACTTAAAATACAGTCAGGAATATCATCCCTGTTTTGAACCAGACGTCATGACATGAAATTTCTGATTCTGTGCAAGTGTCCCTCCTAGATTCAATGCTCTGTTTGTTTCCCCAATAAAGACTCCAGGAACAAACATAATTGGTTAATGAGGTACTTCTGTGACAGTATAAGGAATTTCATAAAGTCAAAAGATGAGCACAGTCAGATGGTAATAGACATTCCTGCAACTCAGCTGAAACACAAAACACAATATATACATTCTTAAGCCAGTACAAACACAGAGTAAAATGGGCTTAAATTACTACTGAAAGTCCCACAGCTCAAACACCACAAGTGAGGTAACTTGTTTGACTCTGCATAGCTATAGCCTAAGAAGAGCACAGACTCATCCAGCACAGCTCAACTTGGAGGCCAGAAATCCAGTCACTTTCACGCACTTTGGTGTGATCTTGTCACCACATTCAGTGCTGTTGACGAAGGTGGTGCTACAGCAGTAGCCCTGTGTTGAGTAGCAGCTGCAGAGACAGTGCTGCCTCTCACAAAGGCCAACGCCATCTTTATTTAAAGCTGTTATAAAATCGCATGCCAGTGTGTAATGGGTTAAGGCAGGGTTAATCTGCCTGTTCCCCCAACACAGCAGTGAGGGAAAAGTAGCACACAAAACCATGGGGTTGAGATAAAGAAGTAAGAGTTCACTGAATAAATCAGGTAACATAAATGCACAATAACCTTAACTAATAATCTAATTAATTTAATAATACAATGCATGATTACCTTAGCTTAGACTATTTGCAGAAGCAGTGCATAAAAATACAGAGAAAAAAACACTATCATAAAAGAAACCCTCAGTCCCATTCATCCTGCCACCTCCTGCAGAAAGGAGCCAAAACCCCAAAAAAACTCAGAACCCAAAAGCAACAACCGGAACAGGAAGCTGCTCATGCTGCAATCTGAACTTCAAGCCCCTAACACTTGGTTCCAATGAGCATTTTCAGTTTCAAGCTACCACGAGGCAGGGAAAATAGAAGCAGACCAAAACTCAACTCATGCCATTCTCCACCCCTTATTCTATACCATCTGCATCACACCCACCAGCAATTGACATCAAACAACAGACATACATCGGTTCCTGTCCATTCTCACTCAAAGTGAGATCTCTTTACAGTTCACAGAAGACTGCTCACTGCAGGTGCTCTGGAGCTCCACATGCATAAGAGGAGATGCCTCTATCACAACAGAAATACAGATGGATTCCACCCCTCCAGCTTGCCAAGCCATCAGTTCCACACAGTCCACTGAACCCAGCTGTCTCTCTCCACCTGGTTGGAGGCAGGGCCCTTCTAATTCTGATTAGGACCACCTGCATCTTGTGAAGCCCAACTGGCAGTGTGCATACACAGCCCAGACAAGCAACTGTGTCACGTGCTGCAGCAAGAGAAGTGTGGCCAGTAAGGCAAGGGAGGGGATTCTCCCCTTTTACTCTGCTCTTGTCAGACCCCATCTGGAGTACTGTGTACAGTTCTGGAGCCCCCAACACAAGACGGACATGGAACTGCTAGAACAAGTCCAGAGGAGGCCATGAAGATGCTCAGAGGGTTGAAGCACCTTTGCTATGAAGACAAGCTATGAGAGTTGGGGCTCTTCAGCCTAGAGGAGGCTTTTAAGATACCTTGTATTGGTCTTCCAGTATCTGAAGGGGGCCTACAGGAAGGCTGGGGAGGGACTATTAACAAGGTCTTGTAATGACAGGACAAGAAGGAATGGATTTAAACTGGCAGAGGGTGGTGAAACACTGGCACAGGTTGTCCAGGGAGGTTGTGGCTGCTCCCTCTGTGCAGGTGTTCAAGGCCAGGTTGGATGAGGCCTTGAATGACCCTGTTGTAGTGGGAGGTGTCTCTACCTATGGTGGCAGGTTGGAACTAGATGATCTTTGAGTTCCCTTCCAATCTAAACCATTCTATGATTCTAGAAGATGCTCTGGAAGTACCTTCAGAAAGACCAGGAGCTGTAGCAGCTTGTCTGTGTGTTTTAGGTGACTTTCCACTGCAAACAGATAGCATATTTGGGGTGGAATTCCCCTGTAATTCAGGGACTCATGTAGCCAGGACTCAAGTGAGCTTTGTGTCCCACTACCTTGGGTCCTCTCCATGGTCACATATGTAAAACCACAGGGCACCCTGGGGTGAGTGCCTCCCAGGTTCTCTTGCTTGGACAGGGGAGCAACTGCTGCTCAAGGCTCAAACACAGGACCATACAGAAGCTTTTGCTAGTTTCATCCACCTTTCGTCCTTGGCCATCTTGCAAAACCAGAGGTAAGAACTCTTGTTCTCTGGTCCATCCTTGCCCTTTGCAGAGTGAGCTGCTCTCCTGCATGCTTCTTTTTCCTTGCACAGGTAGCCGAAATTGGCACAGGCTTCTTTTCTGCTGTAGCCATGCCTGCTGTCCCAGACACATTGTCTTGCTTCTGAGTACTCTGAGCTCCGTCTCTTGGGAACTCCCAGGCTGACAACAGACTTTTTCCAAACCTTTCACCAGCTTCATGATTCTGACTTTGCTCAGGGGTGAAATTACAAATTATGAGAGGGGACCAATACCCTAAGGCACCACTGCAAGCACATATAGGACCCCAGCTACCCCCAGTAAGCAAATACAACATGCCACAGAAAAGGAAAAAAAAAAAAAAAAAAAAAAATTTAGATCAAACTCCCTTAACATGCCTCAAGTCTTATCTAAATTCTCTCATTATCCCAACCCTTTCATCTCCTACCAAAATCTGACTAAGGACAGCAGCTCCTGAACCATGTTGGGCACCAAGAACAAAATATTGCAATGGGTTAAGGCAGGGTTGACCTGCCTGCTTCCCCAATACATCAGTGAGGAAAAAGTAACGTACAAAAACTCAGAGTTAAGATAAAGAGATAAGAGTTTACTGAACAAAATTAATAAAATGCACAATTACCTTAGCTAACAATCTAATAATACCATTCATAACACAATACCTTACCTTAGACTATTTGCAGAAGCACTGCAGAAAAATACATGGGGAAAAAGTAGCATAAAGGAAACACAGCAGCTACCTCACTAACACTCACAGGATCACTGGATCTTAGGGGTTGGAAGGGAGCCAAAGAGATCATCAAGTCCAACCTCCCCTGCCAGAGCAGTACCATACAATCTAGCTCACAGACAAAAGCATCCAGACAGGCCTTGAAAGTCTCCAGAGAAGGAGACTCCACAGCCCCCCTGGGGAGCCTGTTCCAGTGCTCTGGGACCCTTACAGCAAAGAAGTTCCCCCTTGTGTTGAGGTGGAACCTCCTGTGCTGCAGCTTACATCCATTGCTCCTTGTCCTATCACAGGGAGCAAGTGAGAAGAGCCTGTCCCCTCCTCCAGACACCCAGCCCTCAGATATTTGTAAACATTTATTAAATCCCCTTTCAGTCTTCTCCAGACTAAAAAGCCCCAGGTCCCTCAGCCTCTCCTCATCAGGCAGTCCCCTATAATCATCCTTGTAGCCCTCTACTAGACCTTATCCAGCAGATCTCTGTCCCTCCACTTAGTACACCCATGGAACTGCAGAAGTCCAGGGTTGTGATCCTACTTGTTGCCCTGCTTCTACCCTGTATAATACTAAACTCCATGTTGTGATCACTGCCACCAAGGCTGTTCCCAGCTTTATTGTCTTCAACCAGTCCTTCTTTATTAGTTAATACAAGGTCCAGCAGTGCACCTCTCCTTGTTGGTTCCTCCACTACCTGCATCAGGAAGTTATCATTGAGACATTGCAAGAGCCTTTTGGACTGGCTGTGCAAGCTTCCCAGCAAATATCAGGGTGACTGAAGTTGCCCATGAGTGCAAAGGAGTTAGCTCTAGAGGCTACCTCCAACTGACTGTAAAAGGCCTCATCAACATCTTCCTCATCTCACCACCATCCATCCCTGTGGAAAGGAGCCAACATCAATAGAACTCCAGAATCCAGAAGCAGCAAATCCCATCACACTTTGTTTTCTTCAGCACTTTCGTTCTGAAGCTGGTACAAGGCAGGAAGGTATGAAGGGCAGCAAAGTGAACCTTGCCCCATGGCAACATCTGAAATCTATTACATAAGTTACAAATGCAGTTTCTGACTCAGACTGAAATATCAACTTGGCACCTTTTAAATGGGAGGGAAAATGAGAAGACCCTCAGTGAAGACAAGTAAGCACAACAGCAGCAGCAAATGATAAGCATCAACAACTAAAAGCTACTTCTCCAATAAGTCTTATTTTTCTTTTACAAATAGTGCTTTTCTTCAAAAAGTGACAGAAACAGCTACCTTGTTTCATTAGTTGTTAACCAAAGGAAAACATTCTGTCCCTAAACCTAGTTACAGAAATGACTCTGCCCTGGCTTGTTGTGCTGTGCAAATTATATCACTGTTTATGATGGCCATACTTATCATGATGAAGTACAGTGCCTCCAGTCCCTGAAAACCTCACAGAGCAAAGCGGCATCCCTCTCATAGTAACTCAGGCAGCACCACAAGCAGATCCAAACAGATCTCCGCACAGAGCAACACCAAATGAGTCTGATGCAATGCAAGTCACTACTCCCTGAAAACCACAAAGTCTCTCAGGACATTACTGCTCATATCAAGCTAGGATGCTTGATTGAAAGTTAATCAATCATGACCCCTTGGCAGACTTCCCTTGGACTAACTTTTAGATGCATTACAGCCAGATGAGTGCAGTCAATACATTCAACTTCTACATTTGAAAAAACAGCAGTGTTGAGATAGAAACTCCTTTAGCATTAGTACCAATGATGCTAAAACTGCACAGTTAAAGGAAATCAAATCCTTCTGCAGGTAAAGTCCACCATCAGTAAGTTTGTAGATGACACTGAACTGAGAGCAAGTGTTGATCTGCTGGAGGGTAAGAGGGCTCTGCAGAAGGACCTGGACAGGCTGGATGGGTGGGCATAGGCCAATGGGATGAGATTTAACAAGTTCAAGTGCTGGGTTTGGCACTTTGGCCACAACAACCCCATGCAGTGCTACAGGCTGGGGACAGAGTGGCTGGAGAGCAGCCAGGCAGAGAGGGACCTGGGGGTGCTGGTTGACAGCAGTATGTCCAGGTGGCCAAGAAGGCCAATGGCATCGTGACCTGGATCAGGAACAGTGTGGCCAGCAGAACCTGGGAAGTCCTTCTGCACCTGTACTCAGCACTGGTTAGGCCACACCTTGAGTACTCTGTCCAGTTCTGGGCCCCTCAATTGAAGAAAATATGTTGAGATATTGAAGGTTTCTAGAGAAGGGCACCAAGACTGGTGAGGGGGATGTAACACAATCCTGTGAGGAGAGGCTAAGGGAGCTGGGGGTATTTAGCATCAAGAAGATGAGGCTCAGGGCAGACATCATTGCTCTCCACAACTGCCTGAAGGGAGGTTGTAGCCAGGAGGGGGTTGGTCTCTTCTCCCAGGCACTCAGTGACAGAACAAGAGGACACAGCCTCAAGCTGCACCAAGACAGGTTTAGGCTGGATGTTAGGAAGAAGTTTTTCATTGAAAGAGTGATTGGCTTTGGAATGGGCTGCCTGGGGAGGTGGTGGAGTCCCAGTCCCTGGGAGTGTTTAAAAAAGAGACTGGATGTGGCACTTGGTGCCATGGTTTAGTTTATTAGCTGGTGTTGGGTGATAGGTTTGACTTGAGGGTCTTGAAGCTCTTTTCCAACGTGGTTTATTCTGTGATTCTGCAAAACAAGCCAACAAATCCCTAAGCAAGTATGTTTAGGTTATTGCTGGCTTCATTGTGGTAATTCAGTGATTTTAAACATCACTTTACACTGGCAATTCTTAGCCAGGTATATTTTTTTGATCAGACTTGCACTAACAGCACTGTAACCTCCATGCTCTGATGCATCTGAAATCTATCTGGGTCTCAGACAGAGTTTATATGAAGTTTGGCTGCAGTGAGTTAGTTACAAAAAAAACAGAAGGTATTAATACTGGAGAAACCCATCCAAGAAAGCAGATGGAATAAGGTATTAAGTCAGTTCACAGGATCACAAAATCATCTCCATTTTCACCAGGCACTGTCAAGGTGACAGCACAGCAAAGGAAAAGTCCTAGTACCTATGAGTGTGCTGCAAGCCCCTGGCAAACAGCACTGTACCTAAGCGGTAAATAGCACCATTTTGTTACAGCATTTTTATGATATCAAGATAGCAGAAGCTGATATGCAAAGAAACTGCACAGACATGTAGCATAACACACCAAACTGCTGCTGTAAGAAACAGCATCAAACCAATACACAGATGCAGAGTAAGCGACATCCTGAGGCAGCATTTTGGAAGTTTCTTCATTTTGCCAGAAAGAGCCCAGTGGAGGCGCAGGTGTCTGTTGTATATATGAGTCTGCTGATATAAACTGAAGGTATTACCTACCTGTCAGAAGGTCACTTAATTCAAGAATCTCAAGGATGGAAGACCATAGGTTGGAAACCAGAATGAGGAATCACACTGTACTAATTAATTGTTATTATTGAATCAGAATAGCTAAAACAATTTAAACATTCTATTTCAGGCTGGATTCCTTAAAAACTTCCCTATGCAGCAGTTTGTAAGAAAGGAAAATTCATCAAGTTCAAACAGGTTCAACTAGTTCTATTAGTTCTTTGCAGTTATGATTCAACTCATGATCTGTAAGCACACACATGATTCAACTCATGATCTGTAAGCACACACAGAGTACATATAAATTGGTCTTTAATTAAAGCTGTATGAAGCATTACTGTTGTCTCACTAGAAATTCCAACATGGGACACACTTTACTAGGCATAATAACATTACAAACACAACCCAGATTGGACAGTTTACAATTTAAAAACCAAGGAAACTCTGAAAATAAATAGAAAGCAGAAAATATAAACAATTGTGTAATTTTTATTTCATGTTTTCTTGTTTATAATTAAAATAGTTCAATGCCACTATGTCCTACTCAGAGTGACTAGGACTGAAGAGCTACTCTAGACACTGGCATCACTCTTAGATCAGATTACAGCCACCTGACAATCCAGACCTTATATGCACAGCAAAAAATGACAACAGCCTCCTCAAACAAAAAATTCTGTTCTAAAGGCAACAATCACACCTCCCTGCCTACTGAATCAGGAGCAATGGTGACAAATTCCCCAGGAAAGCCTAATTCTGGAGAAGAAAATTGCTCTCTCCAAAGATATACCAGGAAAGATACCTTCATGGAAAAGGGGAAGACCACTGAAGAACACAGCAGGTAATAAAAAAAGAACAGGGAGGGACATAAGAGTGACTGCAGTGTGTACATTTTCTACCAAAACTTGAGTCCTTTGAGAAAAAGGAAGCAAAGCAACCATGGCCTGCATGAGTATCACAATCATAGAATAACTGAGGCTAGAAAAGATCATCAAGCTCAGCCTAGGACCAAACATTACCTCATCGGGTAAACCATGGCACTACGTGTCACATCCAGTCTTTTCTTAAAGCCCTTCAGCATAGTGACTCCACCACCTCCCTGGGCAGGCCACTCCAGTGTCTAATCACATTTCCATGACAAAGTGGTTCCTAATATTCAACCTAACCCTCTCTTGGTGAAGCTACAGATTGCGCCCTCTTGTACTGTGTACTGGGTTAGAGCGGATAACCCCACCCCCCCCCACCAGTAGAATAAACTCACTACAACACAGATTGCTTTTAGAAACTCAGGAGAAATGAAATTGTATTTTCTTATAGTTTAAACTAAATATAACTGTATGAAAAAAAAATACTACTACAAGAGAGGAAGGAGAAAAAAAAAAAATACTACTACAAGAGAGGAAGGAGAAAAACATATATATATATATATAAAAAAAACCTTAAGGAGGATGGGGAAGGGGTCAAGCAACGGCGAAACAGCAGAAGCAGCAGCCAAAACAGCATCAGGGGAAGATAGCAGCAGGCGCAGCAGTAAACAGCAGAAAGACCGAACAAGCTGTACTTCCAGACATAAGGCTCTTGATGCTCCAATGAAATTATATTAACTTATCCATTGTTGCTGTTATATAGCCTATCCCTAGAATGTTCACCTCTTCACTACTTTTTCCTATTTCTGAGCTAGAAATCTAGTTCAAACTGCCACATCCCATCACAAGTTGCCTGGCAGAAGAGCCTGACCTCACCTGACTACAGCTTTATTTCAGGTAGTCTCCTTATCAGTCCAGACCCACACGGTGAATTCCACCAGAGTCTGTGACTTGACTGCTCCCACTGCACAAATGTAGATAGCTACAAATCTACAGAGCAAGCTGCAATGATGCCCATCTGGTGAGTAACAGCAGTCAGTGCTCCCCATCTCAGATACACCATTTTACCGGAAGATGCTTGCAGTGAATTCAGAGTAGACTTCTAATGACAAAGAAGAACAGGTAACTTATTTTCCATTCCCAACACACTTTGCTGAAGAGCTATCCATGCACAGCCCAGTGCCTGCTGGACAGAACTGTCACTCCCTCTAAACTAAATTCTTTGGCCAGTCCTGTCTCTTGATACTACATACCAACCAAAACCTTGCTTGAAAATGAGCTCTGTATCTACAGGATGTGAGAATGTCTCGGACCACGTGAAAAATACGTAACACAGGTGGAAATCAGACACAGTGAGTGCTGACTGCAAAAGATATGACTTTCCTAGATGAAAATCTTAAACAAAAACATCCTTTATGCATACTTTGTTATGGTGCTCAGAAAATAAATACAACCTCTCATATTTTTTATATTATTAACATTTGAAAATAAAAAGATAGCTGTATCAAACCTCGAAATGGGTAGATTCAGACCGGATGTTAGGAAGAAGTTCTTCACCATGAGGGTGGTGAGACCCTGGAATGGGTTGCCCAAGGAGGTGCTGGAAGCTCCTTCCCTGGAGGTGCTTAAGGCCAGGCTGGATGGAGCTGCAGACAATGAGAAGTGTCCCTGCCCATGGCAGTGGGGTTGGAACTAGATGATCATTCCAGTTTCTTCCAACCCTTACTGATTCTATGACTCCAAGAGGGAGCATAGCAACACATTGGCTTGCACAAACAGCACAGAAACAAACGAAAAGCCTGCTCCTGCAAATTGTGGCACAAGCACAAAAATGCAGCTGTCAGGTACATCTTTTGATTATCTCTAATAAGACACACAAATGAATTATTTTTTTAGTAACAATCATAATCATTTATATCCAACTGGATATGAAATCACAGGTAGAAATAATCTAAAACATTATTACACTGCAGAATCAAAGGTAGAAATAATCTAAAATGTTAGTACACTGCAGAATCACAGAATCAGTCAGGGCTGGAAGGGACCAAAACCATCATCTAGTTCCAACCCTCCTGCCATGAGCAGGGACACCTCAGGCTGCATCAGGCTGTCTACAGCCTCCTCCAGCCTGGCCTTAAATACCTCAAGGGAAGAGGCTTCCACCACCTCCCTTAACAACCTATTCCAGGGTCTCACAACCCTCATGGTGAAGAACTTCTTCTTAACATCCAGTCTGAATCTACCCATTTCTAGCTTTGTTCCGTTCCCCCTAGTCCTAGCACTACCTGACATCCAGAGTTAAGGTTGCCCAACACTAAGACCTCACAATAGCATGTGGGAAATTAAAAAATTAATTTAATCTATTGCTATAAATTATGTGCACTTTAAACATTCTCTTATGTATCTGTTGCTCCACTAAATACACACGCAAAGTCTGCTTTAAAAAAATATTAGTGGTATTTATGTGTAGAGAGAGAGAAGGGGAGGGAGCAGGAAAGAAAGACTGTTTAAGACACACTGGTTTAAAAACTAACAAAGAAAAGGGTAAAAGTTAAAAAAGCCAATGGATGAAAAAAATCCATGTGGCTTCTCCAGCTCCTGGAGACAGATTTTTTAAGTCAGTATCTAGAAATGCACTCAGTACTTCCTTCCTGTTCCACAGAAGAGAGAAACTTGTCTGTCATTCAAAAATGGAGGAAGGTACAAAATCTTTCACCGTATTAGATTACTTTTACATTTAGGAGCACTTCAAATGGCAATTTGAAACTTGAAACTGAAACAATAAAAAGGCATCTTCAAGGTGTTACTCAGCAGCCAAACACACTTGCATGGACAGGGTAGGCTTACCTTAGAAATAAATATCACAATCTTTCCATTGAACATCACCAAGTATGGTTCTTGTTTTCCTTTGTTATGCAGGAGCTAGTAAGTTGCTTGAGCAGTTAAGCAAAATAAATTGCATCTTACCCCTGGAAATACCAGTTACAGCTGCAATTAATCACAAAACAACTTAAGTGAAAGGAGATCACTGGACTTCATTTACTGCAAGCCCCTACTCAAATCATAGCTAGTTTTAGGATCAGAACTACAAGGTGTTAATGCCCATGCTCACTTCTTTTCTGACAGAAGTATGCAAGTCATGGCTGAAGTAAACATTGAGCAAAAAGTAAAATTAAAATATCCAGGACAGAACTAACACAGGGCCAAACGACTATCATAAAATCTGGCAGATGTACTTTGGGTGTTAACACAAGGAACCAAAGATACTGCACGGTAAAAAATCAAGTGATTAATGAGAAGCAAATTGGACTTTCCAGCAACAGCCATAGTAAGTTAAATACAACAGTGCTGAACTGGGGGGGTGGGAAGAGGCAAAGAAAAAAAAAAATCAGCAAACAAACTTAATATGAGTCAGCAGGGTAAAGATTCAAAGTGATGACACCTTTAAACCCAGGCCAGGAGCTTGGAATGGTATGCAGCCTCCCAGGTCAGGGCAATCATGAGGATGATGGCAGTCCTGAAGAATGATGGCAATTATTCATTAATTACAGTTTACACAGGAAATACTACTCAAAATGGCTGGGAAAGGTTCTCTACTGCATTGCTTTATGTAGGCATTTTGAAACCACACTGAACATGTTGAAGATTGAGATAGTGCCTCCTGTTCCCAAAGACCCATAACAAAGGATAAAACAAGTCATTCATAACTGGGAATGAATGATTACTGTGAATGAACACAGGATCACAGAAACATTCCAGTTAGAAAAGACCCTCAGGATCATCAAGTCCAACCATTGACCCTACTCTACAAAGTTCACCCCTAAACTATATCCCCAAGCACCACATCCAAACCTTTGAACATATCCAGGGTTGGTGACTCAACCACCTCCCAGGGCAGCTCATTCCAGTGCCTGACCACTCTTGCCGGGAAAAAAAACGTTTCCTAATGTCCAGCCTGAGCTTGCCCTGCTGCAGCTTCAGACTGTTCCCTCTTGTTCTATCACTATTAAGCTGTGAGAAGAGACCAGCACCAACCTCTCCACAACCTCCTTTCAGGTAGTCGTAGGCAGCCACGAGGTCTCTCCTCAGCCTCCTCTTTTTTTCAAACTAACCATCCCCAGCTCCTTCAGCAGCTCTTCATAAGACATTCTCCAGGCCTGTCAACAGATTCATTGTCCTCCTCTGCACTGGCTCTGCACTATCTGCATAGCTTTTGTAACAATAATCTCTGGGATTACAAATTAAACTACACATGGCTATTTTGCATAGGACACCATATATTAAAATAAAAACAAACAAACAACAAAAAAACCCACAAAGCCATCCAAATAAAATAACAACAAACCCCACAGAATCATAGACTAATAGAATCAGTCAGGTTTGGAAGGGACCAGAATGATCTAGTTCCAACACCTCACACTACATCAGGCTGTCTACAGCCTCCTCTAGCCTGGCCTTAAACACCTCCAGGGATGAGGCTTCCACCACCTCCTGGGGCAACCTGTTCCGGGGTCTCACTACTCTCATAGTGAAGAACTAGAAGAGAAAATTCACAGACATAGAATGTATGTTGTATATCTATGGCACCACTCAGCTTTTCACAGCCCAAGATACCTAAAAGGTAAGACATTAGCTAATGTAATTTTTTCCTCATTTTCCTTACCTACTTCTTAAAGCTTGCTTACATGGAGACACACATTCCCTGTCCTTCAGGAGTAAGCACGAGCCTGCTTGGCTGCTTATGGACTCTATTTCATTTTCTGTACACAACCCAGATAAAATCACAGCCTCCAAAGATAAACAACTAGCAAAGTATTCAGCCACCCTTTTGTGTTTGCAAAGGCATTCAACTCTGTCTGTTACAACCTTCCTTCTGTAATGCTGGACGACACTCAATTGTTGTTCTGCAAATTTCTCTTGCAGCAGTAAGACAGGCTGAAATTCCACAGGAATTTAAACTCATCATAGTTAGGCACTGTTATGATCCTTTTTGACTATAAGCATCACATTCTTGCTCTTCCCTTGTGCTTTTGCCATCAGTTGAGCAAGAAGTTAGATTCATGACTCTGAACCAGAAACAAAGTGACAAGAGGTAGGACAAAATAAAGTAAGAAAAGGTTCCCTGACAGCTTAATTTCATGAGCTGCCCTGCTGCAGAACCTCATGAATGCTAGCTAGTGCAAGTGAGGGGAAGGAAAAGCAAAGCCCAAAATTCTGTAGTAGGAGGACCAGTTAAACCCACCGTTGAGCATCAGTGCCTCTCTAGGTCATTCTCAAATCTGTAACACAGATACCTGCATAATATGAAAGGAAGGCACTTGGCTCCAAAACAAGTTTTGTAAAAATAAAGCTACCTGCTTCCCAGTTAAAGACAGCAGCAAACAAATTGATTACTTTGTACTGTATAAAAACATTCAGAAGCATATCATAGAATTGTCAGGGTTCGAAGTGACCTCAGGAATCACAGGCAGGGACATCTCACACTAGATCCGATCGCTCACAGCCACATCCAGCCTGGCCTTAAAAACCTTCAGGGATGAGGCTTCCACCACCTCCCTGGGCAATCTGTTCCAGGGTCTCACCACCCTCATGGTGAAGAACTTCTTCCCAACATCCAGCCTGCATCTGCCCACTTCTAGTTTTGCTTCATTCTCCCTATCACTATTCCCATATCCTCTCCTTATACACAATTCTTTGTCTCTAGCATTTCAGATTACTGAACTAACCTTTAAAACCAGGCTCCCACTTCATCAGTTCACTTCTCCATTATTGTGTGCAGTGTAACCGAAGAGGTTATCTTCTTACTTCCTAATCACACTCCCTTTCCTGCCTCTCCTTCACTGAAGAGCCTCCTCAGTTCTGATGTAAAGGCTGTAGGTATTATTAGCAAGAAACAAGTTCAAGAGGCTCATGTACCACTGAGATCTCTTTGGATGGTTATGAGAATTATGGTAATGTTTTGTTCGTACTTTTTTTTTTTTAAATACAGGGCAAATACAAACAATAAACCTGCTACAATATATATGATAAAATATATTAATAATATTTACCAAGCTATGGTAACATCAAACCATTGCCTACAAAATGTTCTTATATTTATCTTTAATTATCAGATTACACCCCTGGAAATTATCTCAAGAGCATCCTCCTCACAAACTTGGATTCTGAGCTGCATCTCATTTTACATGTAACAATGTGCTCCAGGAACTAGAACAACTGCTTACAAAATCTGCTCTTCTAAAATCGTACAACAGATACCAGTTAAGGATCTCAAAGACCAAAGGCAGATATAAAATAAAATACAAACAACAAATCTCCTGCATTTGAGCTAAGTTATTTAGCTGGTAAGTGAAGGTATGCAAAACACAAGGAAAGAATAGGCTTTTGTGCTTAAAAGCAAGCTAGAAGAGTCATATAGATTTATACAGTAGCTTCAATGACAGCAACAAGTAAATAGTTAGATCTGGCTTTTGGGCTTTGAGGTATGTGCCCCAACCTCTGCTGCATCATTAATGAAAAATAGCACCTCCAGGCTTATGCTTGGGAATCTTCAGGATAGCAACAGTATTATTAACTCATATCAAAAACTAAATTCTTGAGGACAAGGAAACATTACAAGATACACTGGTAGAACGCACAGCCACATGAGACTGTACATGCTTGTATCTCTGAGGACAGAGAACACAGCAAAGAAGTCCTGAGCAGGGGACTTTCTGACCATGTAGATTTCTCTTAGATGCTCAGATGTATCACTACCAAAAACTCTGGAGAGTGAGCGTGGCTGCACACAGGTCTGCAAACAAAGGGGACAGAACGTGCAGAAGGATTTATCAGTCTCTGCATTAGACCTCTAATTTCTCAGAAAGCAGGCATAAGGGGGAGACTAGTTGAAATAATTTTGATTTTCCTTATAATTTAAAATTAACATAATGCATGTTGACTCAAGAGCCTCCCTGAACCACTGTGTAGCCACAGAATGACTCTTCCTTGAACATATCTCAAGGTAGGTCTTGCTGCACACATCATGGATGACGGGACTAAACTCAGAGCTCAGATTGACACATTGCTCTCCTGACTTTTAGAAGCAGTTAGAGGGTTGCACCACATACTTTCCCCTGAGATATCCACAGTGGATGGTCTCTGCTAGGAGTGCATGCATGGAGTCAGGAGGAGATGGTAGGTCTGGGAGTTAACTACAAGAACCTGCAGCAATACACAGCTTTTCAGCTTTTGGTTGCTGCCACAAGATGTTTAAGCCTTCTGATGCCTAGCCAAATAAACTAGAGAGGCAAGGAAATGACAGGGACATACACTGGTCTTACAGCAGCAGTAAGGTGAAGATCACTGAATGCTAGAGGTTGGAAGCAATGTCCAGATATCACAGAGCCTCCTTCTCGTGCTAGGTCCAGCTGGAGAGCTGTAATCAGTGGAGTCCCCCAAGGATCAGTGGACCTTCATCTGCTTAAACCTTGCTCTCTCAAGGCAGATTTAGTTGTAAGAACACTTCCAATACTTGCACCCTGCATAGCATTCTGCTGCTTCTCTTCATCTGGATTGTTTCCCCATCCCTTTTGTTTCACAACTGATGTATTCTTTCTGAGTTTCTTGGTCAGCATTTGGTTTGATCCCCTTTGATACTACACTTAAACAAGCAACATAACTTGGACCAGAGGATTTCACCATGAAATTAGGAGTAAGCTGCAACTCATTTCCTCCTTACAGGACTCCAATTAAGACTTAAAAAATATTATATATCTATATACACACACACATATATAGGCTGAACATAAGCCAGCAGTATGCCCAGGAAAGACAGCAGCACCCTGGCCTGTATCAGGAACAGTGTGGCCAGCAGGACAAGGGAAGTTATTCTTCCCCTGTATTCAGCACTGGTCAGGTCACACCTTGAGTACTGTGTCCAGTTCTGGGGCCCTCAATTCAAGAGAGATGTTGAGGTATTGGAATGTGTCCAGAGAAGGGCAACGAAGATGGTGAGTGGCCTGGAGCACAGCCCTGTGAGGAGATGCCAAGGGAGCTGGCGGTGTTTAGCCTGGAGAAAAGGATGCTCAGGGGTGACCTCATTGCTGTCTACAACTACCTGAATGGAGGTTGTAGCCAGGTGGGGGTTGGTCTTCTCTCCCAGGCATCCAGTGACAGAACAAGGGGACAGTCTCAAGTTGTGCCAGGGAAGGTCTAGGCTGGATATTAGGAGGAAGTTCCTCACAGAGAGAGTGATTTGCCATTGGAATGGGCTGCCCCGGGAGGTGGCGGAGTTGCCGTTCCTGGAGGTGTTTGAAAGGAGACTGGAGAAAGCACTTAGTGCCATGGTCTAGTTGATTGGATAGGGCTGGGTGATAGGCTGGACTGGATGATCTTGGAGGTCTCTTCCAATCTGGATGAGTCTATGATTCTACAAATATACACACATATAGAAACAAGAATTTCCACTCTGGGGAAAGTGCAGGTCTTCCTCTACTGCAGCAAACAAAATGAGCCCTTGTAAGGTTATTAAAATACCTGAGGAATGGAATGAGCAGAGAGATTTATTTCGTTCTTAGTTCCCCATAAATGTCACTTCTAATTGTGGGTGGCTGAAGGTGAGCAGGTAACATTAATCATTGTCAATTTGTCTTTGGCATCACAGCATAATAATTCTAAAGGTTCACATACTCATTAGGCATTTCCTATTGATGTAGGGATGCTATTATTTATTTCAAACAGGGTTTCTACAGGGACTCTGCACAACGACTTGAAGCCTTCTGTTGTGCAAGTCAAAATAAGTACTTCAAAATAAATTAATAACTCATCAGCAAATTACACAATGGATCAGAGTGAGTAGTATTGCCCCATTTGCTAAAACCATAGCTTCAATGATCTTAAGTGATCTAAAAAAATGTTTGAAAGGAAAATAACGTCTCCAAACTTTGACAGGTTTCCCTTCTTTGTTTTTTTGGTTTGGCTGGCTTTTTTGTTGTTTTGTTTTTTGTTTTTATTTAGAGGAAATGTTGAATTCAGTCACACTAAGGACTACTACATATGGAAAGAAACAATGTAGAAATCTTTTAAATATAATTAATTTCTAACACTTTATTCTACTAAGTCCACTATTTGCAGAGTTATTAATGAAATACTGAAAAGATTGCAGGTATTATGCTTCCATTTTCTTGTTAAGGCACACTAACAAAAATATGTTATCCATGCAGTAAAACAGTCCTCAGAAGAAAAATTCCAGGACTGATAAAACTCCTCAGTCCTATTTATTCTGTGCAGACTCCCATGAAACAGACTTGACTCCTCCAGCTGACATTTTCTTCACAAACACTTAGCACAACACAATTGACACTCACATGGCAGCCTGCAAAGCCACATTATCCTCTGTAGAAGAGCAGCACAACTGGACTGAAGGAGCCATGGCTTCATTTCTGGCTACCAAACAACATTCTTGCATGACTCTGATGAGATTTTTCTGTGCCTCAGTATCCCATCTCTAAAATCAGCATAGTATGCTCTTTGTCTGCCCTGCCTGTTTAGACTGCAGCCTTCTGGTATTCTCTTACTATTTGTCCACACACTGTGGTCACAATGGGGCCCTTAATTTTGGCTGGGACCTCACCATGTCTATAGAACAAGCAATAAATAAGGTAACTTTCACCATGTCATAGAAGCAGTGTGTAACAATTGGGACACTATTGTAAACACTCATTAAAGAGGTCTTATTACTGTTTGAAGGAGCATTTTCATATCTGAGTGGCACACACAATTGTAGCATATAGTCCTCTCTGTGAAAATTTCAAATGAAATTTCTGTTTTGCAGCCTTTGCAGAAATCCCACCTTTTAGAGAAGTCATGAAGAGTTAGTAAACTAAATTTTCACAGCTTTCTAAGCCCACCTCTTCAACAAGATTATCATCATTATTAAAATAGTAACAATTTAATAATGATGGTATAATCAGGAAATGATGGTATAATCACGCTAATGAGAATTGCTTTTTACTTCCTCTACAGCCAATTTTGGTTCTGGATCCCTCCACTTTTCAAAAGTATAGCTAAAAAAAGTCAAAGGTAACCAATAATCTACCTTGTATACCAGTCAGGAGAACCCTCTGAAACTAAAAAGCCGTAACATTTACAAGACAAGCGTTCTGCAGCCTAAACAATCTGCAGCTTTTGAAAGCCAAACGAACAAATTAAAGCAGGCACTTCGTATGTGGCCACACCTGTTATTTTCTATGTCACAGGTTTTCTCCCCCCAGGTAACTGGCTGTTTCCAGTCCCCAAGTCCATCACCAAAGATACTTATGTTTTGTTACTTTGCCTCTCCAACAAAAGCCACGGGCAAAAACATTTAACTTAAGAACTCCCTGCTCAACCCAGCAAGGTGTCTCATTCTTAACCAACAGCTCTATATTGAACGAGAATGTATGGTCTAAAATAACTCTTATGCCAATTCTATGTGCTCTTTCTATATTGCTTCCAGTACTTTTAACACTACCTCTTTTAAGGAATATTGCCTCTCAACTCCCCTGGAACTGGCTTTCAGACTGACTTGCAGTAAGATCATCATCTTCCTTCACACAATTCCAAATAAAACTGATTTTGTTCTCATTCTTGACAGCATGCAGACGAAGGTACTGCTAATTGAGGTACTGATTAAAGTGCTCAACTGTGCTTTTTTTCAGTGAGACTACTTCATGCTGAAGAAAAAGTTATGAAAAAAAGCTCATTAAGGGGTAACAAGATGTGCAAATACAAAGGAGAAACTTTAAAATCAAACCCCAAACATACAAAACCTCCAACCCAAGGCTACTTAGGCAAAACAGTTAAAAGAAGCAATAACACTTCCAGCAGACTGAGGAGCAGTCTTGAGTTCCACTAACATGCAACTCCACAAAATAGTTCTCTTGTTTTAAGAATTCTGCTCTTAAGGGGATACTTTTACTGTCTAAAAACATACTACGTCATTAGCTCTTATACTGAAATGTATACACCACACATGCACTCTATGAACATTTTTCAGCTTAGGAACATGCTCCGACTGCTTAAACATATTAAGTACAGACAAACAGTCTGGCAAAGCAGGACATCTTACTGGTACAGTAGTCTCCCCTATTTGAGGGAATAAAAGCACATTTTTGCCACACTGAGTCCCTACCAAGAGTCTGCTGCACACCTCAGGGAGTGTTCTTACCTCTGAGACACAACTCTTAAAGTGGTTGCAAAGCACTCAGGTCAGTACAAGTCTGCATGCCACTAAAGTGGCCACGAAGTCTTTAACATGACCCTCCTAAAGTACATTTATGTTCTGCTTTCAGGGATACTCCCTTCCTCCCTGCTCGCTCCTCCTTCCAGGAGTCCCATTAGCCAAGTTACAGTTTGTCAGAGGTACAGGATCACCCACAATTTAAAGCTCTGCAGTTAAAACAACTATCTTACAAAGGAACAAACTCCGCTACCAAGACACGCTCACTGCCACTAGATGAAAGAAAAATGAAAATTTTGTTGTTGCTATGTCAGGCAAAAAAAGCCTTAAGAATCACAGAACCTTAGAAGTTGGAAGAGACCTCCAGAGATCATCCAGTCCAACCTCCTTAGCAAAGCAGGATCACCTAGGTTCACACATGAATGCAACTGGGCAGGTTCCGAAAGTCTCCAGAGAAGGAGACTCCACAACATCTCTGGGCAGCCTGTTCCAGGGCTGTCACTCTCACTGTACAAAGTTTCTCCTCATCTTGAGGCAAAAACTTCTGTGTTCCAGTTTGTAGCTGTTGCAGCTGTTGCTCCTTGTCTTATTGCTGCTGACCACTGAAAAAAGATTGGCCCCATCCACTTGAAACCCACCCCTCAGGTATTTATAAAACATTGATCAGCCTTCTCTTCTCCAGACTAAACAGCTCCAGGGCTCTCTCTTCTTAGGGGATGTGCTCAAGTCCCCCAGTCATCCTCATGGCTCTCCACTGGACTCTCTCCAGCAGGTCCCTGTCTCTCCTGAACTGGGGAGTCCAAAATTTGACACCGTATTGCAGATGTGGTCTCACCAGGGTAGAGCAGAGAGGGAGAAGAACCTCTCTAGCCCTGCGTGATACACCCCAGGATGCCATTAGCTCTCTTGGCCACAACAGCACATTGCAGGCCTATGCGGAACTTGCTGCCCACCAGCACTCCAAGGTTTTTCTCCACGGAGCTGCTTTCCACTGGGGCAGCCCCCCATCTGTACTGGTGCCTGTTGTTATACCTCTCCAAGAACCACAAGGAACTTAAAACCACTAAAGAATGAGTGAAAGAAACTAAGTATTTCCAAACTATATGGATATTTTGGTTCTGAAGACTTAAATGTGCAGAGTGTAAAGAAACTTGCTCATATAGTAGCACTTGAAAGAGCAAAAGAGAAAGCCACATTAGACATGTCACTTGTGTCTGTCAAAAACACCATTCTTCTGTACTTCTCCTGCTGCACGGTACCTACTCCTAATGCACATCATCAGCTGAATATGGTCTCACACACAAGCTATTAATGGGGCTCGTTCCTTATAGTGAAAGAAATAAATAGTTCTTTAGTTTGATTGTATTGTTGTTCTGTTTCCACTTCTGCTGCACTGAAAACACAACCATTTCATTTTCACAATCTTAAACAGAGACTTGGAAAAGCTTTACTTGTCTTTGGAGCTTTTGTTTGTTTCCTGGACAGAAAAATAAGAAATGGATTTTAAGGAATGAACTACTCAAAATACGGAAAAGGAACTGTTTTTTTTCCAAAATTTAATCTTCAAAATCTGACTCCAACAAGGATCTTTCTAGCTCACTCCTCTTCAGAACATTACATCATTTTCCACTATTTGGTAGAAGCAAGGACTTACTACTCCTTGGGTAGTACTTCAAGGGATAATTCAGATACCACAGATTTGCCATTTTTGAGGCTTGAGCAGTCTTTCTTTTTAAAGGAAGATGTCTGCATGTAGTGGAGAGTCAGCAGGCTGATTCTGACTACTGCTACACTGACAGGAAACAGAAAAACGTTTCAGAGCCATCACATAGAGGTAGTGAGCCTGGTTCTCAAGGCAGTCCCTTGAGTCTGGTTTCCTTGCAGTGGGGTACACAGCAGCTCCATTGCTGTTGACACCAGACTGTGAGCAGGATACAGAATCATAGAATCAACCAGATTGGAAGAGACCTCCAAGATCATCCAGTCCAGCCTATCACCCAGCCCTATCCAATCAACTAGACCATGGCACTAAGTGCTTCCTCCAGTCTCCTTTCAAACACCTCCAGGAACAGCAACTCCACCACCTCCCTGGGCAGCCCATTCCAACAGCAAATCACTCTCTCTGTGAGGAACTTCCTCCTAATATCCAGCCTAGACCTTCCCTGGCACAACTTGAGACTGTCCCCTTGTTCTGTCACTGGATGCCTGGGAGAGAAGACCAACCCCCACCTGGCTACAACCTCCATTCAGGTAGTTGTAGACAGCAATGAGGTCACCCCTGAGCGTCCTTTTCTCCAAGCTAAACACTCCAAGCTCCCTCGGCATCTCCTCACAGGGCTGTGCTCCAGGCCCCTCACCAGCTTCATCACCCTTCTCTGGACACATTTCAGTCCAGCTATTCTTTCTGGTCAGTTGAAGCCATCCAAGGCACACACACAGGGAAAACAGCACCAAGGTTGCAGCAAGCTGCTGCAAACAGGTCTGCACTCTGCAACTGCCTCAGGCTCTCAGTAGAATCATGCCAAAGGCCAGCAGCATCTGCTGAGAAGACCTGATCCCAGAAGTGATGCCTTCATCAGAACCCAAGCTTCCCAGATTAATCTCACTCATCTATCAGCTCACAGCGGCACACTTAAGATTTATGATGATGTAGCCTGATGTCTGTCAGCTTTGTTTAGAAGGTATCTCCTTTCCAGCATCATACCATTCCGAGGCTTTGAGTTAACCAAAGCAGTTATTATCTCATCCAGTGTTGTGTTCATTCTCCAACAGTCAGAAAAAAACAACACCAACCCCCCTAGAATAACTCAGTTCTATTTAAAGACAGATTCTTCATGTGTTCAGAATCCAGTTTTTACTCAGCTTTTCCTCAAGTCTGCTATGCTTACTAGTAGGTATCCAAATGTAGTCACTGGAACAAGAAATTTCCCAGGTAGAGTCCATGGTGCAGCTTTTCATACACTCCAAATTCTCTGGCATATACCTAGCTTCAGCAGAGACAGAGCCTTAACAGACAGAAGAAAAATGAGATAAAGAAGTAAAATTGCACTGCCTTGTTCTCACCAACCCTATTAAACAAAAACATCATCCACAAACCATATCCCCATTTACATAACAGTTTGGTTCCCTGCAAGGACATTACTAATTACCACACAATCCAATAGACAGAGGACAAAGGAGAAGTCAAACCCTACATTCCTTGGTCATCTGGGAAAATTTTTACACAAATTTAGTGATCTCTTAGTGTCTTTCTTGGTATATCAGGAGGAATTGTTTACACTGTAACTCTGAATATAACACTCTCCAATTCACTGGTGAAAAGCATCACACTGGAGAGTGTCTGACAGTTACAAGTACTGGGGGGGGACTGGAACATCTCTGCTGTGAGGAAGAAAGACTGAGAGCCCTGGGGCTCTTTAATCTGGAGAAGAGAAGGCTGAGAGGGGATCTGGCCAATGGCTGTAAATGTCTGAGGGGTGGGTGCCAAGATGAAGATGCCAGGCTCCTTTTGGTGGTGCCCAGTAATAAGACAAGGAGCAATGGGTACAAGCTAGAACACAGGAGGTTCCACCTCAACACAAGAAGACACTTCCTTATGGTGAGGGTGCTGAAGCCCTGAAGCAGGCTGCCCAGACAGGTCGTGGAGTCTTTCTTGGGAGACTTTCATAACCTGTCTGGATGCATTTGTGTGAAGGCTGCACTAGGTGATCTTCCTTTGGAAGAGGGGTTGGACTCCATCTCTAGAGGCCCTTCCATCCCCTAACATTCTGTGATTCTGCACATCTTATATGTATGTTAACACCTCAAATGCAAGTTTATGTGATGATTACAATGGCATAAGTGACAGCCAATTCATATCACAACATTTATTCTAGGAGAAGACCCTTTAGTACTTTTCCAAAGGATAAAATTCAACAAAATTCAGCTTCTGAGAAAAAAACCAAAACAAACCAAAACAGAAATTAGCCTGAATACAGTAAGTCATCCATATGTCTGAACATCTGGCCACTGATAATCCTTTCCATGTTCTGCAAGTGGAACTGGATTGAGGAACCAAAGCAAACTCTGGAGCTTCTTGTGTGAGCTGAAGCTGCTTCAGAATGAAAGGTATGTGTCTTGAGGGATGCAACATATCTCAAGGCAGGGCTGCACTGTGTACACTGTTAAAGCACCAGGCCACCTGTGGGAGGAACCTGCGTCAAACATCTTGGCAGCAGTTGAGTGAGAGATCAGTCTGGAGCCTGGATTTAATGAAGGGCAAATGTATCTGATGTCAGACAGAATCACTACTCTAACCAAAAAAGGCTCTGATGTTCTTTAAGAATGCTAAATATGTGAGTATAGAAAAACATACAGTATGCAGTAGTATCCCACTCAGCACACCACCAGGAATGACTACATATTTGTATGTAGCCGCAAGGCACAGATTTGGAGTCCCACACATAAAAGCCACAGGTTGAGCATCTTCTTTCTCAGTCTCCTCTTTAATGGACACGAGTTTTGTTGAACTCTATCTGAATGACATGACTTACCACTTTCTAATGTAAACTCATTCTTAATGCAGCTTCTGGAAATGACCTGTGCAACTACGTTGCAATGAAACACATCAGCCTCTTTCTGAAATTACTGCCCCAGGACACTGGGGCAAATAATCTAAATGGAGCTAGGCCGCAAGCAGTGTGCTCTGCTTTGCCTTATGCTTCAGACCAGGAAAGCTTTGCTGTCCAAGTGTTGACTACCTAGAAACTTGCCATACCTCAAGTTTACCAGAAGGCGGCATTAAGTGCCTCACGGTGTGGTGAGAAATGCCACCGACACTGCACTCTCTGCATATCTGCAAGACATCCTGCCTGTGCCTCTGAAAACCTCTATGCCAAGTATGGAGTTCAAAAGAGGAACCATGACCAGGTCAGAAATCATCTGCCTCTTTCCCAGCACCCTGTTAGAGCCTGGGAAGATCCAGAAGCCTCTCAACATCTACCAAGATACCAACAGAACCCGCTTCAAGTGTTTGGGTACTGTCTGGAAACTGTAGCTAGTCTTGGGAATCCAGAGATACTACTTTGTGTGTAATACTCATAAGCCTCTCTATAACTGAATTCTGTTGTGCCTTCTGCCTTAGCAGAAAGGAGCCTCTCAGGTCTCACTGAAGGGAGAGCAGCATATTGGCCGCAAGATTCTCTTTCCTATACTGTTAACGTTTGTTATATTATTGCTAGTGTTCTAGATTCCCTGTTTATTTCTCTCTGTATAATACTTTCCATGACCATGCAAAGAACTTATTATTAAAAATTACAGTCTGTGGTGAAATTGCTAAATACCAAAATTAATAAACTGTATTAATTTTGCAATAGATGCCACCCGTACCGATACAAGGATATCCTGTAAGTATCAGGTCAGAAAGGATGATCAGTTTATGTGGGTTTTTTTCAAGCATGAATCATAGAAAGGCTCAGCCTAAGGAAGACTCTTAAACCCAGAATACATTTTCTTCCATAATGTTAAAATACAAAGCATCTTCAAGGCTTCTGACATAGACAGTTGATTCCTAAGCCAGTTTCATACCTCCATCTGTTCTTTTAAGTCTCCAAATTCATTCGCACTGGATAGATAAACAGGGTTAAATGGACAGACTCTCAATTGTCAGCATTGAAAGAATCAAGGACCTTTGTATTTTATAAAATTTAACTATTGTTTATTAGAAGAGCACATTTCTAAAATGGAAGAAGTGTCCAAGAGCTAAACAAAAAAAACCCAAAAAAACCCACAAAACAGTCATTATGAAGAAGCAGACTCTGAGCATGCTACTAGGAGGCAGTTACTGCTACACTGATTATACAACACATTCAGGTAATCTGGATACTTTACCTCTAACTTTCTTCACTGATTTAAAGAGTTTCTTTGATGTCTGAAATAATAGTTTATAACTTTGCACCTATATTTGCAGTACTTGAAGGACACTTGCAACATCAATTCAGTATTACAAATCTTGCAATATTACTACACTTTCACAATAATTTTCCAAAAGAAACGTTTTGTACCCAGTGGTATCCTAAACTGTTCATAAGCACAAATCAGAACTTGCTAATTAGAATTCTATTTATCACTTAAGTAGAAGCAGTTTTCATTTCATGCACCATCTGAACGTTAAGCCTAACACTACCAAAGTTATGAGTTATTCAACAATAATACACCAAAAATTTCAATGGGAAAATCGGGATAACTAAGATCATACATTCATAGAATCAGTCAGGGTTGGAAGGGACCAAAACCATCATCTAGTTCCAACCCTCCTGCCATGAGCAGGGACACCTCAGGCTGCATCAGGCTGTCTACAGCCTCCTCCAGCCTGGCCTTAAATACCTCAAGGGAAGAGGCTTCCACCACCTCCCTTAACAACCTATTCCAGGGTCTCACAACCCTCATGGTGAAGAACTTCTTCTTAACATCCAGTCTGAATCTACCCATTTCTAGCTTTGTTCCGTTCCCCCTAGTCCTAGCACTACCTGACATCCAGAGTTAAGGTTGCCCAACACTAAGACCTCACAATAGCATGTGGGAAATTAAAAAATTAATTTAATCTATTGCTATAAATTATGTGCACTTTAAACATTCTCTTATGTATCTGTTGCTCCACTAAATATACACGCAAAGTCTGCTTTAAAAAAATATTAGTGGTATTTATGTGTAGAGAGAGAGAAGGGGAGGGAGCAGGAAAGAAAGACTGTTTAAGACACACTGGTTTAAAAACTAACAAAGAAAAGGGTAAAAGTTAAAAAAGCCAATGGATGAAAAATCCATGTGGCTTCTCCGGCTCCTGGAGACAGATTTTTTAAGTCAGTATCTAGAAATGCACTCAGTACTTCCTTCCTGTTCCACAGAAGGGAGAAACTTGTCTGTCATTCAAAAATGGAGGAAGGTACAAAATCTTTCACCGTATTAGATTAATTCTACATTTAGGAGCACTTCAAATGGCAAATTTAAACTTGAAACTGAAACAATAAAAAGGCAAGGGAAGAGGGTCCTTGAAGAGGAGATAGCAGGGCTAGTTGACAGGGCTTTAAATGGGTTGTGAAGGGGGACAAAATAATCAGACCTCCATGTGGTAAGGTGTGGGAGGACAGATCAGTGTGGGTGCAATGGGGGTTTGGTGAAGGTGAAGCAGATGAGGGCTTTACAAACAGATAGGAGAAGCTTCACGCTCACAGGCCCCAGTACTCATGGGGGACTTCAACCACCCTGACATCTGTTGGAAGGACAACACAGCACAGCACTGCACCTGCAATCTAAGAGGTTTCTCAAATGTATTGATGATAACTTCCTGTTTTAAGTGGTAGAGGAACCCACAAGAAAAGGTGCTGTGCTGGACCTAGTCCTCACCAACAAAGAGGGGCTGGTGAGTGAAGTAAAGCTGAAGGGTACACTAGGATGCAGTGACTGTGAAATGGTCGAGTATAAGATCCTCAAAGCATCAAGGAGGGTACACAGTAANATGCATTCCTAAAAAGAGGAAGGCAGGTAAGAATGCAAGGAGACCTGCATGGATGAATGGAGAACTCCTGGATATGCTTAGACGCAAGAAAAAAGCCTACAGAGAGTGGAAGAAAGGACAGGTAACCTGGGATCAATACAAAAATGTTGTTCGTGCAAGCAGAGATCAAGTCAGGAAAGCCAAAGCACAGCTGGAGTTGAATCTGGCTAGGGACATTAAGGGGAACAAGAAGAGTTTCTTCAGGTATATCAATGAGAAAAGGAGGACTACGGAGAACATGGGACCCCTTCAGAAGCGAAATGGAGAGCTGGTGACAGGGGACATGGATAGTGCTGAGGTGCTCAATGACTTCTTTGCCTCAGTCTTCAGCAGCAAGTGCTCCAGCCACGATGTCCAAATTCCAGAGGGCAAAAGTGAGGACTGGGGGAGTGAAGACCTGCCCACTGTAATTGAAGATCATGTTCGTGAACACGTAAGAAACCTGAACATGCACAAGTTCATGGGGCCTGATGAGATCCACCCATGGGTCCTGAGGGAACTGGCAGATGAAGGTGCCAAACTGCTGTCCATTGTATTTGAAAGGTCACGGCAGACCGGAAGCATCCCTCCCTTGATGTATTCAAGGCCAGGCTGGATGAGGTCTTGAGCGACTTGATCTAGTGGGAGGTGCCCCTGCCTATGGCGGGGGGTTGCAACTGGATGATCTTTGAGGTCTCTTCCAACCTAAACCATTCTATGATCTTCAGGGTGTTACTCAGCAGCCAAACACACTTGCATGGACAGGGTAGGCTTCCCTTAGAAATAAATGACCACAAGGATCATCTAGTTCCAACCCCCCTGGCATGAGCAGGGACACTTCACACTACATCTTGCTGTCTAGAGCCCTGGCCTTAAGCACCTCTAGGTATGGGGCTTTCACCACCTCCCTGCGCAACCCATTCCAGGGTCTCACCGCCCTCATGGGGAAGAATTTCCTCCTAACATCCACTCTGAATCTACCCATTTCTAGCTTTGTTCTATTTCCCCTCATCCTATCAGTATCTGATATCCTAAAAAGTCCCTCCTCAGATTTCTTGCAGGTGTCCTTAAGATACTGGAAGACCACAATAAGGTCACTTTAGAGCCTTCTCCTCTCCAGACTGAACAGCCTCAACTCCCTCAGTGTCTCCTCATGGAAGAGGAGCTCATGGCCCTTCTCTGGACACATTCCAGCACATCCATATCCCTCTTGTAACAAGCGCTCCAGAATTGGATGCAGTACTTTAGGTGGGGTCTCACCAGCGTAGAGTAGAGGAGAATCCCCTCCCTCACCCTGCTCTTGATGTAATTACAGATGAAGACTTTGAACCTAGGGTTGCATCTACATAAAGCAGGAAGATTTAGTTTCATCCAGGACCTACAGTTTACAGCAAGGAGAACATTGCAGCTATCACTTACAGTTCAGAAGATGGTCATTTGGCCATCTGCAATTAATTTGCTTTGCTTCAGTATCAGCAAGTTAGCTACCAGAAATTAACAGATGACAACTGCTCTTGTCAAAGAAAGGAAATGTGAAACAAAGAAAATAAAATACTACTACAATAAAATCTTGCTAGTAGACATTCATGCCAAATTAATTACCAAAACGTGTCCCAATTCTTACTAAAATAACACACAACTAGCTCACAATCACTGTTTACATTCTAGGATGATTTACACGTGCCTTACAACTGCATGTTTCAATAACCTTACAAGGACTCTTATTGCTCTGTGGAAAAAGAGCATTACAAAACATCAAACCCATTGCAAAACTGTTGATGAAATTTCTAAATAAAACTATCTGTGTTAAAAAATCAACAAAAAGTTACGCTACACAAAAAAGAAATAAAGCCTTTCTCCCATCTTCTTGGGATGCCATCTGAGGTCAGTGGACAGCGCTCCATAGATATTACTGTATAAATAATACACTCCAAGGCAAAGTTTGCCAGTGCTGTTTGGACAGAGACCTGGATTTTGCTGAGGAGCCAACTCCGACTGTTGGTACAGCAAAAATTTAAACACAGCAATAGAACACAACAAAAAGGCATAAGTATTCTGACGACAAAATCTCTTTCAAAAGCTAGCCCAAGACTGGCGCACGCTCCGAAAAGATATGGAAATCACAGAAGGCCAGGGTCTGGAAGGGACCTTGGAAGATCACCTACTCCAAACTCCCTGCCAGAGTAGGATCGCCTGGACCAGATCACACAGGAACACATTCAGGCAGTTCTTGAATGTCTCCAGAGAGAGACTCCACAACCCACCCTGGGCAGCCTGTTCCAGTGTTCTGTCACTCTCACAGGCAAAAAATTCCTCTTCACATTTCCGTGGAGCTTCATGTGCCTGAACTTCCACCATTGTTCCTTGTCCTGTCATTGGGCATCACCCAGCAGAGCCTGGCTCCATCCTCTTGGCCCTTACCCTTTAAAGCTTTGTAAACACTAATGAGGTCACCCCTCAGGCTCCTCTCCTAAGGAAGATGTTCCACTGCCTTCATCATCTTTGTGGCTATGCACTGGAATCTCTCAAGCAGTTCCCTGAGGTCCTTCTTGAACTGAGGGGCCCAGAACTGGATACAATATTCCACATGTGGCCTGACCAGAGCAGAGTAGAGGGGGAAGAGAACCTCCCTCTACCTACTAACCACAGGCCACCTAATCCACCCCAGGACGCCTCTGGCCTGCTTAGCCACCAGAGCACATTGCTGGCTCATGGTCAACCTCCCATCCACTAGGACCCCCAGGTCCTTTTCCCCTTCACTGTTTCCCAGCAGGTCAGTGCCCAACCTATACTGGTCCATGGGGTTGTTCCCTCCAAAGACTCTTTTGCCCTTGTTGAATTTCATTAAGTTCCTCTCTGCCCAACTCTCAGCCTAAGTCTTGCTGTGTGGCAGCACAACCCTCCTGTGTATCAGCCACTCCACCCAGTTTGGTGTCATCAGCAAACTTGCTGACAGTGCACTCTGTGCCCTCAGCCAGGACATTGAGGAATATATTAAACAGAATTGGTCCCAGTACTGACCCCTGCCAGACTCCACGAAGTACAAGCCTCCAACTAGACCACAACTCTTCTAGATTCCTTCCCATTGACATTCTTATTCCTTCAACCAGTTCCTATCCACCCCATTCCCTGATCATCCAGACCACACTGCCTCAGTTTAGCTGCAAGGCTGCTGTGGGCGACAGTGTCAAATCTTTACTGAAATCAAGATAAACCACATCCACTACTCTATCATCACCAATCCACCTGGTGATGTCTTCGTAAAAGGCCATCAGGCTGGTAAAACAGGACTGCCCCTTGGTAAAACCATGTTGTCTGCTCCTCATGACCCTCTCGTCTTTGACATGCCTAAGGACAGCATCAAGGATAAGTTGCTCCATTAATGCATTTTTTGGTCTCCTAAAACAAAGGAAGAATTAAAACTTGCCAGCAGCACTGTGAAGCTGTGTAAAGCTAACTTCAGTCCCTTAAGTTCTCGTATGTATAATACATACACCTGGTTCTCCCCCACTTGTCTCTTTATAAAAAGATCAGTGATTACTCAAAGTAAGGCAAAGAGCAATGTAGCTTCTGTAGAGATGCAACTACTTACACTGTGTAACTAACAAGCTATAGTCTTTGGGGGACACTGCTGAAGATGTGCCACATGCTGCAATTACATGCACCAACTTTACTGCTTTGAGGTTTGTTTTTCTTTCTTTTTTTACTCACCTCAATTTCCTACAACTTACAAATGAAGATGCATCTAACAAAAGCACTCCAGCACCACTTCTGCTAGTGATTTACCCCACATTTGGAGTAAGTCACTTGGACTCTCCATGTTTCTATTTCTCTATCTGTGCCACTTCACAGAAAGCTTGAGAGGCTTAATTTATTAGCAGTCTGCCAAATGCTTTAGACAAATGTGATAAAGCATTAAAACTGTGCTCATTTGCTCTGAAAGGGCAAACTATTAGTCAAATAAAAACAAAATCAACAATATCTTTAAGAAAAGGCTGCACTTTTTACATGCAAAAGCATCACATTTGCCTTATTTGACTTTACAGAAAATAAATATACTAGACTTCAGGTACTTTATTACAGCAAATCAGCACAGAACCAACTTTCCTCTGAATCTCCTTTCCCTCCATTTACTGTTACACTTCTGGAGGTGGTCATAAACAGAGAGAAACAAACCACTCTCAGATTAAAGGGACACATGCCCAGCCAGACTCACTGTCCCAGGCCACAGGGGAAGACCTCTACACACCAGGGTCCATCAGCAATCTTTAATTGACAATGGATGTCAACTACAGGGAACTACAGAGGAAGGGCAGGAAGCCATGATGCAGCATGTGTAGGCCAAATGGTTAAGGGTTGACCTGCCCTTCACAAGACAAGGCAACACGCTCAGTGGATGAGGGAAAGACTGGGGATGTTGTGCACCTGGACTTTAGTGAGGCATTTGACAGTCTCCCACAGCATCCTCCTGGAGAAACTGGCTGCCCATGGATTGGGTGGTTGGACTCTTCAGTGTCTAAAAAGTGGCTGGATGGTCAGACCAAAAGTGCTGGTGAGCATAGCCAAATCCAGTTGGCAGCCAGACACAAGTAGTGTTCCCCAGCACTGGGGTAACCAGCTTTTAATGTATTTATCAATGCTCTGGGGATCGAGGGCACCTTCAGCCAATTACTGCAGATGACACCAAATCAGGTAGGAGTATTCATCTGCTTGAAGAAGGCTCTGAAGAGGAATCTGGACAAGGCCTGGGTCAAGGTCAACTGTGTGAGGTTTAACAAGGCCTAGTGCTGTGTCCTTAACTTGGGTAACACCAGCCCCACACAATGCCACAGGCCTGAGGAAGAGCAGAACCACAGAATTACTCAGGTTGGAAGTGACCTCTAAAGGTCATCTAAATGCAACCCCCAAGCAGTAAGCAGAGGCATCCTCAACCAGAACAGGTCACCCAGAGCCTTGCTGAACCTCACCAAGAAAGCTGCCCAACAGAAAAGGACCTGAGGATGTTGGCTGACAACTGTCTAAACACGAATCAGCAATGTGCTCAGGCCAAGAAGGCCAACAGCATCCTGGGCTGTATCAAGAATAGCGCGTCCAGCAGGAGTAGGGTGTATTTGGCACTGGTGAGGCCATACCTCAAACATTGTGTTCAGTTTTGGGCCCCTCACTACAGAAGGACATGGAATTGCTGAATCATGTCCTGGTGAAGAATCTAGAGAACAGATCTAATGGGGAGTGGCTGAAGAAGCTGAGATTGTTCAGCCTAGACAAGTGGAAGTTGATGAGAGACCTTACTGACCTCTACAATTACCTGAAAGGAGGTAGGGTGGTGGTTGTAGAGAAGTAGGTGTTGATCTGCTCTCCCTCATGTGAAGTGATAGAAGAGGAAATGGCCCCCAATAGCACCAGGGGAGGTTTCAAATGGATACTAGGAAAAATTTCCTTACTGCAAGAGTGGAACAGGCTGCCCAGGGAGGTGGTAAAGGCATTGTTTGGAAAAAAAAAAAAAAAAAAAAGTAAACATGGCACTTCAAGACATGCTTTAATAGACGCAGTGGTGTGGGGTTGATGGTTGGACTTGATTAAAGGTCTTCTCCAACCAAAACAGTTCTATGATTCATCTTGTCCTTCCTAAACTTTTTCTGTGCTTTATAGTTTTGGGGTTTTTTTCAGACTGCAAAGGTATTTTTGTACTGGGCTTTGCTGCTAGTTTATCCGGCATAAAATTCAAAAGGTGTCCAATGCAATTGTCAGGACTGTGCACTAGCTCGCTGCGTTCTAAGCTCCCACATCGACACAAAGTATTTCGGGCACACACTTCCAAGCACACACTGCAGCATCTACGCTGCCTACAGCATCCTGAAGTGTCACTCTAGTTAAAGTAACATTTTTACCTCCTGAGAGGTTAGTGTGGTGATCAGCAGTAAGGAAGAACAGTTTCAGTTCAGATTCAGAGATGGAAGCAATCCTCTCCTGGAGCTGACGTCTGACCAATGAGCCGTATCAAATATTGTTAAGCAAGAGCTAACAGACTCCTTCATATTACTGCTATTCAGGACAAGAACTCTGCTGGTGCAGATAACTGCTGCCATTTGTCTCCTGCACACCTTGGCACTTTGGTCAGTGGGGAAGCCAGGAAGGACCTCTTCATAATCGATGGGCACCACATGAAAACATGCAGTTCAAGATGCCCTACCTTTTGAAAGGACACTGATACAAAAAGCTACGGACATACCCAAGAGGGCTTAGTGCTGTCACATGTTAGACAAAGTTCTGAAGCTCTGCAGCTTGTTTCCTCTGAAACAAGTACAACTTTTGTAAGATGGTAGTTCAGACTTAAGATTCATTTAGATTTAGAGACTGTGGCCTGACAACTTACAGCATGACCTTTGTCAACACATAATTTGCTTCTGCAGAAGGCAAAGGAGAAATAATAATTTTGGTACTACTCACTTCAAGTTGAGTAACAACCATCATGAACACCACCTCACAGGAGAGTGAAGCTTCAAGCTTTCTACAGTACAGCTGAATTTTCAAAGACCTTTATCAGACAGCAGTGAGATAGGTTTGCCTAATACACAGGCCATAACACTGCTGCCTTGGTTGGTCACTCTTTGCAAGTAGAGTAACTTTATCCCACTGCTTCCTCCAGTTTTTTAATTAACCTGTCCCTACTCAGTTCATCTTCAACTCCTGCCTTCAGACTAAAAACCACCCTTTTTAGAGTTTTATGTCAAAGCAAGTATCATCTTTTGCTGTTTTATTTGTCTCAAGTCTCAAATACAGCTTACCTGAATGCAGGTACAGATTAAACGACACTGGGAAAGTTAAGCAGGCCACTCCTCTGCTTGATCTTCGCAGGGTTGTTCATACTCTGCAGAGAACCTGTTCTAAATGCAGATCCTGACCTAATCCAAGATTTATGAAATTGTGGATAGAAGATCTACATAGTCAGTGGATCATGAAGGAACAGTCAGTTCAAACATTGAGTCCAGCTCACTACTCCAAGTGCAAACATCTAAATATTGTATAACTACTCTAAGAGCTGATGGACTGATTAGACACCTGTCAGTCTGTGCCACCTTGTCAAACAGCAACAAAGAACTGAGGATGATTCAGATTCGCTGGAGAATCCCCTCACGGTACAAAATAGCACAGCACCTGTGTGACCCTGTACAGAGTTCTGAAACAAAACTGGCACAGGTTTGGCACAGACTTCACCTTCCAATTCGGTTTTGTTTAACCTCACCAACTGCAGAAAAAACCCACCAATTAAAAAAAAAAAAAAGTGCCAACATCTATTCTGCAGGCCTGAAATGTTTTAGTTTTTGCTGGAAGTCCAAAAACCTAACATTTCCTAGAAAGAAACCCAATATTACATATTTTCTTGTTCAGAAACTCAACTCCTGCCACTGCCTTTTACAAAGTTTTAGAGGCAGCAGTACTGGTAAGGGGATGAAGGAGGAAAATTTATAAAATTGAGCGGCAGCACATTTGCACTCTCATATTTTGCACATAGTGTTTACCAGAATTACAGGACCACCAATGCTGGGCAAACCTCTGAAAATAGGGCTTCACTGAAAGTAGGTTCAGCCCCATATACACATCTGTTACCTAGGTTGAATGGTACCTTAAATCAGCATTAACGTGCCTTGCTGTGAGCATCACCAAGAGAAAAGATGACACTCAGGTGGGTGATGGTTTTACAAGGAAGAAGCAAACTAAATGATGTGGGCACTAGCATTCTGCAAAAGATTTCTTCTGTTTCTTTTGCAAAACCAGGACACACAATTCATTGCAAGTTGCAGAACCCATTACCTCACCACGCAGACTGACCTGCTATGTCCTTCATGGACAAGAAGAAAGCACCATGAAAAAGACATCAATAAATGCTGCTTTGCTTTCTGAAGAAAGTAAAGCCAAATGTGGCATGGGGGGCTAGCCATCAAATGAAGGTACGTAGAGAAGGCACAAACCACCAGCAATGCTTCTGAACAGGTTAACAGTTATTAAGTAAATTATTAAGTCATGCTTAAAATAAATGACTGAAGGGATGTTTGTGGTTTTCATTGCCAGGAACATATAACAGGAGAAAGGAAAGCGTCAATTCCTCTTCTTCTTGCTGTTAAAAGACAGTGTCTTCTCTGCAGTCCTGCTAGGAAGCTGCCTTTTGGCTTTGATCACCTCATCTTCCATGTGCACTTCTTTCTTTAACAGAAGAAGCATTTAAATTATATTAAATTTTAGGGAGGAGAGGCATTGAGATCAAAATTCTTCCTTACAATTGGTACTGAACTTCTACGTTAGGACAGGCCATAAAATGTTGTCACATTATTCCAGGTTCCAGCGCAGGCTTTATGGCTAGTGAAAGCACCAAGTGCTTCCTGGGAAAGCACAAGGGCCTTACACAAGAACTCTGTGCCACAGAGACTCTACTACATCCCTTGATAAGCTGTTCCTATTTAATTGTGTCATTAGAAAACTGTACCTTATTTCTAGTCTGCACTGATGCAGCTTCACCTTTAAGCCAAGAGAATCCCCTTAACTTAGCTGACAAAGAACCATCTAACTGTCAGATACCTTTGCCCCAAGTACTTACAGACTTATCAGGTAGCCTCTACAGTCTGTTGATAAACTGAATAGACTGAGCTTCTTATATCTTCCATTCTAAAGCCAATTATCCAGGTCTCAAATTAACGTAGGTTTTCCTGAACTCCTTCCAGTTTTTCCAACACCTGATGTATACACCAGAGCTGGGATACAGTGTTTCAGTAAAGCTGTATAAAAAGTAGTAATATTTCACTTCCTCTTATTCTCGTGGCCTTCCTCACAGCTGCTGTGCACAGAGAGTATCACAGAATCAACCATGTTGGAAGAGAATTCCAAGATCAAACCTGTCATCCAGCCCTATCCAATCACCGAGTGCCTCATCCAGTCTTTTCCTGAACAGCTCCAGGAATGGCGACTCCACCACCTCCCTGAGGAACCCATTCCAATGGCAAATCACTCTCTCTGTGAAGAACTTCCTCCTAATATCCAGCTTAGACCTCCCCTAGCACAACTTGAGACTGTGTCCCGTCATGCTGTTGCTGGTCACCTGGGAGAAGAGAGCGACCCCCACCTGGCTACAAACTCCCTTCAGGTAGTTGCAGACAGCAATGAGGTCACTCCTGAGCCTTCTCTTCTTCAGGCTAAACACTCCCAGCTCTCTCAGCCTCTCCTCATAGGGCTGTGTTCCAGGCCTCTCATCAGTTTTATTGCCCTTCTCTGGACATGTTTCTCAATGACACTACTGTCTAAGGTTATTCTTCCATCCCTGTTTATATTCTAAATTCTTCCTAACCCAACAAATTCAGAATGGATCATCACTACAATTCCTTCCATTTGTTCCAAAGAAAAAAGTTTTTTTTTTTTAACCCTATTGCATAAGCTCAGTGTATGGTGGAATGTATTAATTCAGTGCCTGTATTTTGCAAGAGAAAAAACTGCAAACATAAAGATTATCTTGAAATCATGTAATAATAACCAAATTTATAGCTACCTATTTAAACTACTATTTCATCCAATAAACCATCACTCCCACCCTGTTTTACTTTTATTTTCCACAAAATCCTGCAGGCACAAGGAAAGATTGCTTCAGGCAGAGGCAGTGTTCTGTCAGACCAAAGACAGAGCTGCAGGCTAGCCATGGAGGGTTTTTGTTAATGTTGTAAATCTACCTATGCAGCAAAAATTAATTGCCAGTCATAATCTTCAACTATTATTGTATCACCATCTATCTTCCCTTCGTATCTTGGATTAAAGAAAAACAAAAACCCAAACCCAAGTAAAATCACAAAGTATCTAGGATGATCATTTCTATAAGCAGGAACAAAATGGATAATGCTAAAAAAGAAAAAAAAAACAACCAAAAAAACAGAGATTATAAAATAGTATCTTATATTATCTAGTAGATTATACGTGGTCCTCCAGGCAGAGCAGGCACAGGACAA
>VWZI01013561.1:21889-69019 GCA_013396835.1 Psilopogon haemacephalus | reverse complement strand
ACAGGGGGAAAAAAAAAAAAAAAAAAAAAAGATGATGTTAGTGATGCAGTGATGCCTGCCTGGGAAATGAGCCAGCATCCTAGCTTTTTGGAGCAGTAACATCACATCCTATTTTTAAGTAGTTTTGACATTATGAAAAGCACCTTACTAGTAGTTGTGGTGACTTGCCATAACATAGTGAAATAAACTTAAGTTTTTTGCTGTAAGAGCTGGCTTGTTCACAGAAGCTTTGTTTGGGTATCTGTTCTCTGATGAAAGATTAACCCCATCAATGTATTTTGAAAGATAGCAGCCTTTGATTGCTCCGTAATTTCAACAAGCAAAATTTGGTGCCAATGGGAGCATCACCCTTTGGAAACCAGTAACCACAGCACCAGTCAGTAAAGCCTGCATCATCTCTCACAAAGAAAGGTAACTTTCTTTTTTTTAATAGATTCTATATACTCTCTTTTTAGTCCAGAAATAAGGTCTTTTTCACAGAATTAGAGAATTGTCAGGGCTGCAATGGACCTCAAGGATCACCCAATTCCTACCTCCCTGCCTCAGGCATAGACACCTCACAATAGATCAGGTCACTCAGAGCCACATTCAGCCTGGCCTTCAAAACTTCCAGGAATGAGGCTTCCACTACCTCCTTGGGCAACCCATTCCAAAGTCTCACTACCCTCATGGTGAAGAACTTCTTCCTAACATCAAGGCTGAATCTACCCACTTATAGTTTTGCTCCATTCTCCCCGGTCCTATCACTACCTGACATCCTAAAAAGTCTTTCCCCTGCTTTCTTGTAGCCCCTTCAGGTACTGAAATGCCACAATAAGGTCTCCTCAGAGCCTTCTCTTCTCCAGACTGAACAGTCCCAATTCTCTCACCCCATCTTCACAGGAGAGCAGCTCCAGCCCTCTGATCATCCTTGTGGCCCTTCTCCGGACACACTCCAGCACATCCAGATCTTTCTTGTCATTTTCCTTCCCATTATGCACTAATATTTCAGTGAGGACTGGATCACAGCCTGTAAGTGCATGGTAGTCTTTCATTTCTCCTCAGTACATGTAGGATCAGGTATTCAGCACCAGCTTCATTCCCATTCAGAGATGCCCTTGCCCCCTTCCAGTAACAAATAGATTAACTTCTGCACATAGCTGGTAGAACACTCTGGGCCTCTTCCCATTGAAAGGTGATCTGTAAACATTATGAGAATAAGCAAGTTGATTGCTGGTAGCTTCTTCTCATAATCTTGCTCCCTTTGCCTCTCCTCACACTGACAGGTGGGCTGTAAGCATGAATCAGACTTCATACTCTTCCTAGGGATACAGACACCCTGTCCTGATTATTACTTGGAGCAGCTATAATACATGATTTCGAACACAAGGAAAGTGTCTCTCACTGCCTCATTGTATTAAAATGATCAAGTGTTTAAAAGTGCTTATTCTTATTATGTGCATTGTTTTCATAGCACTCCACTTGCACATGGTATAAACAAAAATCTGCCACAAAAGGCCCATATTCAAGGGGTTCTCTGGAAAGAAATTCAAACCTTAGAGGAATTTGGGCACAACAGACTCACTGTAAGGCTGAAAGTCCGTAACAGGTCAAAGCTGCTCATAATTTTGATCCTTTAACATACAAACAAATGGGTATAACAGAACTAATACAGAAAAGGGAATATGAAAGAAGGACAAATGCTGTTGCACAAAATGTGTTACTTTGTCTTCATTTTTCCCTACTATCAGAACCTAGTAAAAAAAGGTAATGTTTAAGCCTCTGTTGAACAGAAGGCATGTGTAAGGAACAGAATTAAGGATAATTAAGATTTATCTTTCAAGATTTGTTATTTTTGCAGTTTGGCAACTTCAATTAGTTTTACTTTCCAGCTCCAAGACAATATTAATAAAACAGGGAGAGCTTGGGGTTGTTTTGCAAGTAAACTGCTTTCACTAGAATTCTGTGTGCTCCTGTGCACTATACTATCAGCTTTGACGTCTCCTTCTTCCACATGAACTAAGTATTCTCTGCCTCCTTCAAAGAGCTGCCTGTATGAAACTTCAGCATTCACACACTGATTTTTGTCTCCATAACATACTTTGCTTATGACTGTTTTCATTAAGAAAATTTACACCAAGCACTGAGTGTACAAAGACTCTATTAAAAGCACTATGCAGACAGCTCACCATAATTTCAAGTACTGAAAATTTTTTGTTCCCACTTCTCCTTTAATTTTTCCATTGACATTTACTCAGTTTCTTAGTACATTTGCCCAAGGCTCTCAAAGTATACTAAAAAGCCCAAAATAAAGGCATGAATACAAATCAACCACAGAACTTAGATAGTGCAAAAAACCCTAAGGAAAAAAAATCCTGAGAGACCCTAAAGTATAAAGACTTTTTTATTTTCTTTTTTTTTTTTCAATGACTTTGAAAGGCAATGTGTGTAATTTTTGGGGATGACTAATATGGATACCATACAGGGACAGGCAGAAAGTTGCTTAGGAAAGGCAGGCGAGGTATGCGATAAAACTTTCCAAGTCGAAAGATCAGCTCAATCCTCCTTGTTTGAGCAAACAACTCTTTCCTGCAGCACTCTACTCTTCCTGTCTTCTGATTTACACAGATGTCTAGATCTACTTAAATAGATGTGAAAAGTTGAGATTAACTTCTTAACTGCTGAGTCTGCATCACAGATGACAGCCATTCCATGTAACACCTCAAAACCCACTCCGCCCTGCTTTCTCACAAAAGCACCGTGCCACAAAGCATGCCTGCCTATACCACCCAGACAGCAACAACCTTGCTGTGCTTTGCAAGACAAGCAGAAGCCACACAACCCTGCTCACTGCATCACTGAGCCTGAGCTCTGAGGATACACTCCCCTGTGCCATATGGCATGAGCCAGGTCCCGGTCCATGATAACTTAATCCTGTGGCCTTGGCTCTGGAATCAGGAACCAGAGGTCAGTATTAGTGCATAACAGATCACACAGAAATATAATCTATTTATGATACGCTGCAAAGAATGGAACTAGTGAGCTAGAAACCAACAAGCAAGCTACTTTCATACACATCCTGCAACGTGATAGATACGGCCAGCCACCAAAGCATAAAAGCATTCCATTGCTATAGCCACTCTTCTCTTGCCCTAAAGAGAAGGCAATATTTTGTGTTTCTCCAAAATGCTGCTCTTCTTCAAGGCTTTGAACTTTCTCAAAGGCGCATTATGGATTCAAGCTTGTCAGAGACCACAAACTGCCACCAGTCTTCTCTCCAGTTATCTCCAAAACCTCTCTGCTGACCTAGCAGATACTGAATGGCATCAACTTAACTCTTTCACCACTGCTCGTTATTCCCATCCTATTACCTCTGATACCCAAGATTCCACCCTCTTCCACACTGACACTCTATTTTTTGCCCTTATAGCTTCTACGCTTGATGGGTTTTGCTTCTATTTCCCACAACTAGGTCCAACTTCACCAATCCTGAACCCATACTTACCTTAAATATCTACTTCCTTTACTTTACTGTTTGTCCTAGAATTTGCAAGGAAGAGGGAAGCAGCCTGGAAATGAGGTTACTGCACATTTTGTCTTTCTCTTGCTGCTGACTAAGCCGTGCCATCCCTCCAGATGAGCTGAACCCACACCTGCAATTTCAGCTTTTTTCCTCCTACTTTTGACTCACTCCTCAAACCTTTTTCTCTTGTATCCATTTCTTTCCTCACAATAGAATACAAATATTTATTCCAAAAGAAAGCCAGAAAACATAATAATCATTTCATGTTCTCTTCCCACTCTTTTTCTTCCTAACAGCTCTCCTTTTTTCATACCATACATACGGAACATCTGTCCCACTCCCCACTTGTTTCACTCACATTATCCCAAACCTCCAATCTCTTTTCTCCTCTTGCTCTGATGGAATAGCAGGATAGCTAATTAGTTTTTCTTATGCCTGGAGGTCTACTTCTGACCCCTTGCTTCACTACATCTCTTTTTAAGCTTATTGTGAACTCTTCGGTAACAAATCACACTTCTAATTTGTCTCTAATTTCAGCCTGAATTTCCTTTAGCTGACCCTTCCACTATGCTGAAACCATTTTCGTTAAAATATCTAAAAACCTTTCACTATTGCAATATCAAAATAAGCTAATCATTTCCATCACCCATAATCCTAGTGTGTTCTTCATAAAAAAATAAATGCACTTTTCTCCTTTTGAAGTATTCATTCTCCTTTTGACCTCCTGGATTCTACTCTCTCCTGGTTCCCTTCCTCCCTGTACCAACTCCTTCACAGGTTACTGTGAGGCTCCTTGTTCCTCCTTTGTCTTCTTATATGGCTCCACTCAGCTATGCATTTTGTCCCTTCTGTGTGGGAATGCCATACACAAACTCAGCTGCCCAGAAGACAGGTCTCCAATACAGCAGATTGATGCCAGAACAAAGAATCTTATAGTCTAGCGTTCTCATACCACTTGTCATTGAGTAGCTGACAGCTTTAGCTAAATACAGGTAGAACATCTCACCTCTCCCCCCGCCCCCCCCATTTTCTCCACCTCCTTTCTTGCTCACTGTGTATGGACAGCATCATCAAATCACCCTTGATTCAGATATGAAATACGTTATTTTGGCAATGACTTCTCTCTTGATCCTACCATTCAGGCTATGTCAATTCTTCATGTCTTGTATACTTAGAATAAAGTGTCTTAGAATGAATCATAGAACGGTTTAGGTTGGAAGGGACCTCAAAGATCATCCAGTTCCAACCCTGCCATAGGCAGGGACACATCCCACTAGAAGAGGCCACTCAAGGCCTCATCTAACCCAGTTTTGAACACCTTCAGGGAGGAAGTATCCACAGCCTCCCTGGGTAACCTGTTCAAAGTTCCACTACCCTCACTGTAAATAACTTCTGTAGTACTGCTCCTGGGTGCTCTTCAGGGCATTCAGGTGACCTCTTGTGTGCCTTATGATGATGAACTTATTCCACATTCCACTCTCAACTGTGTTCCCATAGTGGGTCTTATTCTATATGTTAATGCTTTTATGATTGCTTTGTTTCAAATTATTTTCAATGGCATCAGTAAAATTGAGCAACCATTCCTTGACATGGTATTTCACTGCACAGATGTATTGCAACCCAGAATGAGTTGTCAGCAGAAACAGGTTTTTGAGACTGAAATAAATTCTTTTGAGTTCTGTTGTCATTATTTTGCAGGTAATACAAACAATCATTTCACCTTTTCTCCAAGTGCTGGCTCCAACACATCTTGGCTGATTCTTGCATCACAGTTTGACTACAAGAGAGGACTTGACACAAAATGGATCTACAGACTACGTGTCTATATAACAGATGACAATTTGCTATCTGCCAGGGACAAAGCTACACACCTAACTAAAACTAGAACAGTGACTTTAAGGATCAGGGTTATCCCAAACCCAATTACTGTCACTACCATAACAGTAAGTTCATGGAAATTTATGTATAGTTCCATTTTCTTTTATGGGATGATCACAAGTCTTCACCCCAAGCAAAGAGGGTAGGTGTATGCAAAACAGAAAAACCTACAGGTCTTCTGGTCCTGGGAGGTGCTGAGCCCTGTGCTGGTTTTACATTGAAGCCAGAGGTGATTGATGTGCTTTGCACCATAAAGCATTTGGCCCAGGTACAGAGTCATAATAAGTTTTATATAGAATGGTTTTGGCTGGTAGGGACCAAAAATATCATCTAGTTCCTATCCCCTACCATAGGCAGGGACACCTCCCACTAGAACAGGTCACTCAAGGACTCATCCAACCTGGCCTTGAACATCTCCAGGGAGGGAGCAGCCACAGCCTACCTGGGCAACTTGTGCCAGTGTTTCATCACTCTCACTTGGAAAAAACTTCTTCCTAGCATCTAGTTTAAATCTCCCCTCTGCCAGTTTAAACCCATTACTCTTCATCCTGTCATTACAAGACCTTGTAAATAGTTCCTCCCCAGCCCTCCTGTAGGCCCCTTTCAGATATTGGAAGGTCACTACAAAGCCTCCTCAAAGCCTTCTCTTCTCCAGGCTGAAAAGCCTCAACTCTCGTAGCCTGTCCTCACAGCAGATCTGCTCCAGCCCTCTGAGCATTTTCATGGCCTCCTCTGGACTCACTCTAATAGTTTGATATCACTCAGAGCTAAAGGCTTGTCAGAGTCTTCACCTCACATTTGTTAGTAAAACTTTCTTCTGTTTCAACTTGACAAATATCCTGCTTGTTTACAGATTTTCAACAGTTGTTTCTTCTATACTGTCACGTGGCTCTACCAATATTCTCTCTGCATCCTACTATGCCAAGTTCTCCACTCTTACTTTTGAACACTGGGAACAACCCATCTTTGCTTTCCAGGCTTCTCTGTCATAGCTATGTAAGTCTACAACTTGCTTACTATCACACCATTTTCTCATATTTCTATTTGATTCTTGATGTCAGTATTCGTTTACAGAAGTTTTAACAACTAGTCTGCATTGTCATTCAGGCCATTCTCCACTCTTCAGTAACAATACCCTCCAAGCACTTCCAAAACTCCTCCATGCCATCTGTCCCAGTGGAGGCCAGTGACAAGTGAGTCCCTTGGGGATCAGTTCTAGGACCAGTCGACATGGACAGAGGCATTGACTGCACCCTCAGCAAGTTTGCTGACGACACTAAGATGTGTGGTGTGGCTGACAGCTGGAAGGAAGGGATCCATCCAGAGGGACCTTGACACACTGCAGAACTGGGCCCAAGCCAATCTCACAAAGTTCAACAAGACCAAGTGCAAGGTCCTGCATTTTGGTCAGGGCAATCACAGTCACCAGTATAGGCTGAGAGCAACCCTGAGGAAAGGGACTTGGGGGTGCTGGTGGATGAGAAGCTCAACATGAGCCAGCAGTGTGCTCTTGCAGCCCAGAAAGCCAACCAGAGCCTGGGCTGCATCAGGAGAAGTGTGGCCAGCAGGACAAGAGAAGTGATCCTCCCTCTCTGCTCCACACTAGTGAGATCCCACCTGGAGTAATGCATCCTGTTCTGGAGTCTATGTTACAAGATGGATATGGATGTGCTGGAGCATGTCCAGAGAAGGGCCATGCGGATGATCAGAGAGATGGAGCTGCTCTGCTCTGGAGACAGACTGAGGGAGATGGGGCAGTTCAGTCTGGAGAGGAGAAGGCTCCAAGATGACCCTTCACTATCTGAAGTGGGCCACAAGAAAGCTGGGGAAGGACTTTTTAGGGTGTCAGGTAGTGATAGGACTGGAGATAATGGAACAAAGCTAGAAATGGGTAGATTCAGACTGGATGTTAGGAAGAAGTTCTTCACCATGAGGTGAGACCCTGGAACAGATTGCCTCATCCCTGGAGATGTTTAAGGTCAGGCTGGAGGAGGCTATAGACAGCCTGACATAGTGTGAGGTATCCCTGCCCATAGCAAGGGGGTTGGGACCAGATGATATTTGTGGTCCCTTCCAAACCTGACTGATTCAATGAACATCACCTTAAAGCTTTCCTCACCACAGTTCTAAGAAAGCCACTTTGGGCCGAAGTCTACCACCTATCATCTGAGGCAATTAAGTACTTTCGTCAATATTAAAATTAATGCTTTGTCATATGTTGAAAAGTTAGTTCTCTGCAGCACAACAATGCCACAGCACACACACACACACCCTTCCTCCGTGCATTCATACCCTGCACGCTGACTGCTACTCTGACAGAATTACCGGGCATTAGGACCATGCCAGTAATAATACTGCCTCCCTAACTGTGGCAGTAACAGATTAATTACTTGTTGTCATCCAGATCATTGTACTCTGGCTGCCTCCATTATCACCCCCAAACAAACAGAGTTTAGGCTCTGTCAGTTATTGTTGGACTGGCACGGGTCCAGCAAACTCTGCAGATTTAAATCACCAGCAATATTCTGTCTCATAACTAAGAGCATCATAAAAAAATAACTGGTTATGTTAATTACCACCTGGTAATCCATCTAGCCTGGACAATCACTAGTGGCTGGTCAAAAGGCCACCCAAGGACAGAATATCTATCAGAGATTCTAAGATTAACACCACTGATGATTTACACTTCTGTAGATCTCTACTTCCGTCTCAGCTTAGAACAGCAACAAGGTGATATGCCTTCATTCTGCACTGGGGAGGTCCAGCATTAGTCTGTTTTGTCTTGCCAGAGATGACATTTTCTATCCAACAAAGTTGTCAACAACTATTACTTAAATGACATTAGCAGTGTTCAATCCACACCTAACATCAAATTCCCAGTCTCTGCTCTCCCCACCCTGTGTCTAGCCTCCAGCAGCAGGAAGAGAAAGAATGACTGGACAGAAAAGATCAAACATTGTGTATTAGACAAAAATATAAATAAAGCAAAGTAAAGAGCACAGCAAAGATCACCTCACAGAAATTAACCCTATGAACTCTTGCCTTTTGCCAGTCATTCTTAGGTCTTGATGTTACTTCATCAGGCAGCCTTCAGCCTCTTCTGTTGACCACCTGCTCCCAGTGAATGGAAAGGGAAGCTAGCCTAAACCTCCCGTAAGCTCTGCACAGCTTTGTCACAATACAACTGCTTCTCTTTTATAGATCCAGGAGGGGCCTGGGGACTAAGTGAAACTGCAATGCATGTATGTTAGCACCCACAATTGTTCAGAACTTTTCTCTTTAAGATCTTTGCTACTTCTGACTGATGCTCCTACTGATCTTGGCAAAGTCTTACTTCTTTTTTCCCAGATACTACACATGATATAAATGCACAGAAACCAAAAAGCAGGAAGAACAAACAATTCTAAATTTTAATTGTTGTCAAGAATATAGATAAATAGGAAGATGTGTTTGGCTTACAGACTGTATTATTAACCACAGAATTGTCAGCGCTGAAAGGAACCCAAGGATCATCCAGCTCCAACCCCCCTACTATGGTCAGGGACACCTCACACTAGATCAGGTTGCTCAAAGCCACATCCAGCCTGGCCTTAAAAACTTCCAAGGATGAGGCTTCCACCACCTCCTCTGGCAATCTGTTCCAGGGTCTCACCACCCTCATGGGGAAGAACTTCTTGCTAACATATAGTCTGAATCTACCCACTTCTAGTTTTGCTCCATTCCCCCCAGTCCTATCACTACCTGACACCCTAAAAAGTCTCTCCCCAGCTTTCTTGTAGTCTCCTCAGAGCCTCCTCTTCTTCAGACTGAACAGCCCCAACTCTCTGTCTGTCTCCACAGCAGAGCAGCTCCAGCCCTCTGATCATTCCTGTAGCCCTTTTCTAGACACACTCCAGCACATCCACATACTTCTTGTAACAGAGGCTAAAGAACTGGATGCAGTACTCCAGGTGGGGTCTCACTAGCAGAGTGGAGCAGAGGGGGAGGATCACCTCCCTCGCCCTGCTGGCCACACTTCTCTTGATGCAGCCCAGGCTCTGCTTGGCTCTCCAGGCTGCAAGTGCACACTGGCAACTCACGTTGAGCTTCTCATCCATCAGCATTCCCAAGTCCCTCTCCTCAGGACCGCTCTTAGTAAAATACAAAAATAAATTGCTGAACAGCAGCACTTTTCAGAAGTACAGAAGATGTTTCTGTTTCTATGAGTACAAGATGAAGAACAATCAGGAAGCCCACTTCTTCAGCAGCATCAGTGCTTTCAAGTATAACTTTTAATAAGCCATACAAGAAAGTTTATGAGAAAGCCAGTCCCTTAAAATCAACAACATTCAACCATAGGAAGGGATACAAAAGCAGAAAAAAAGATAAACGATGTGCGGTTTTCCTCTGCTCCACATTGGTCTTAAGGAACTGTGTTGGATTTCTTTTCCAATTTAAGTCAGCTTAGACAGCTGCAAAGCTCTGCAGCGAGAAGACAGATCATTTTACCCATATAGTGTCTCTCTCATCCAGCAAGGAACCATCACAGACTTCTTGCTACAGAGTTACTGAAAAACTTCTGTCAAACACCCTTACTGCATCGCAACAGCATGCACCACATGGCATGTAAATTACTTGAAGAACACCAGCTTCACCTGGCATCCTGCATCATTAATTGCTCAGCTTTTTCAAACACTAACAGAGGAACTCTTGCACCAAGTTGAATTTGGAAGACAGAGACATGCACTAACCTAATCCATGTTCACAGAAACTGAAGATCTTCCTTGCTTGTTATTCAAAAATTCTTAATAACAAACTGTCATGGCACTTACACAACTTTATGGTGGAGTTAACTCTCTAAAAAATGCCTATAAAGATGCACTATTTTTCCAGAAGGTAAATAACATATGCAACACTATAAACAGAAACACAATCGTTAATTTTACTTTCTCCAGTGATAATAGGGCTTGAGGTGCACTCTACTAAACATATTTCCCTCTTTCTCAAATCCAGTTATAAACTGCAAAAAGTAGAAGGAATGCCAGAGACAGACCATTAGTGACAGTGCTGGCTGTTGACAGAAAAATCACACATGGTTTTCCCACTACCCATCAAAAGAGGTACCTTAAACTATAGGAGATCTAACACCTTCAGAATGACTGTTGCATAAATACTGGGAGAAATACTACTTGAACTCCACCAATATATGTAACACTATAATCTTTAAAGAAGCAATTTATAGAACAACAGTTTTAGATACATATTCAAAAAGATCAAAATCCTGATTAAAAAGACTGCATCTGACTGGACAGCCTTATTACTCCACTCTTTTTACCAAGTGTGGGTTGATGAACTAAAGGAGAGTTTTCAGATTATAACCATGTAACTACAAGGACAAATAACAACTCTGACTAAATTTCTGGTGACTGTCATACATAATGTTTCACTGTTCCATTAGATGAGGCGACAGCCATAACCAGGAGCTACACCAACCTTCTGCTTAAGCTATCCATGGGAAAAAAAAAATGTAGTCAGATATATCCACATAAACTTGCAGAAGAATTTTTTCACTGTGAGAGTGACAGAACACTGGAGCTTGTGGAGTCTCCCTCTCTGCAGATACTCAAGAACTGTCTGGATGTGTTCCAGCGTGATCTGCTCTAAGTGATCCTGCTCTGGCAGAGGGGCTGGACCAGATGATCTTCTAAGCTCCCTTCCAGCCCCTGACATTCTATGATATTGACCTGATCAGGCATTTAAACACCAGAATCCACACCAGTATTCAACCCCACTGTCATTTCTCATTCTATATAAAACCCGCACAGGGATCTTTGCTAAGTACTTTCATTCCCAGCATAAAGATAAAAACAGTAAGAAAAAGTTTCTCTCAACAACAGCCAGTTTTGTACCCTGTCAATTCTCAATTCTTGCACTTGTCAAGCTTCCGTTGCATACTACACCTGTTTCAGAACCGGTATCTCTGGAAGATCTTATTAGTTTACAGGAAAATGAAAAAAAAAAAATTATCCAATATTCACTCCTCTCTTCTGCCCACCACAAAGTCAAAACGACCCCCCAGTCACCAGCTAAGGCAGTCTAAGTTCAATAACCTCACCTCCTTCTTTTACAGTGTGCGTTTAAAACGTCATTATCATCTCGTTTCTCTTCACACCCTTTCCAACATTCCTCACCACCACAAACAGGTACAAGATGAAGGTGGCTAAGAAAAACAAGAATGTTTCATTCTCAAGTTTTTGTCTGATATGTTTTTTTACAGGAGTTAAAACAGCACCATCAGCAAACCACTAATGAAGAAAACAAAAAAAAAATTTAAATGAGATTCACTCCAATCCCCATGCTTACACTCACCAGCTGGTTTTGTCCTGTCTTCTATTCTTTCACAATCTCATCAGAAATAATTTCATGAAAAACAAGAAGAAGAGAATTAAACTAAAATGCTGTATGCTATTGCCCTTGGTTTTTTTCTTATACAAGGTTGCCCTACAATCACCCAATCTGTTTAACATATTCATTTTCACAGGCTCACAGGTTGTTAGGGGTTGGAAGGGACCTCTGGAGATCATTGAGTCCAAACCCATTACCAGAGCAGGGCCATAATCTACTGCAGGTCACACAGGAACACACCCAGACAGGGCTTGAAAGCCTCCAGAGAAGGAGACTCCACAACCTCTCTGGGCAGACTGTGCCAGTGCTCTGTGATCCTTACAGTAAAGAAGTTCTTCCTTATGTTGAGGTGGAACTTCCCGTGCTGTGGTTTGGGCCCCTTGTCCTGTCACAGGGCACAACTGAGCAGAGCCTGTCCCCTCCTTCCTTCCACGAAGAATGGCAAAGTCATCAGGACATGTTTCTAAAGAATAAAAAAACCATACTGAAAGCCAAACTAATCAGTATCTCTTCAATTTTATTCTAATATTGTCAAAGGATTTATGAAAAAAATGTTTTCCATCAGATACTTATGCGGGCAGTCAAAAGAGGAAAAATATATTGCAAACAGCTATCCAGCAGGTCTAAAACTCCAGCCCGCATGTGTAATTGTGATGTAAAATTGTCAAGTTTGAGGCTTCACAACAACAACAGAAAATCTCTGATTTTAATATAACATCAGAAAAACAGAACTTATTTTTTTATTTAAGACCCTTAACACTGAACAAGAAGTCAGCGTGGTTATTGAATAGGTTATGCAAAACAAAACACACACTTCATCAAATTAAAACCTCAGCAACACAAACCCACTGAACTGAGCAACTACAGCTGACTAAGACACCAAGTACCTAGATACAGATCTAAATCCCACAGGTCATATTAATTCTGCTGTAGTACACGAAGACACACTGGACATCTTTTGCTCCTTCTCCTGTGCATGTTGCACCTGCACCTACCTAGAAATACTCACAGCACTTACTGCTTTAGTAAACATTTACTAAACCAATTATTTAGTATGCATATGTGTACTTATGTAAAACCAAAGCATTCACATTCTTCTATTATGTTCTTAAATATTCTATAAAGTAAAACATATGCTTCAAAATTAATTTAAAACATATTTCAGGCTGTGATTGAAGAAAAGAAGAGGTTTCTGTATCTCTCTGAGGCATACAGTTACTGTGACTCTTTACAGGACATAGATGCTCACATAAATATAGACTCCTGTTACTATGCATGCTATCTGCATGAAAAATCTCCAATTCTTCTAATATACCATTAGAGGTTTCAAAATTCAATATAAACTCTAAACACGGCTCCAATTCTGACAACCTCTCTTTCAGCTGAGCCGGTTCGTTGCTAGTGATTTGTCAGATAAGTTACACAATACTGTTTCTGCTTCCTGATTAGATAAGCAGATGAGTTGTTGGGTTTTTTCCCTCACACAAACATTCATGTATATTTTTTTTCATTTCCCAGGAAGCCTGGCAACTTGGTAATCCCTTTCCCACAAATCTACTTGCCTGAAAAGTCAACCATGGACATACTGCATTTGCTAAAGGACCACAAAGAGTAAGCATTAGCACACAGAAAGCAATTCTGTCAACTGAACAAACGTTCAGGAAGTTTCTCTCCCTCTGTCACCTGCACATGAACTGTACACAAAGGGAAAGCAGTCAGCAGGATTTCTGCATCTTTACTTGTGCCACAAAGATGGGGCATAGAGAGCATCTGGTCTCAGTGCATCTCTGGCATTGCAGAAATGACCAGCATAGCCAGACTGTGACCCCTCTGCCTAAGTATGTGCTAATAAGCATCAACTGCTTTGGCAGGCAGCTTCTCCACACTACCACCCGGGAATGCTGCCTCCCAGGTCCTCATCTGAGTCAACAAGAGGAGGAAAAGCAGCCCATCACTCTAAACACATCTAGTGAACAACCAAGAGAAGCTAGCAGTGAGGAATGAAGCTAGCAGGAAGCACTTTTTTGACGTATTTTTTCTCTACAAGACCAAACACTTTGGTGTGGTCTGGAGACCACCATCTTCCCACCCCTTCTCCCCACCACATTCTCCACACATAGTTTCACTAATCTAAGAAGGCTCCTTTGTTGACTGCTTAAAAGGGAACAGCCATGTAAATCTGGTCACATCAACTACCAGTTGACAAAACACAGACAAATAATACAACAACTAAAGTGAGATCAAAGGAAAGGACAGTAACTTTTGGTGCTGTCCATCCATCCATCATCCCCTACTTACCTCATGTAAGTCTGATTTTTTAAAGACCCTGTTTACAATCTCATGGCATCACAAATGACACATGAAGGCTTACTCAAACAGATGAAATTGCAAAGAAAAACGGGTTGGGTTTGGTGTTACACCCACCTCAACCACAAGCCTTGTTTATGAACAAAGCAGGCAAGAAAAGCCAACATGTCACATGGTAGATGTGTGCAAGATCAGAGTAAGTGTACAAGAATCCCTGCAAGTACATGAGCAATGTTTTCTGCAGACCAGTCTAACCCTTGACATTTTCCCCATCTCTCTTAGTAGGGATAGTGAGGTTCAAAATGGGTGTGGTGAAACCACCTGCATTAACAGACTGCTTAAGTGAATTTAGTAGAAATATTTCCACATGTACTAATTTACTCAAACTTTGTGAAAGTTCTTTCTAAGCAATCTAAAGCCAGTTACTACTTGGAAGCAATAACATCCTCCAAGAATTTCCTTTCCTAAATGTAACAGTCAGGTTTGGTTTTTCAAGCTGTAATACAGTGTAAGTACTAGAAAAGCTACTAAGTGCTTTGCACTTGTCACCATTATGATGTTCTCAAAGAAGTCACACTTCATTTGAAAATACTTTTTCTGGACAGTGAGTTTAAATAGAGCTCCTTCGATGGAGTCTCTAACCTCCCCAAAACAAACAATGAGATAATAGAGTTTATAATCTAAACTGAACTGTTCTAAGAAACAATTTATGTATTATGCATGACTAAAAAATAGGGATCTGCTTCCATCTTCATGTCTCAAGTAAGCATATAGGAATTTGTATTCAAGGACTTCTACACACAAAACATTTTATCTCAACAAATTAAGCTCCTTACGAAGACCAAGCTCCAGAAGCATGAGCTTTGATGGTTTTTGAATCACATATGCTCAATACTACTGAGAGATATGCAAACTGTTTTGAGCCTTGAACATTTTGCCTAGAAACATACCTGGAAATCTCAGTTCTGTCTCTAAATTATTCTTCTGCTGTCAAAGTAAAGAATCACAGAATGATTTAGGTTGGATGGGACCTCAAAGATGATCTAGTCCCAAGCCCCCGCCATAGGCAGTTTAAACCCATTACTCCTCATCTTGTCATTACAAGACCTTGTAAATAGTCCCTCCGCAGTCCTCCTGTAGGTCTCCTTCAGCCCTCTGATCATCTTTGAGGCCTTCCTCTGAACTCACTCCAAGCAAGCTTCAGACATGTACGTATCAAGACAGAACACAATCAAGTGTGTCATCTCTACAAAGGTCATCCAAATAGGATATTCTATGCCTTCTTACATAATTTTATTTAATGTGCACTCCATGCAATTTTATAGCTTGTCACACAGATCTATGTTACTGATTTATTCTTTTTTCCAAAGCTTGTTTAGAAAACCTAAGATTCTGTTGAACTGCCAAGATGCTCAAAATTAAAGGCACATGTAATGGCAACTAAAACATAATGAGAAACTTATAATCATTTCAGAACACACACTATGACAGTACAGGTAATAGTGGGATTCCTCTCAACATTAGTTAAGTCACACTGAAGTTTAACCATGGTGAGATTGTTCATTATGAACTGCCTTCCCAAAAAATACTTCGCATGACAGAAAGATTGCGGATGTACATAGCTTTCTTAAGTGAAGAGAAACAAAGAGCTGCATTAAAGTACAAACCAAACCATTTCACTAGCTGTGCTAAGTGCCATCCCAGCATAACTCTAACAATGCATGTCACAGGCTAAAATGTGAGTCTCATTTGCCTCTGCTCAACGCTGAAGTTTCTCCTCTTGCAACTGACACAACTGTGCCAGATACCATTAGCTTGGAATGTGTCTGTTCATACTTATGTTACCAGAAAACCCTATGGCCCAAATGCCCTGTTGGATCCAGTTTGCATCATTCGCATGGCTTAGCCTGACGGAAGAAAACATTAGATGCTGGCTACTGAGTTGACTGAAAGTCACACTTGACAGTGTGAATGAAAGAATCTGATTTTAACTAAAACAAATGAACTCAGAGATCATAGCAGCATTCCTCCCAGTGAGCAAAGGCTTTTCATTATAGTTGTTACAGATAGCATAGTGCTTAAAGTTGATGCACAGGTTTCTGTACTTATCTTCACAAAGAAGCAAGTGAAATGTTGCACCAAGGGATAGGAGCCTCAAAAAAAATCCAATATGGCCACTGATGTATTTTGACTTAAAATCACCTCATTTTTTACCATGCCTGTCAGTTGCACACATACACCTGTTATGGTCCAACTTCAAAAGAAGTTGACACACTGACTGTCATCTGCATGTATCCAACCCTGAAGCATTCTTCAAGGCAAAGAGATACACACAGCACTAGACTACCTTGTCAAGGCCGAACCACAGTCATCCACAGCCACCGAGAGACAGGTAGAGAGGTGTGCCAGCACTATCCACTTACCTTCTTTATTAAGCCTCATAACCTCCCTGCTTTTTCCACCCTCCTTTCCAGTCTCTTCTACATCTACACCTGCAGAAGAGAAGCAGAGTCAGGAATAGGCGAGGGCCCGGAGGTGTGCATTTATTGTTCGGAGAGGAAGAGAGGTGAGGAGGTGAGCAGTGTTTCTACTTGCAACTGCTGAAGCACAATGGTCGGAGCATCTGCCAGAGAGCGGAACGGCTGGGCCCCCCGCAGCAGCACCCTTCAGGCCCCTGCGCAGCATCCTCCGACCCCTCCGCGCCGCGCATCCTCCCCCTCGCCCCCTTCCCCCACCACGGCGCCGGCCCAGCGGCGGAGCCCGCGCTGCGGGGCAGCGGCACGGCGCGGCGTGCGCCAGCGCCTCCCGCACACATGGCACCGGGAGCTCNCTGGCCCCGCCGCCCGTGCGTGCGCTCCGGGGGAGGGGAGCGGCGTGCCGAGCCGCGAGCCGGTCCCTGCCCTTACTGTGCGGGGGGGCGGCGCCGTGCGCGTGCGGGGGGGCGGCCTCCCGCACCCAGGCGGCCCAGGGCTGGCCCAGGAACGCCTCGGGACTGGGCACGGGCCGCTCCAGCGCCGCCATGGCGCCGCGCCTGCTCCTGCCTCCTTGTTGCTTTTCCCGTTTCCTTCGGCGGCGGCGAGCGAGCGAGCGAGACACGGGATTCGAGAACGCCGCACGTCATCCTCGGGACGTTCCGCCGCCCACACGGGGGTAGTGTCAGCCCCTGCTCCCTATCAGATCGGGCTCCCCGCCGCCCAGCGCGCATGCCCGAGCCCCCCGCGCCTGCGCGTCGCGTCCCTCGACGCCGCCGGCAGCCGGGCCTGACGCCCGCCCCGAGTGGGGTGTCGGGCTCGTTGCGGTGGGACTCGGCCCGGCCCGGCCCAGCTCGGCTCGGCTCGGCTCGGGTCGGCTCGATTCCACTCCACTCTACCAGGCCTGGCCCAGTGGAGGCGCGTTCGCGCGGGGCGGAGCGGGACCGGCGGCCGAAGAGCCTCACCGGGAAAGGCAGCCGCTGGCCTTGCGCGCCCCGGGGTTGCGCCGCGTCTCACAGCGCCCCGCAGTAAGTCCCAGGGACGCGCTTTCGGTAATTACGATACGGGCCTCCCGGCCCGGAAACGGCCTTAGGCTGCCGTGTCGGGGCTTCCCCTCCCCTGACTGCTTCTAGCCAGTCTCCTGTGGATCACCTATAACCACAGCCATTTTGTTATCCAACTACTGCCTGATTTGTGGCTGAGCACAGGCTTAGTCCATTTACAAATTATTCTCTTTTTTTTGTTTGTTTTGATGTTCTAGGATATGGTTCAGTGGCTCTAGACTCACAGGAGGTCCTTCTCCTCTCATAATACCAAGGCTTTCATCTTACTATACACAATTTACAGGATGCACACAATTTTCATTTAATTTTAAAACTCTAATTTTTGTGTGTTTTTGAGGTAAGGATAGAAAACAACACTACAATGAACATTTGCATGCTACCTGATTTGGGTAAGGAGTTATGGTAAAAGCCTGTTGCTCCAGCTCACACAAATTAAGCCAAACAAACACCACTGGTGAAGGACTTGGTTTCATTTAGGCAACCTTGCTTGACCCCACATGAAGCATCTTTCATGCAGCTAGACAGCCCTTTCAGGAGCGGTGATGGTTGAAGCTTATGTTTCAGCAGATACTTCTTGGAGTGGTGGTATAGGCTTTACATGGTCCCGTCCCCATTTTGCCTCTCTTTCCAGTCACATGTTTAAGGTCCTTTGTCACTATTCACTTTTTGCTCTTTCAAACTATGTGGGACAGCTCTGAAGCGTAGCGTGGAGTTAATCTACACTCAAGTGATAAGAACAGCATTTAAGGCTTGCTCAAGGGTTGGAGCTGTGGACAAATAGGAGCAGGACAGGAGTTCCTGAAGTCAGCACTGCTGCCTGCAGAAAGGTACATGGTACTACAGTCTATAGGGGAGCTAAGTAAATTTCTTAGAAGTTAATTAAGACTTCATTTTCAGTGTTAAAATGGGTAAAGGTTTAGGGCAAAGTACAAACACCCTATGCTTTACATACACTGTCAACAGATGCAGTATTAAATACAGATAGTGTTCACACTCCACCTCTTCCAAAAAGCAGACAGAAAATAGAAGTCTCATCCTAAATACCTGGAGACTTTCATGCTGAAAGTCCTGTCCTTGTAAAATTAGCTACATGGAACTGGAGGAACATGAAGCAAACAGAAGGCTCATTAAGGTGTGCCTCATAAGGGAACTATCAGCAGACTTACTAGCAACCAGTGTGAAGTAGCCGTAAGATGTGTGACCTTAGATACCTTATACACAGGACTTCTAGAAGCAGGAAGGGTAGTCATGGTATAATACAAAGCCCTGGCAAGACCTTTTCTGGAATATTAAGTATAGTTCTAACCACCTTCAACAAAAAAAGTGTGGAAAGGGTTATCAAAATGATCAGAGGAATCAAGAGTCTGTCACATGTCTAGCAAATTTAAGCTAGGAATTGATAAGACTGCTGTATTTAATCATCACCAAGGAAGAAAAGAAAAAGGAACATAAACTACTTATGCTGAGGTTGCAAACCCTTCTCACCTACACATAAAACTCTGGTCAGGAACAGCATGATGGAATTTTTTAGGAAAATGCTAAATGACATGAAGTTAATAGTCAACCATGTTTGGCACTTTTGCTCAAATTCACTGCAAGATAGTGAGCCACTGTCTTGTCACGAGCCAAACAGTCTTATAATTAAAAGAAGTTACACTGCAGAGCGTATACCATAACACTTAAGAAGTGTCTGCAGAGAAGATACAAAAGAAAGATGTGAGCACCTAAGGAATCCCCGTCAGTGAAAACTGATGTAAGATTTCAGGCAAGGATGGATGGATGAAAATCCAGCTTGTTGATTTACCACAATATGATATATGCCCTACCAGGACATAACCTCCATAGGACAGAGAAGCAACAAAGCAATTCCTAACCATAGAGCTGGAAAAAAAAAGCAGGGGGGGGAAACTTTCCAAATTTAACATATGGCAGTAATCTGCATGCTGCTTACCATGACGCGCTGCAGAACTACAGCCTAGGCTCTGGCAGAAATAGACTGCAGGAAGGAAAACTCGTATGAAATCAAAGATGTACCAGTTCCTTCCTAAAAAGTAGCCCAGTGATTTGCAGTTTGAAAGAATGGTTTTCAAAGCTTTCCTGGAGGATTTCCTCCTCCCTGCCAGATGTATTCAAGAACAACATTGTCATTAAACAAATGGTTCCACAATCACCAGAAGAGATATGTCTGACGTTACATCAATCAGCATCTTTTGTTTGGAAAATGCAAGTTCTGCTTTGCTCACCTCTATGCTACCTCTTTCATGTGCACCAGGGAAATGAACCCTCTACCCTGAGCAAGCTGCAGGGCTGTAATTGTAGGATGCAAGTTCTGAAGCTGCAGAAAATTGGCCTCTGTTCTATGCCAGGGCTCCTCCCCAAGAACACTACTATCACTCCAGACTGGAGCCAAATTAGGTTAGTGTATGGAGCATGGACAACTGTGCATTATGCTCTACAACCCTATAGTGAAATGGCAAGACAGCTCGTCCAACATTGTGGAAAGTTTTCCTGTGGTTGGGAATATATGTAGTTCTCTGTTGTGAATGTGAACTCAGCCTTCAGTTTTAGAGTAGCAAGAGCATTCAGATGATTTCTTTACATTTCCTGGCATCTGCTTTTACAAAATGTGTACAAAGATAATTCTCAGACTTTTACACCTCCTTCAAATTTGTTTGTATTAATCAATGGATCCAAAAGGCCAGAGAGGAAAAAAGGGAGGGAAAGGCACAAACATGATCATAGATGACTTGTTTCCATGGGAAATGTGTAAAGAAACATGTACATGAAAGCAGAGATTAAACATCTTCTGTTTCTTTTCCACCTGCTCACCAATACAGAAATTAAATTCTATGACCTTGAATAAGTCACTCTACCATAGAAAAAATTGAGTCATTCAGGAGAGTTATACATCTTTCCCTCCCTAATCCCTCTGGATCTTGTTTTATGTCAACCGCCAAGCAGAGATTTCCTTTTACTCTGTGTTTTTTCAGAATTTAATATAATGCAGCCTTGATCTTGGTTACAGCTTCTAAATACTACAGTGATCCAATTGTAACATGGAATTTAAAAGGTAAACTATGAGCAATTTAAGGCCTTTAATTAATAAGCAGCAAGATAAGCACAAAACCTTTAATCTTTTTAATCAATATATTGCAGGTTTTGAATAAGATGATCTCCAAATACAAGCTTTCCACTAAATAACCAGGAGGTCAAAATTATCTTTTCCTGTATCTGCTTACTGGAATTAAAGACTTGGGTTTTAACTTAAGAGGAAACGTTAACGACATCTAGAAGAGATCCAAAACTGTGTATATCAGTCTTTGGGTTATGTGGAGATCAGTCCAGCATTTACATCAATCTCGGGTTCTGATGTTAAGAGATAACAAACTAAACAATTTGTTCTCATGTGTGACTATTGGGAACATCAAGGAACATCATCTGTAGTCGCCACATTTGAGTAAATAATGACATGACTCCATGTCAACTCTGTTATCAAGACAGTGAGAAACTGATGAGTTTGCTGAAGGTGCATCTGTAGTCATGGCAACAAAAAATTGGGACCGTGTGCTTTAAATCATATATACCTGGCAATATGTGTACCAGATGGCTTTAAACAGACTACAAAAGTATTACAAAAAACCCACCTGTTTGAGGTTTCAGTATTATTACAAGATTATAAACATATGATGTTCTTGTGATAAAATCATTATGATTTCAGCAGTTTGGCAAGAGATTCTTTAGTACTTCTCAGGATCCTATTTTACGATGCATTTACTACAATCGTGGTTTATTTTATACAGCAGAAATTATTACGTAGCAGTTTTATGATATGCCAAGGTATCTACTTTGGTGGAAATGGAACAGTAAATGACTGTCTTAAAGGAACGTCTTAAAGACAGTTGGCAATGGAGTTTGCGTAAGAAAAGCAACAACAAGCTAGCTGGCTGTCAGTCACAGAAGTACAAAAATTTCAATCTTCTTCCAGTATTGTGAGAAGTGTGAAACTAATTTATATGTTGACTTGTGTGCAAATTATTTTTATAGTGGATTTTTATCCTTTTGCTAATTTTAACCTGTAGATTATCCATCTGTAGTCCCTTTTCCCACAGTGGATAAGTGAAATTTCCATCTAATTCTACCTCTGCACCTCAGGGAAAAAGATGCGGGGAAGTTCATATTGAGAAGATGCAAAGCCCGCCAGATAGATAGATAGTCCTGCCTTTCTCTGATGAAACTGATCCTGACTTTTTTTTAAATACAGTGTAGCATCCTAGCCTGTGTATTGATTGGGGGCGATTGAAGAGGCTGAAATTATAAGTTATGTAGCTTTTATAATTTCCAAAAGCCCCACCCACAATCTTTATGTAAATTAGTTTTAAGTTTGGGTTCTAATTCGGTCGGGAAAAGTCTTCACAATGATGCCTTTTCTTGTAATTCAGGAAAAATCAGAAAAATGAAAAGGTTTGGGCATGAAACAGCTTTGCCCTGCTTACAAATGGGAGACTGTCTCAAAGTCCGTGTGAGGTTCGTGTCTCCAGGTCCGTGTTCAGGGCCATGCAGGTCCCAGTGCAGGTCCGTGCAAGTCCCAGTGAAGGTCCGAGCAAGTCCTTGCAAGTCCAAGCAAGTCCTGCTGCAATCTGTCCAGCTGCCATATATATAATGAGGCAGTTTGTTCCCTCCCTGTTCAAGCCCATGGAGGGTGGGAGAAGGCACTTCACACCTATTGCACGAAGCCTCCGGTGACAGAGGTGGGGAGGGAGGAAGACCGTTTCCTGCCCCATTCACACCTCTGGTGGGGCAGTGGACTGGGGTGCACCCTGCCAAAGTTCACACCCCATTCAAACCTCCGGTGGGGCAGTGCCCTGCTCTGCCACAGCCTGATGTATATTTAGAGTAGCTAAATTCATTAAACATAAGAGATACTTTAAAAGTCCTGCATCTGTGCATACAGGATGGTCATTAAAATAGCTCAGTACTTACCAAGACAAATATAAAAGCCACTGTGACGCAGTCTCCTTAGAACCACACTGGCCATAAATTTGGTCTCTGTGCTATTTCTTATCTCTTTATAATTTCAGAAGGTGTCTCAAACAGCATGTCAGTGGAATCATAAAAGACTTGAGTAGAAAACTATTAAATAGACACAGCAGAGAAATCTGTTTTAATGTCCTCTGAAATAACACAAGCAAAGAAGTCTAAATTAAGCCTTTAGGTCCATCTTAGCCAAAGAAGCCAGCACTTTAAAAAGCAACAAAAATGGAGAACTGAAAACTAAGTTCCAAGTGAGATACTCTTGTATTCTAATCAAAACATACTTCTCAAACGGGTTGCAAATTGCTTCACGCAAAACAATGCTTGAAGAACTATAGTAGCACTAATCAGATGGAATGGTAAATCTAAAGAGAGGTATACTGCACAGATCTATGAAGAGAAAATGCACAGTAAGATAACTTGATACAGTGAAACCTGGAAAGGTTAAAGAAAAAATGCTACCAAAAAAAGGCCACGGGTTAGAGGTGGAAAACGACAGTTACTATGTATTTTGAAGCCAAAGGAATTATGCAAGCACTGTGAAAAAATAAATTCCGTGTCCTTTGGTTCCTTGGTCAGGCATTGGTTATAATCTAAATACACTGCCCTGTCCCGCAGCTAATTTATCCTCCTTTTCAAGAGGGTAATTTCTCTTACCTACTCCAGTGTTACCACAGCTGGAGTGTTTCATAGGATCACAAGATCACAGGACATTAGGGGTTGGAAGGGACCTCTGGAAATCATTGAGTCCAATCCCCCTGCTGGAGCAGGACCATAATCTAGTGCAGGTCACACAGGAACAAATCTAGACAGGTTTTGAAAGTCTCCAGTGAAGGAAACTCCACAACCTCTCTGGGGAGTTTGTTACAGTGCTTTGTGACCCTAAGAGTGAAAAAGTTCTTCCTTATGTTGAGGTGGAACTTCCTGTGCTGTAGCTTATATCCATTGTCCCTTGTCCTATCACAGGACACAACTAAGAAGAGACTGTTCCTGCCTCTTGACCCTCAGCTCTCAGGTATTTATATACATTGATTAGATCCCTTCTAAGTCTTTTCTTTTTCAGACCAAAAAGCCCCAGATCCCTCAGTCTCTCCTCATAGGGCAGTGCTCCAGCCCGTTAATCATCTTTGTAGCCCTCCATTGGACTCTTGAGTAGATCCCTGTCCTGAAATGGGGAGCCCAATACTGAGTGCAGTATTCTAGGTAAGGTCTCAACAGGGTAGAGTAGAGGGGGAGAAAAACCTTCCTTGCTCTGCTGGCCTCACTCCTCTTAATGCATCCCATGATCCCACTGGCCTTCTTGGCCACAAGGGCACTTTGCTGTCTCATAGAGAACTTGTCCACCAGGGTTCTCAGGTCCTTCTCCATAGGGCTGCTCTCCAGCAGATCACCTCCCAGCCTGTACTGGTGCAGTTTATTGTTCCTCCCCAGATGTACTTACCCTTGTTTAACCTCATTAGATTCCTTTCTGCCCAACTCTCAGAGTGCCCCAAGTCTTGCTGAATGGCATCACAGCCTTCAGATGTCCCTGCCAAGCGTCCCAATTTGGTGTCATCAGCAGACTTGCTGAGCAGACTCTGTCTGTCTGTCCTCTCATCAATGTCATTGATGAAGATGCTGAAGAGTGGACCCAGCACTGATTACTGGGGAACTCCAATACCAAACTAGTATCGCAGAATGCCAGGCACTGGAAAGGACCTCAAAAGCTCATCCAGTCCAACCCCCCTGCCAGAGCAGGATTACCTAGACCAGATCACACAAGAAAGCACCCAGGCAAGTTTTGAGTATTTCCAGAGAGGGAGACACCACAACGCCTCTCAGCAGCCTGTTCCAGTGTTCTGTCACCCTCACGGTGAAAAAAATCTCATGTTTACATGAAACTTCCTATGCCTCAACTTCTACCCACTGTCCCTTGTGCTGTCATTGGGCATCACCAAGTAGAGCCTGACTCCATCCTCCTGGCACTCAACTTTTACATATTTATAATTATTAATGAGGTCACCCCTCAGCCTCCTCTCCAAGCTGAAGAGCCTCAGCTCCCTCAGTCTCCTCATAAGAGAGATGTTCCATCATCTTTGTGGCTCTGCGCTATCAGTGTATTATAGTACTGTTTTGTGTTGTATAGACATGCATCTTCGCTGGACATGGGGACTTAAGCAATTGCTTGTAAGTATCAAAGCATGCTTGGTTTTTGTTTTTTTGTTTTGTTTTATGCAACAGTTTCAGGTTTCAGCCAGGAGCTGAGAGCTCATTTCAGACATACAACTATCAAAACATTTCAGAACCTCAAGTACGGTGTGATTTGAGCCAGTTTCTTGGAAGCAGAGAAGCCCTGGTGACCCATGTGAAGGACAGGCCCTCCCTGCTATCAACTGATTTAGGGCCCAAATATAACCTCCAAAGGCAGTAGTAGTAGTCTGATCCTCACTCAAAACTCTTGTCTGGAGGTCCTTAAATTTTCAGAGCGAGGCTGAGGTAAACTTGAGTGTCTTCCAAACACTGAGGGACACCCCTTGTGAAATATAAAATGTGAAAAGTGTTTTGCTAAACAAACTCCTCTTTCTCCTTCTGTGGAGCTGAAATCTTATTGAATGTACCAAATGTTGGCTCCTTCATTTTTACTAGAATTCATATTCATATTTGCATTGAAGGACTCTATCATAATCTGATAATACAATGCTTGATTTTCCTTTTGTGCTAAGAACATTTATTTGCATTGCAGCTACTAGTGACTTGAAAATGTGATTACAATTGTAGCCTGTGATATAGAAAAGCTAGAAAATCAGAATGCTTAAGGTATAGTGAGCTGAAAAACCTCGCAGAACATTATCTATTTAAGCATATTTTGCTTGTCAGTTGTCAATGGCAAGAGGTGTCTACTCTTATTACAAGAACAGTGGAGCATTTTTTTCTGTACCTTCACACATAGTCATAGTTGGTACAAGTGATATAATTCAGTCAACTCTCTTAATAACGTGGCATTTTACTGAATTATGCATTCATGTCACAGTAGAGCTGGGCACTATTAAATATTTCTAAAATTGTTCTTAGCTGGTGGAGCAAAATATACGTTGTGATGTTAGAAACAACTACACATATGAAGTTAGAAGTCATGTGTTAGTGGTGAAAAGACTCAACAACAGTCCCTTGTTAAATATAGCATTTAATACCAGTATGACATGAATCCAATGAAATAGGTATGTCTGCGTTGGAGTGGTTATAGATGGGCTTGTTTTGAGAATTTAGAGGTGTGCAGTCATGAACATGTGTCTTCTGAATTCATGGAGGGAAAACTCAAAGGGCATCACTAGGTCTTGGAAGTGCTCATATATGAGTGAATACCTCCATTTATTCAGGGTTTAATATTTTTGCCTGTGGAAATTTTTACCTCACCTGACCAAACCTCCTCAGTCTGTCTTTCTCAATCTGAATCTTAATGTAGCTGACTGTTCTATTCAGTTATCACAACACGTGTGTGGTATAAGAGTCTTAGAGTATGCTGTGTCAGCTGTAGGATCATAGGTTCCATTTGATCACTGGTCCTAGATTCTGCACAATTTTCCACAGTCACTTTTAGAACAACAGCAGATAATTATGAGAGTTGGCAGAAACCACAGTCATCATTGTTTTCAGCAGTTAGAATAGATGTTTAAAAAACATTTCCTTATTAAAACCTTTAGTTACTTCAGGGCTGGTGAAATACAAATCACAGGATCACAGGATATCAGGGGTTGGATGGGACCCAAAGAGATCACTGAATCCAACACCCCTTGCCAGAGCAGGGCCATGCAATCTAGCTCAGGTCACAGAGGAATGCATCCAGACAGGCCTTGAAAGTCTCCAGAGAAGGAGATTCCACAACCTTTCTAGGGAGCCTGTTCCAGTGCTCTGTGACCCTTACAGTAAAGAAGTTGCCCCTTGTGTTGAGGTGGAACCTCCTGTGCTGCAGCTTGTATCCATTGCTGTTATATACTTCCTATTGTCTCCTGTCCTCAGTGTATTTTCTGGGTACAGCAACAAGCAGGATTTCCCTTTCTTGCTTCTGGGTCTTCACCTGCCTGTCTCACCTATCTCACTGCTCCAGCTAGTTTGCTGGGCTGCCTCTGTAATGTACTGCCACTACAGATACCTAGATTTTGCCAAAGCTTCAAAAGAATCATACATCAAAAATCTCTCTCCTTTTCTTCTGTACTTCTCTCAGTCTCCATCTGACTTGGGATTAAACAACTGTGGTCCTGTAACATGCTTCTTATTCTAAAAGAGCATAAATAAGCTGACCTCAGCACCCAATAGAAATTATTGTAGTAGCAAAAGGTAAACAATAGTACAGTGATTCTGAGTGATTCATTTATATCCATCCCTTGCCAGCAGCACAAGTAGCCACACAGTGAGACCATGGAATTTTTCCATCTTTTTATCCATTCGCTTCCCTTTTCTGTTTACCGAAGTAGCAGGAGTCAACAGTTGTTAGTGAGATAACATACAGAATCTTAGACATCTTCTTGTTCTTCAGGAATTTTGGAATTAATATCTTAGCCTCTCCAAGATACCCTGAATGTAAATTTTCAAGGAAGAATTGCTCCCAATAATTATAGCTTAAATGCTACATTGCATACATGTATATTTTCTTTGGGGTTTTGTGGTGCACATTGCACACATGCTTCAAGAGATTTCTTTTTTTGTGGTTGCTATGGTAAAAAGCAGTTCCCAGTCTTCTTACTTAAAACCCATGATGTGCAATTAACTGTTTAATGTTGCAACATAAAACAGCTCTAGTAACACCTTAGCAGCTTTGAGCATGATCACCATCTCAGCAGATGGTGATTTTTGGCATTCTGTGTTTTCAGTGTATTCTTTATAATTTTTGCCATTATATCTTTTGTCAAATGCTCTGGCAATTTTATTATACTGAACTATCCCTTATATCTTTCTGTATTTTCATTAAAGATGACCAATACACGAAAAAGAGGTTTGTACATGTATCCTTGATAGCAATTATAAAAGCAGATTTTAAAGTATCTTAAGAATCTGTTTCTTCTTATCTATAACCATAAAAATAGTCTTGAAATTTGGATAGTATTTGGATAGTAGGAGCCCTATACCTCAATGGAAGGAGATGCAGTTGATTATTCTGTGAAAACAAAAAAGCAACCCTGAACATTTGCAAAGAGTCTGAATTAAGTAAGTTGCCAAATTCAACTTGTTTTACTGAAGGGAGTTACCATATATATATATATATACATATACAGAGCTGGAGACTGAATTTCCCATGACTTTTGCTCATTGTTTTAAATATTTATGATTCAAGTAAATCCGTTCAACATGGAGTTTCAATCTTACTTAGAAAAAAAGTTTGTGTTGTCCAGACATTATCAAGAGCGAGATTTTCTGGTGAAACTGTTCTCCATCTGCTTTCCCTCTTTCTCCCATGTATTACGTTGTTTTTTTTCTCAGTTAGAAATGGATCTGGACTGTTCTTAACTTTATTCCTTGAAGGAATTTTAGGCAAGATTGTTCAGATGTGGACTTCAGCAGCATCATTAGCATGTCTTCATCTTTAGGAAAAGAAAACAACAGGGGAAAATTAAACAAACCAACCAACTCTCCAAAACAACTGAAAGTAATTTTCTCTGAATCATAACAGTTCTGCAGTTTCAAAATATGAAAGCCTCATTCACAGCTATTTACTGGCTGACTCCAGGTTTCTGATTAGTATTTATTCAGTGCTGATAGTGTGCTTGACGTTGTGCAAATATAGAAAGAGAGATTCATATGGACTATCTGCCAGGATTTCCTAGTTGTTAGCCTCTTTAAAGCAAAAGCTTGAGACTGTCTTTAAAACAGAGATTCTTACCTATCTTGCCAACATGAAGTTTTATACATATGACTGTAGGGAGCACTGCTCCAATGCACACAGAAAGGCTTTGGAAGGATGGACCCAATAGAGTTTAGTTTACTTAGGACAGCAGCTGAGTGTGGTAGCTCTAACTGATCAAATCTTTAAGACCAGTCACAATAATTTCAAAAGCTGGGTATTTTTTTAATAGCAAAAGTTAACTGGGAAGAATCAATCCACCTGAAGAATTGTAGAAAGACTGTTTGTCTGCACACTACATGGTTCTAGGATCCTGTGATTTCTGCAAAGTTCATAAACTCTTTTGTAACCTATCTGTAGGAACTACTGAAAGTCTGTGTGTTTTATTCACCTGCAGAGTGATATTAATGTCCCTCAAGTTGTTGCTGCCATTGGCAGACTGACTGTTGCCAGACTGACAGTTGCCACTGGCTTTGTCAGAAACAGTATCTTCCAAATGATAACCGTGGAAGACTTCTGTCAAGGATTAATTTCTTAATTTTCTTAATTAAAATCTTACTCTAAACAAGAGTATTCTTAGTTTCTGTATTAAGAAAAGAGTTCCCATCATTGGGTTTCTTCACCAATGGACCCACAGCAAAATTATTCTAACAAGTGAGATCTTTAGTGACTGTTTCTTTATACATGTACAAAGTACAAGCGTATTTCATATACTTTACACATTAAAGAGCAGAAGGTTTGTTGTTTCATGAACTAAGAGAATTTTCCTCAGAGAGGGAAAAGGTGGAATGTAAATACTTACTCTCATTTTCTCCCTGGCTAGGGTGAGCTGTTCATTATCTGGTCCTTATCAATGGATGATGATGGTAAGCTTATCTCTTTGTCTGAGATGGTGATACACAAATGCCTTTGTTAGAGCAGCACAACTCATATACAGAAGACAGTATCAAAGAGCCTCACATCCAGAAATGAGCACACCTGCCATATATTGTATAGAAGCAGCCAGACAAAAAATACTTGTAGAAAAATAAACAACACTGAGGGATTTGAAAGCTGAAATCAAACATATTGAGCTCAGCTCACAAATGTGAAGAAAGTTAAGAAGGGATATATAAAACCCAATATATAAGTTACAATTCCTGTATTAGTCATAGTTATTATAGCCGAAATTTTGCTTAGAAAAAGAGTGCTCAGATTTCCTTGCCTCTCCATCCTTTGTTTGCACGCAAGCAATTTTTTTAACTGAGCAAAATGCCTAGTTTACACTCAGAGGAGCAGTTTAATTAATCCTCATTTTACAAACCCTCCACAATATTTATTCAAATGATTTGCAAATTGCAGGAAGTTCACCCATCCCTGAAACAGAAGTTTTGTAAACAAATCTGGCAACAAATTTATTTTAATAGCAGCAGCCTTGCTAATCTGTCAATATGCAGTTTGCTTCTGACACCAGATTAAATTCTTTTTGCTTAAGAATAGAAAGTAATTTGCTACAAACAACTCGTTTAGCTGGGACATGGTGACTGCCCCTCTGCTACTTCACAGAGCATTTAATTCAGCAGAAAAAGCTAATACTATAATGTTTAGCATATTTATTATTTTTTAACAGAAATAAAAAAGGGCCAGATTTCTGTAATCACAAAACAACAACTACATCAGAGGTTTAAGGGTTTGTAAAACGCATTTGTAGTCTGTTCTGCAAACTGGACCAGCATTAGTCCACATCCACTGGTCATAAGAGAGTTGTGGTTCCACAGACACTTTCTTGCCCAGATACCTTAATTCCTGGCAGTTTGTTCCTGGCTGTGTTATCCACTCACTCAGTTCCTACCCAGCATCAATATATGGATCTAGTTCCCTCTGTAGCAACACATGCAGACTTGAGGTCGCATTAACCTGAAGTAGCCCAAGCTGAGATGAAAAAAATGAGTGCACTGTACATCTTAGGCTGGTTTTGTCAAGAAAAATGATTGGGTTCTGCAAAGTGGCTTATACAAGAAATCAGTCTCAGAGTTTTGCAAATATTAGAAAAGCAAGATGGCTAAAATTCACTGCCTGCCACTGGCATAAATTGCAACAAAAAATACATCAGTGCTGTTGTTGGGCATGTGTGGACATCACCTTTCTTTGCATTAAGAGTGGCCATCTGACTGAACTGCTGGGTGTGAGAACATTTTAGGGTGGTGTAGAGTTTTGATGCTGATTGGAATGTTCTAATAAGAGATTCTAGATCAGTTGTTGTAAAAGATATAAAAAGCCAAAGTATAAACAATTCTTTCTTCTTTGTTCTTGGGTGGTGGATCTTCTTGCTGGCTGATTTCTCTCTGGGGAGAGAGAGAGGCTGACATGGGTCCCTTCTTGTGATGGGATAAAGCAGATCCCTCCCTCAGTAAAGTAAATTCACTGCAACTCAGAATTTTGGAAAGTTGGAGAAAAAAAAAATTATTTTTGGTACAGTTTAAATATAATAGTATAAAAAGAATAAACTACTACAGAAATATAATAACCTTAAGGAGGATGAGGAAGGGGTCAAGCAGCAGTGAAGCAGCAAAGCAGCAGCCAAAACAGCAGCAGGGGAAGATAGCAGTGGGCACAGCAGAAGCAGCAAGGGGAAGATACAAGTTGTGCTTGTAGACATAAGCTTTTGATGCTCAAATGAAATTATATTAACTTATTCATTGTTGCCATTTTATGGCCTATCCCTGGAATGTTCACCTCTCTACTGAGAGACTCCAATACTCTAAGTTTCTCTGTTCCATTTTTTTTAATGTCTGAGCTAGAAATCTAGCTCAAATGGTGATGGTAGTGCGGAAGTTCTCAACCCACTACAGGTATCCATCTCGATTCTGAAAGAGACTTGGCATGTCATGTCACTGCTGTCCCTTAGCATGGGAAAACAACTTGTTAATTTATGTCTTATCTTCTTAAAGCTGCACATGTCTTGTGGTGAAGACTCGGCTGGCACAGGCGACAGTAGGACTATGACAGTTTTTACTATCTGGTAAAGTGTACATTCGTCCTGCCTCTTCCCCAGCTCCTTCAAACCTAAAAGCCACAGCCAGATGCCAGTGAATTCAATAAGAGCTTTCTCTCTGTGTTGGATCCAGCTCTGGGCAAGTATGCAGTTTCTTAAGTATGGCAGTTAAAATATGGAGCTAATGTTAATAACCCTTTCCTGCCAGCCTACTGCACCCAACTGTCTGGGCTAGCCTTCATCCCAAGCAAAAACCTGAGGAAATAGGCTGAGTTTATGATGCATCTATCTAGAAGGTGTCCCCATGGACTAAGAGGTTTGGGAGAATTACAGAGTTTGCTGCCAACTTCTTGGTACTTATTTCTGGAAGCTGCTAGCTTAGGGTTTGTTGTTGAGATTATAAGACTGAGTTTTAGAAAGTCATGTCTATAGGTGCTTTAAAATGTTTTTTAAGTTGACCACTCCTGCTTTTCAGGTCCTATTTGAGCTGGAATTTTAATTTGACAACATTTATAGACACTTAGGACAGTGTATATATTCTGCTTCTTTTCTAATACCATGTGTAAGGACTTTACTAAGTGAGTCTCCTTCTAAATCAAAGAAATTAACACTAAAACATCCTGGTAGAATTTGACATTAGTAACATTATGCACTACTACTGTGAGATATTTTATTACCCAGATAATTCCTCATTTGGGGGAACTTGTTATGCATATTTTCTAGAATATTTAAAATCAGTGTTAAAAAAAAAAGAAACAAAAATCATCTGTAAGTTTATATTTGATGGTGTGAAATATTTATGTTTTTATAAACAAATTATTTTAGCAAGCTCTTGCTTAATTTGGATTTATGCTACTTAAAATAAATATTCTAACCCTTCTCAGATGGAAAATAATAGTTTTTTACATTACTGAGTCTGATTCCTTCTGTGATTTAATCCATTTCTTTATATGGTTAGTGGATGGAAATAGTGGGGAAGTCACAACCACAAGCAATAACAGGGCAATGAACTCAGAGGGACTGGTGGGACATTTAAGTAATTTTAAGTCAACATAGATATATATGTGTGTGTATATATATATGTTGATATATATATATATATATATATATATATAAAAAACGTTGCTGGCTTGAAAATCTGGAGTGTATTTGCAGCTAAAAGATTTGATTCCTTCATTGATTTTAGTTTCAAATTACTTTTGAAAATCAACCACTGGTTTCAATCTGTTCCAGAGAGGGAATGACTGAAAATTGTTATAGTCTGGCATGTATTTGGTAGCATAGGTAAAAGTGAGCTGATGGCCTCACTAAAAGTATCTAAAACTTATGCACTGATTTAAAAAATCCTCTCCTCTCTGGCTAATGAAAGTCTTGGCTGAGAGGAACTGAACTGCTCAGTCACTGCTAAGGTCTCTTCTGGCATAACAATAGGAAGTTCAAAATGCTGTTGCATACAGTGGTGAATGTAAAAGATGCCATGGTCCAGTGTGCCTGCCTGACAGTGAAGGCAACATGGTACAGGCTCAGAGCTTGTTTACACTGTGGTCAGTGAGGACTCCAGTGTATGTCTCTCTCCACCTAATGGGGAAATCACATAACTGAGGTCATGGGGTCTAGGAGTCTGCAAGTGATATTCATTTTCCACTAACACGTAATCAGAATGGTTTCCTATCTGATGAAAAAGATGTTACGGAGAGGCAGGCACTAGGAGTTGCTTCTTTGTTTCCAAAGAAGCATAGGTTGACCATATAGTGTTAACATACGCAGATCTCTGGATTAATTATTTCAAGGTAGGTGAGATAAATCCCATTCTCAACATCCAACATCAGTACTGATTCTTGCTAAAGGACTGTGATGAATTTTGCACTTTTTTTTTGCAACCTCTGAGTAACTATGAACACTTTCTCTATTCCCAAGAGAGTTCTGAGAACATGCTGTCATATTTTTAAAGAAGAATCATAGAATCATGGAATGTCAGGGGCTGAAAGGGACCTTGAAAGATCATGTGGTCCAGCCCCCCTGCCAGAGAAGGATCACCGAGACCAGATCACACTGGAACACATCCAGACAGTTCTTGAACATCTTCAGAGAGGGAGACTCCACAACCTCCCTGGGCAGCTCTGTCACTCTCACAGTGAAAAAATTCTTCCTCAGGTTCACGTGGAATCTCCTATGCCTCAATGTACCGTTTTCCATAACAAGTTAGCAAAGACACTGACCGAAGTTATGTCTCTCGCACATAATGTCCCTGTTTCTCAGCATGCTTTGTAACCATTGCCTACATGAATTCAGTGGCGCTTTTCTGTGTAGACTGATGGATTTCTGTGCAGCACTAGATGGCAATATTTCCTCAAGTTCAGCAATGGTCATGAGAGCCCCACAAATCAAAGGGATATATTGTGACCTTGTTGCCCTGCAATCACCCACATAGCTCACATTATGATAGACAGGTGTTACATGACTGAGCTCAGCCTTGGCTCAAGAGGGTTTTTTTTTTCTCTCTGTGCATTCAGCCACCTACCATTACAGCTTCACAGTTACTCATCAAAACAACTGTTAAGCAGTATGCTTAATGTTGTCTCATTAAGAAAACTCTTGTGGTCTCAGGCTCTTCCATAATGTTGATGCTCAAATCCACAGACAAGAAGTATTGAGATCTGGAGTCTTGCACTGCTTTCATGCTGCTTTTGACATGTGAATGTGGTGACAGACTCTGTCAAGTCATGTTGCCTCGTGCCACTGGTAAGTAGCTTATTTTTTTTTCCACTCATATTTGCTCTCACATAAGAGTAATCTAAACTCAGCAACTGTAAAAAAAGTGATTCTGTGTCAGTATTAAGATGAATCTGACCCTATCCCTATCTGACACTTCCAAAGGCTTTTTCTAGTCACAGAGCTTTGTAACAGGTTAATGCACTGTAACAGGTTCACATGCCTACACACACAAAAAACCCTCTAGGTTGAGGTAAAGAGTTGAGGTACGAAGTTTAATATAATAGAGATAACATAATGCACAATCACCTCAGGTAATAATGCAATGCACAATTACCTTAGTCTATTTGCAGGAAAAGTGTGCTGAAAGGCAGGGGGGGGGAAAAAAAACAAACAACCAAAACCACAAAACAGCATAGAGCAGAAAACCAGAAGCTACCCCACTCCCACCTGACCTACCACCCTCCCTGTGGAAAGAGCCAACATTCAAAACCTGGAATCTCAAAGAAGCAACTGGAACAAGAAACCTCTCATGCAACAATCTGAACTTCAAACCTCATAACACTTTGCTCCTGATAGCACTTTTATTTTGAAGCTGGCATGATATGAGTATGGTATGTAGGCCTGATAGGTCAAAACAGGCCTGAACATGTCCTGGCTTTCTGTGTTCTCCCTCCTGTTGTGGGGAGAAGCAACTGCAGGAAAGAGGACAAAAGAACCTGGAGCCACTGAGTCTAAGGACCCTGGCTTGCCCAGACTTGTTTTATTCCTGTTTACATCCTGTGGTAAACACATCGCTTGCGCCTGCCTTGTGTGAGGCCTATGTTTTCCTCAAATTTGGGTAAAATAAGCCTATGACTTCGCCTAATATGGTCAAGCTCAGCTAACTGACATTCTGATTGGCAATTCTGTGCCCAAAGGCCCATTAGTCTTGGCCAGTATTGATAAAAAGAGATGAGCAGGTAACACAACGTGCTCTGCCCTTGTATTCATGCTTGACTGTTGATGCCTGCTGACATTACTGCTCTGTTTCTGGCAGTGTCCTGACTCACTGCCTTACTGCATCCTGAATTGCTTGGAAACTGCCTGCCTCAAGTTTACCAGGAACTGGCTCTAAATGCCTCCACGCAATAGCCAGCGTGACATCTGTGCTGAGACTGCACATCACAAGACATCCTGCCTACACCTGATAGTCTCCTGCCAAGACAGGAAGTCCTGGAGGTACACAAATCATCCAGACAAACCAGGACCAGGTCAGAGATCATTTGCTTCCTTTCCCCAGCATCCTGTAAAGCCTGGGAAGAATCAGAAGTCTCAGTGGCTAACGAGACACTGACAATTCCCTGAAAGGGTTTGGAAGGTGTCTGAAGCTGTAGCTAGCCCCCTGAGTTGGGAAATAATATTTTGTGAGTATATACTTAAAGCCTTCACGTAGCCTTCTGCCATAAGCAGAAAGGAGCCTCCTTCAGTCCATGTAGTGCACAAGCGGTATAATGAACCACAAGAACCTTCTCTTCCAGTTCAGTTGGGTTTAAATGTTTATGCATTGCTAGTTATTTGTTCTAGATACAGTTATTCATTTATGTAATGCTTTCCATGACCGTTGCAGAAGAACCTGATTATTATTAAAATTGGTGGTTGGGGTGGCAAGAGTTCTGAATATTGAAAATTATAAACAATATTATTTTTTTGAAAATCAGATCTCGCGTTAATTAATTGCCCCTTTTATTACATGTGGGTAGCAGCAGATTAAACACAAGCCATGATAAATGTATAGGCAGCAAGGAACAGAGTCGGACATAAATGTTACATCTGTCTCTTCTTTATGATTAATTTTTTTTTTTTTTGTCTTTGAACCACTTAATTCAAGATTGGATCCACTGAAATTACTCCTTTCAAAATCAGGCTTGGCACTGATCTTTGAGAGACTAGGATTATTTTAATTATTTTCCAACAGCCTAGTTGAAATAGTAGTGCTACCCAAATGTGGAAAGATTGCAAGGATGGATCTAGACAATGTATGTCCCATGCAAGATATTCAGCTAGGAAGTTAAGTTACTGTGTACAGGTTTTTTTCTGGTCCCTTATTGTCATAGGATCACTGAAACCTTCTCTTGAAGCTGATGCCTCCACTTCCTATTCAGTCCACCACACAACCTTTTTTCAAACTTTTTAACTTATGTCTGCACTGCTACAGCTGTTCTGCCACATGCTTCTTAGAGCAAAGATCCCCAAATCACATCCACTGCCTTCCTCTTATTGCACATCTCCATGTCGTGCCTTGGCTTTTTCTTTCTTCCACTCCTCAACTTTCCCAGCAGACATCCAGCCTTGGCAGCCGAAACAGAACTGGATTGTATCCAGGGCTACCAACCCTTCTTTCATCATGTGCCCCACCTCCTTTCTGCTGAAGAGGTATAGATCCCAGTTGAAGATCTCAACGTTCTTGAAACTGTAAACAAGCAGAATTCTGCACCTTGTACCCAGACATGGTTTGGTCTTCTTGTTTTGGGTTTTTTCCCTTTTGTGAATTGTGTACACTCTGTTGCTGTGGGTTTTTTTGCTTGGTTGGTTTTGTTTGTTGGTTTGGGTTTTTCCCATAGCCAAGATAAAATACTTCATTTGTGCTAAAATGCAAAACTGCTTTTGCAAAACATAACAAAATCCTCTTTTTCCGGTAAAATATGTAAGATACAGTATATTTTGTGGCGGAAAGACCTATTTAGGTAATTATTCTTCAGATATTACAGTGAAGTGCATCACACTATGTACATAGAAGCCTGAGTTTCTGTACCTGTGTTTTCCCAGAGCATTCTTTCTTGTTGCATTTGCATAATCTGCTACTTCACATCCTTGTTTACCCACCAGCCCAGCTGGCCAAGCAATCACAATTGCAGACAAACCTGTAATATGCAGTAAATAGTGCATCATGAGGTACAAAGTATTGCCACATGGGTTCCATATTCTGTTGGGATCCAACAGAATATTTAATTGACCTTAGTGCATTTGTCACTGAATCTTTACTTGTCCTAGAACTTATTTTGGAAGATAAATCACATTATTAAAATTCAGGCAACATATGTGACTGCAGTGGGCAGACAACGGAATTTCTCACAAGGATTGAATATTCTACACTACCACAGGTTTGTGCTCTTGAACTACAAAACACAAAGCAGTTGTTGATGGCAACTGCTTTAGCTTGGGTGAATGACTATCGAAGCTTCTGTTTCACTACTTTCACATTGTGTTTGCGCAGAAGAAAATGCAATGCTTTGAAGTAGCACAAGACGTTTCTAAGGAGATAAACCATTTCACAACAATGTGCTTCTTACAATGTCTTATGGTTTACATGATTGAGACTGAGAGAGGAGCCAAGAACTTTGGCTTTTATGGACTTTCAGAACACTGGCACAGGCTGCCCAGGGGGATTGTGGAGTTTTCCTCTCTGGAAATATTCCAAACTCACCTTGACACGGTCATGTGTGATCTGGTATAGGTGATCCTGCTCTGGCAGAAGGATTGGTACCTTCCAGCCTCTGACATTCTGTGAGTCTGTGATTCCATGATTCTGTGTGGCCTTGGAGGTCACTTGACCTCTTTCTAGGGAGGACTCAATTATATGCTTAGCTTTCTTAAACTCATGTCCTGTATTCAACTGTCTGCCTCCATTCACATTTGTCATGATAGAGTAGAGGGAATGGGAAAGGATCAGAACAATCTCCCCTATCTTAATGCCTTATGTATGCCCGGTCTTGCTAAAATAAGTGCTGAAATTCTTTGTAGCAAAACAAACTCTCAGGATTCCTTCTTTGGAAAATGCTTTCAATTCCCAGGTGTACAACTTGTGGAGCAAGAGGAGAACTTTATTTCAGCACTGACAAGAATAATATTTTCAGACTCCTGTGTGTACACACCTGGACTTTAGGCTGTTCATAAATCTGTATCCTCTAAAACAGCTCTTGGCTTGATAGAATCAGTTCATATCAGCAGACACCACAATTTAGTTATCAAGGAGGTGACTAGTGGGTTTGTGTTTCTACAAATCAATGCTAGATAATAGGTAGCCCAGATACCTGTCTAGTTTTTTCACATAATCTCATGGATTACTAATATGGCTAAACTGCGATCACTTTAGGTGAAATTAAGGTAGTCTGAGTAGTACTCATAACTTGTCACTTGCAAATGGTACAGGAGAAGCTTTTAGCTGAGAAATCAAAAGAAATAGTACATAAGTTTTTTTGCATAGGATGCTAAGGTTTTGTTTTAATATTTTAATAAAGGATACCAAGGCAGTGGATAGAGAGGTACTGTTTAAAGAGAGTGGAGANGGCACAAAAATTTCTTTCCCCCACCGTGCCCTGTGGGCTTGAAGGGAAGGCAGCAAAAGGTGCCTTTACACACGTGTCCTGGCTCATGTGGTAGCCCGCACATGGAATTGGGCTGGTGGTTGGCTGTGTTTTTCATGCTCAGTATAAATTGGCAAATGGACACTTTGTCCAAAAGACCATAAATAGAGGAAGGGGAAAGGCGCGAGGGTTCCTGCCTGAAAGATTCCCACCTGGAAGAGTTCCCCATTTTACACTGTCCCTGCCTTTGGACAGTCCTCTCTTCTGCACCATTCTGTGCAGTTTTGCAAGCTTGGCAAGTCCTGAGTCCATTTGAGAGAGCTGCCAGTGGCACCCAGACCTGGCTGCTCTGGGACCTTACTACAGCTGATTTCCTGGCTGTTACTTTGGCTGGAGAGATCTCAGTAGCTTGGCTCTCCCCCTGTCACTGCTCAAGATAGCATGGGTTCCACAAATCTCTGTCTCATGGAAACCATATTTTTGAGATATTACTAAGTTGTGCGGTCTTTGCCACCCACTTTGGGATTTGCTGTTTGGATTTCTGATTGGACATTGCTTGCAGCCGAATCAGCTGAGCCATGGAGAATTCAGCAAGGAATTGTTGCCAAGTACCTATCTCCTCATTGTGAGTGAAGTCTGCTGTTTCCCTTAATTCTCTGCTCAGCCAATTGATAGTGGGGTAAAGCTGTGTTTATAGCTTAGCCTTTTCCATTTTCTGACTTCCTAAATCTCTGAATTTGTCTATAGTGTCCTTTAGAAGATTTTTCCCAATCAAATTGAACCTGTAGTTAAACCTAAAAAAAAAATAGTTCTGTATATAATTGGGGGCAGGGTTTACAGGGAAATAAAATAATTCTATTTTTATAATTCCTGACTTGGCCACATTAATTCCCTGCCTTCACAACAATGTATTAGATAAAAATAGTACTCTTGAACTGAGATGTGTGAAAATGCTCCTTAAGATGAGAAAGATGTCTCTTTTGCTATGAGCTGAGCACAAATAGTCATTAATGGGAAAATTATGTCCTGAAGCATTTGAAAAGTGGTATTTTTTTTTTCTGTTGATAGGCTGGAAGTCAGTTGAATTTAAATGCAACATTAAAAAAAATAATGTCCTGAACTCACACATTTCATTATGCAAGCAGACTACTTCTGTCAAGCTTGCTTCTGTTAAAATCACTCACTCTCACAGTCAATTGCACTTCACATTCTGCTTTGTCCCACTGGATATAACTCGCTTCCCATGCTCTTTCTCTTTGCAACTCAACCTAAGACTATCAAACTTCTATTTGTTGGTCTTTCCCATGGAACCAAGATTTCTTGAAAGATGCAGCATCTTCCTCACATTATCTACCATACCTGGTAATCTTGGTGATATTTTTTTCCTGAACTGCTCTGAAATGTCCAGACTTCAAATTAGTTTGAAAATCAAAGAATAGTTAAAAACACATTTTGACCTTTGCATTTAGTTTTATCCAATTTTTTTTTTTCTTCTCTAGTCTGCCTACAGACTGCCTGGTTGTATTCTTGCTTGGTACTGCCATGGTCTCCTGTTTTGTATTGACTTGGATCAGAGCCACTGATGCCATTCTTGCTGTGGAACTTCTCCATTGCTTGCCTTTTCCTAACCTATCTGTTCCTAACCAGCTCTCTATTTGATGATACGCATTCTCATTTCATTGTGTTCAGGATTCTCTTTTAACTCTGGTTGCTTTTTCACTTTGTGTCTCACAACATGGCAGGATGACACAGAATTCCACTCAACAGAGTGGAAAAGAAGGATCTAGAGGAGGTACTGAAAGATACTGGGAGTAACTGAGAAAAGAAGGTGGAGCTAAGACACCTTCCACTTATACTACACTCCTATGAGTTGCCCTCCACACTCTGCTTCACTTGGCTAACCTCTATGTCTCCCTGGCCATGCCTACAGCCTCTTCTCATTGCATAATCAGAGACAAGCTTAACAGAGACTACTTGAAAGCCCTGGAGACAGAGAGAAAACATAAATTAACAACTTTGGGGGTATTCACTTAGCAATTACCTATTGCACTTCAGTTAAAGCTGTGGAAACACTGCAGTGTAAAGCACATGTATATTCCAGGTGACTTTGCAATCCATGTTTCCCATATCCATCTATCACAAAATTTACAGGGGAAAGTCTGATTTAGGGATGCGAAATTCTTGCTGAAATCAGATGTGTAGGGTCTCAGATGGAGGAAGGACAAAACAAAGAAACTGGGAAATGTACTTATAGGAAAAAGAAGGAAAAAAACCCCAACAACAAACATCCACTGAAATATCAATCCCTCAACCTCCAGCCTACAAGTAGGAAAAAAAGAAAATAAAAGACAAAATTCATGACTTCTGAGTCTTGGAGAAGTCATGGCTGTTCAGAGAACAGGAGTGAAATACTACTGTCTGTAAGGGACCGAAAATTAATATAGTCCTGGCTCAGCATTGTTGGGAGAATCGCTTGAGACACGGAGAGTCTGGCCTTGGTCCCCTGCGGTCGACCGAGAGACTTTGGGAGCCGTAAGACTCCCTGGCGACGGCGTCGACCGAGGAACCTTAGGACCCAGGAGAATCACCTGGCGACAGAGTCGACAGAGCCTTTAGAAGCCTGGAGACGGCACCGGGCATGCGTTCCACTGCCGAACCGCAGTTACAGCGGCAGTTGCATCACTTACGGCGGGTACCGGCTGCTAGGGGAATCGGCTACGAGGGGATCAGGTGCTAGGGGAATCCACTGCTGCTGACCAGGATCTGCTGAGAAGAGTCCATCGACGACTGCTAAGCCGCTGGGACCTGAGGTGTTTCAGAACCTGCTAGAGCTGCGGAGAACTGCCAGCTGGCGTCACTCCGGAGAACTGCCATCGCGACTGCTGAGAGCTGCCGCCAGCACGGAATGCTGTCACAGCCACCGGGAGCTGCCGTCCAGTCTGGCCCCGGTGCCGTGGCCCCGTTTGCGTCATCGGGATCGCGATGCACGCTCCCTGCAGGTCGGACCCCCTCGAAACTGATACCTGTTGCCTGTTCAATAAAGCTTTGGCACTTGTTTGCGTTTGTGGTTTAATTCCATTCCGGAGAATTCACGAGTTAAGCTCAGCGGTCAGCCAGCCCATCTAGTATCTGAGACAAGCTGGAAAGCAAAGGGGGTTTAATTTCTGCTAAATTATCCACCACTCTCTCAGACAAATTCCAACATGAACTTTAAAGACCATACACTTCAAAATGTAGTCCAGCTGTTTCTATTATCCTTTTAAGATTAAAAGAAAACAGCAGTATAATAGGGTAGATGATACACTGCAGTTCAAAAGAAGGAATAAAGGCAACAGCAATTTTAAAGTCTTCAGGTTTGAGTATTACCAGTGTATTGTACAAGCCCAGCTTGTGCCTCTGCACACAGACCTCATCCTGGAGGGGTTGGAACTAGATGATCCTTGAGGTCCCTTCCAGCCCTGACAACTTTATGATTCTATGATTTGCTAGGTTATTAAGTAGTCCCACCTCAATCTCCACACATTTGCTGAAGAAATAGGGGGAAATCAAAGGTTGAGTCTTTTGTCAAATGTTATGAATGCTATTAAAAGACTGGACTGTGTGTTCTTCATTGATCATGAGTTGCTGCAGAAGACTTTATAAAAACCAAAACCTAAAAAAACCCCACAAAAAGTCTATGTATTGTGCCAAGATGATGGAGCCAGGCTCTGCTCGGTGATGTCTAATGACAGGACAAGGGGCAATGGGTGGTGGTTGAGGCATAGGAAGTTCCGTTGAAACATGAGAAAGTTTTTTCACCGTGAGGGTGATAGAACACTGGAACAGGCTGCCAAGGACAGTTGTGGAGTCTCCCTCTCTGGAGATACTAAAAATGTGCCTGGATATGTTCTTCTGTGATTTGGTATATGTGGTTCTGCTGTTGCAGAAGAGTACACTGGATGAGCCCCTAACATTCTGTGATTCTATGATTCTGTGATTTGTGAGGGTTTAAGTTGTATATACCACATGCATATGCAGTGTCCACCTCAGCATTAAGCTAGCTCGCATTCAAGATTTTCCATTAACATGCTCATATTAAACAAAACACAGGATGACAGGACAGAGCTTTCTGACCTACTGTCAGTCATATCTTGCAGACCACCTACATATGTGAGTTGAGCTCACAAATCTAGACCTGAGTGAGGCATTTGACTCTGTCCCACGTGGCATCCTGGTCACCAAACTGGAAAAACGAGCACTGCTGGATAAAGAATTGGCTGGATGGTCACACACAGAGAGTGGTGATTAATGGCACAATGTCCACCTGGAGACCAGTGACAAGTGGCGTCCCTCAGGGGTCAGTTCTGTTTAACATCTTTGTCAGTGACATGGACAGAGGAATCGAGTGCACCCTCAGCAAATCTGCAGATGGCACCAAGCTGTGTGGCACAGTTGACTTGCTGGAGGGCAGGGATGCCATCCAGAGGGACCTGGACAGGCTGGAGAGGTGGGCCCAGGCTAACCTAATGAAATTCAACAAGGCCAAGTGTAAGGTCCTGCACCTGGTTCGGTGCAATCCCAAGCACAAATACAGGCTGGGTGGCAAGTGGCTGGAGAGCAGCCCTGAGGAAAAAGACCTGTGGGGGTCTGGGTTGATGAAAAACTCAACATGAGCTGGCAGGGTGTGCGTGCAGCCCAGACAGCAATTGTGTCCTGGGCTGCATCAAGAGCAGGGCAAGGGAGGTGATTCTGCCCCTTTGCTCTTGTCAGACCCCACCTGGAGTACTGTGTAGAGTTCTGGAGCTCCCAACACAAGAAGGACATGGAACTGTTGGAGAGAGTCCAGAGGAGGCCACAAAGATGCTCAGAGGGCTGGAGCAGCCCTCCTATGAGGACAGGCTAAGAGAGTTGGGGCTCTTTAGACTGGAGAAGAGAAGGCTTTGAGGAGACCTGGCTTTGAGGAGACCTGGCTTGGAGTGGCCTTCCAGTATCTGAAGGGGGCCTATGGGAAGTCTGAGGAGGGACTATTTACAAGGTCTTGTAATGACAGGATGAGGAGGAGTGGGTTTAAAGTGGCAGAGTGGATATTTAAACTAGATTTTAGGAAGTTCTTTCCAGCGAGGGTGGTGAAACGCTGGCACAGGTTGCCCAGGGTGGTTGTGGCTGCTCCCTCCCTGGATGTGTTCAAGGCCAGGTTGGATGAGGCCTTGAGCAACCTGTTCTAGTGGGAGATGTCGCTGTCTGTGGCAGGGGATAGGAACTAGAAGATCTTCAAGGTCCCTTCCAACTTAAACCATTCCATGATTCTATGATCTGTGTGGTTTCTCCAGAGCTATGGAAAAGTTGAATCTCTAAATTCTCTTTCTTAGCAGACCTGTTAAGCTTGTGTGGGTGTATTTGAGAATGACCTAGACAAATACCTGAACAACCCTATCTTGCTTTGAGAGGACTGTTTTGACTCAATGACCTCTCCTCTAACCTAAATGCCTGATCTCAGGGAGCCAGTGCATTTTGCATACTTGTCCTTGATGTTCCTGAAACACATACAGCAAAGCTAACTTCATTGTGTACATAAGTTGCAATCTCACCTCCATGTTTGCAGTGTATGTGGTGTTAGCAATTCTCTGATAGCCAGAGAAATGAAGATCCAGATTCATGTTTTAGCTTTGAAAAACATGTATGTTTGATTCCGGTGTTTGAAGAGAGCACCCCATTTGTCAGAAGGATGAAGACAGCATAGTATTTCCGTATTTAGAACACAGCAGATTCTTTTCCTAGAGCTTTAATAAATAATTGCTGTGAAGGAACTATAAATGACTGCTTTGTCAAGCGTGGCCCAGGTCTGCGGATGCAGTGTCAACAAGGAGCTGAGAAGCTGACAAACTAAACAGGCTGACGGTGTTTAGAAGCTCCCTTAGAAACTCACATTCTTTGTTTAGTTTCTCATTCCACAACATAACAAAGAATTTAGGTGGAGCTGATGTAGTCCAGGAAAAATATTCCATGATCTTCTTTCAGTTTGCAATCTGGGACCATGGAGGATTGTGTTGTAAAGATGAAGAGCATGATCCTTCTCATTTTTCTAGGATTAGTATCTGGTAAGAACGTGATTTCATTGTACTGCTAACTTTAGAACACTGTTTGCTATTGTACTTTCTCTTGGGAGCTTTATAGTAGATTTTTAGGGTTCAGACATGGATGGAAAAAAAAAATCAAGTTAACAGTTATTTTCCAACTGAAAGAGATTGAGCTCTGTAATGACAGCAGTATAAGGAAGAGTACATAACTTCTTGCTAGGACACTTTCCCAGATGAGGTACTTCATGTGCAGCATGACAGTGTCAGGAAAGGAGCAATATCTTATATTAATACTCCAGTACTCTTTTTTCAAATATTGATTGCATTTTTCTTTGATGAAGTAAAACAAGCAACCAAACAGGAGAATATTAGTAAAGTAATCTTTAGTTGGTGTAAAAACCTGTGACATTTGACAACATGACTGTGTATATGTTATTAAATTGAAGTTGATCTTCAAACTGTAAATCTCTCTGTTTGGAGTGTTTGATGTTGCTAGGTGGTCAGATATAGTCACTTTGTTCTGAAAGACCTGTCAACCCACAGGTACCCTGTAAGTGTTTGATGATTTTCACTATGTCTCCAAAATTGTGATCAGAGCACTGCATGTGAATCTCAAGTTTCCTTGAGAAATAGTCTAACACGCACTGAGATCAAGAGGGAAAAGTTTGAAGGTGTTATGCAAGCACACTGTAAAAATTAGCAAATCACAGATGAAAAAGACTGAAACAGGCATATTTCTCAAAGCTAGTCTCATGATTGCTTTGTTTTGAACTCAGCATTTATCAAACTTCAGGGTTGGTAATATGGATTAAATAATTCAGTAAGTTGCTTCAGTCATTCTACAAAGTAAGGAGCTAAGTAGAGAATTGTGAATATGGAAGGAAGGGTTTTGTAAAATTAGTTGGAAGAAGATGCAGTACAAAAATTCCAGTTAAAACTAAACAGAAAGGGTTTGTTATTTAGGAAGGTGAATGCTGAATAAGCCATCAAAATATTTAGAGATAATATAAAGACTGAAACTCCTTTCTACAATTCTAAATGTCATGAGTGATTTAGTTGACTTTAAGAACAGTTTTGATTAATGAGCTGTGACTTGTTAAAGGAACAAGGTACTGTCCAAAGATTATATTAAAAATTCAGTTCCACTTATCAAAATGTTATCTCCAGAAGACCCACTCAGAGCAGTCACTCTGAGTTGTGGGTGATTTTTTGGAAAATATTTTCCAGACAAAAACTCCGTTCCTCACTGTACATGCTTCTCCTGACATCAGCAAGAGCTCAGGTGAACTCAGTCAGTGAGTGTCAATGTGACCTGTTCAAATTAACTTTTACAGGCAATTCCCACCTCACAGACTCCTACATCACTGCCTGTACCTCACCCACTTGCAGTGCATCTGCAAGGCTTACCTTTTGTTTGGTTTGGGGATTATTTGTTTGTTTGTTTGAATGAATGTCACAGTAATCCCATCCCAGTGATCCGTGGACCAGCTGCATCTGGAGTGTGGGAAGAGTAAGTCCCTCTGTGAAACTGTGGAAAAGCTATGGAGCAGTGCTTCAGCTCTGCCTACTTTGCTCAGAAGAGGTCATCTCAGAGGGAAAGTCTCCCACCATGTAGTATGATTTGTTACATGGACAACACCCCCTGTGCTCCCTCCTTCTCCCCAAAATGCAGTGAGTTTTGCATACTGTAAAAAGATCTGGAGTTGTCTGGTGGAATTAAGTTGCTGTAAGAAGTGCTCCAGGAAACTCTGTAAGAAAAATTCACCTCCTAGGGTGGGATGCAGGAAGACAGAAGACCACCGAATTCTGTGCTTTATCTTGTGGATTTATTAATTTTCATTAGTTTTGCTTCTCTTGTAGCACTGGGATCACAGCTATTCTGTGATCCTATGGGGAATAATTATTGTAGATGCCAATGACAAGTGGCAAAGGGACATCCTACACTGCAGAGGCATTGTAGAGGAGTATATTTCCCCTTTGTATATGAGTGAACCATGCCCTGGTATCCCCAAACCACTGTCCATCACATTTGAAAGGTCATGGCAGACTGGTGAAGTTCCTGCTGACTGGAAAAGGGAAAATTTAACACCCGTTGTGAAGAAGGGAAAAATGGATGACCCCAGGAACTACCAACTGGTCAGTCTCACCTCTGTGCCTGGCAAGATCATGGAGCAGATCCTCTTGAAGGCTCTGCTGCAGCAGATGGAAAACAAAGCAAAAGTATCTGATTGTAACCATTATGGCTTCACCAAGGGAAAATCATGCCTGACTAATTTGGTGGCTTTTTATGATGAAGTCACAGCAGCAGTGGACAAGCAAAGGGCAACTGATGTCATCTACCTGGACCTGAGTAAGGCCTTTGACTCTGTCCCACATGACACCCTGCTCACCAGACTAGAAAAACACAGACTTGATGGATGGACAACTTGCCGGATAAGGAATTGGCTGGATGGTGGCACACAGAGAGTGGTGATCAAGGGCACAATGTCCACCTGGAGACCAGTGACAAGTGGCATCCTTCAGGAGTCAGTGCTGGGACCAGTGCTGTTTAACATCTTTGTCAGTGACATGGACAGAGGAATCGAGTGCA
>VWZI01013561.1:8670-21767 GCA_013396835.1 Psilopogon haemacephalus | reverse complement strand
TGGACAGGCTGGAGAGGTGGGCCCAGGCCAACCTAATGAAATTCAACAAGGCCAAGTGTAAGGTCCTGCACCTGGATTGGTGTAATTCGAAGTACAAATACAGGCTGGGTCGTGAGTGGCTGGAGAGCAGCTCTGAGGAAAAGGACCTGGGAGTCTGGGTGGATGAGAGGCTCAACATGAGCCAACAGTGTGCACACAGCCCAGACAGCAACCATGTCCTGGTCTGCATCAAGAGCAGCATTGTCAGCAGGGCAAGGGAGGTGATTCTCCACCTTTACTCTGCTCTCATCAGACCCCACCTGGAGTACTGTGTAGAGTTCTGGAGCCCCCAGCACAAGAAAGACATGAAACTGTTGGAGAGAGTCCAGAGGAGGCCACAAAGATGATCAGAGGGCTGGAGCACTTCTGCTATGAGGACAGGCTGAGAGAGTTGGGGCTTTTCAGCCTGGAGAAAAGAAGGCTTCGAGGAGATCTTATAGTAGCCTTTCAATATCTGAAGGGGTCCTACAGGAGGGCTGGGGAGGGACTGTTCACAAGGTTTTGTAATGACAAGACAAGGGGTAATGGGTTTAAACTGGCAGAGGGGAGATTTAAACTGGATGTGAAGAGGAAGTTCTTCACAGTGAGTGTGGCGAGACACTGGAACGGGTTGTCCAGGGAAGTTGTGGCTGCTCCCTCCCTGGAGATGTTCAAGGCCAGGTTGGATGAGGCCTTGAGTGAACCGTCCTACTGGGAGATGTCCCTGCCTATGGCAGGGGGTTGGAACTGGATGATCTTTGAGGTCCCTTCCAACTTAAACCATTCTGTAATTCTATGATAATTGTTTAATCTTGTATCCAGTCAGCAATAGTTAAAACTTCATGGGGCTACAGTAATTGATAGTGTATGAGCATCCTGTCCAGCCTCTTGACAGAGAAGTGTTTGCCTCCCTCTTGACACACACTAAAGTAGGACTTTTGTCTGAGCACAGCCAGCTTGCTTGGCAAGCCAGCAAAGACTCCCAGGCGACAATTAGCCCTGCCAGAGTCTCATATTGAGGTATGCTGCCAATTTAGGGATGAGAGGATACTAAAAAATTCTTTCTGGACATGCCTGGAAAGCTGCCTAGACACTCTTGATGAGATAAAGTACAACACAAACCAGAAGCTAAATGAGAGATTTTTAGAAGGGGGAGTCCAGAGATATGACTGAGACAGAAGGAGCTCACACAGAGCTCTTGGATGGCACAGGTGTCTTTTCAGCTTCCAGATGCTTTGTGGACCTGCATGTCCTCCAAGGAGTGGAGGGTGCTCTTCTATGATGAAAGCAGAGGGCACAACAACACAACCCTCAAAGGTATTGCCAGCTCACACTACTCAGGAGTGCATATAGCTATCCTAGAAAGAGTAAGACAAAAGGGATGCTGCAGATGGTGTAATTTACAAAAAGATTGCTTCTTAACGTCCAGGTCTGTGTGATTCAAGGCATTTTCCTGGTGTGTTACTGCAGAGAGGTGACACTTAGCACAGGGATGGTGTAATGAAGTAATAGAAACATGTTCATTTTCTTTGCTTCTATACAAAGGCATATGGGAAGGCAAGTGATGTGGTAAAAATAACAACAGCCACTCTAGATGAGAACATTATGGTACTGAGTTAAACATTACTTTTTTTTTTTGCCATTAGTTTTACTGTCATGTAATGTCACCACTCATAAGCAAAAGGAGATTCAGCCCACTTTGTGCGCATTCATTATACTCTTGGCACAAGCTGCGTGTTGCTGCTAGCCTAAGGTTCCTGAAAATAATTTTACATTTGTTTTTGTCTTGCAGGAAGAAGAACGCAATTGCTTAAGGGCTTACCTGCAACAAGCACTGTTGAAGAAAATTCAGCAGCTGGTGTTTCTGTTTACACCTTTAATGTAGCTGTTTCTCCATTGTCTTCTGAAGGTGTTGCAGTAATTCCTACCATAGTAAATTCAAATCCACTTACAGAGGCTTTTGACATTAAACCAAATGGAGGTGTTGAATACATGGTGAGTTTTACATTTCGCCTGAGCTTCAGTCATGTAAGCTGACTGTGTACAGTATCTTATCTTATACCTAGAGAAGAGTTGCAAGTACAGACTGTGGTAGTATTTGGACAGCAATAGATATGTCCAAATGAACATATCTATTTCAGTAATAGATATGACAAATGAATGAATGCTTTAATTGCATCTACACTATCACAATAATTCCACTTGTTCTGTAATATAAAATATGTGAAACTAAGAGGTAGGTGAAGAATGACATAGAGAATGACATGTAGGACTTGTATATTCTTGGTGTTTTGTTTTGTTGGTTTTTTTTTTTTCATAGCAAAATGCTGGAGAAATTCTTGTTTTAGCATTCTCTAGCAAAATGCTGGAGAAATTCTTGTTTTAGCATTGTGCAGAGAATGACACAAAGGTGAAGGTGAGGTAAAGACTTTGTTGAAGAAGGGAGAATGCTTCTCCCAGAGTGACAGGGTGTATAAGTTACACAGCACAGCATCACCACCAGAATCACCTGTGAGCCTTCCTAATGTCTTGCTTGAATGGCAGTTGTTTTCAGAATTTCTTAAGTCATGCTAGGGACTGGAACAAAGAGTGAACAGCAGTAATGAGAAAATCACAAAGCTACACACAGATTCTGCAAACTAGCAAATTAGAACCCATAAGGCAAGGATTTATTTATACACGAGTGTTTGTTGTTCGTTAATTTTTTACACTAGTAGTAGAACATTGCAGTGTTTTGCTAGTGATGTGATCCAAAATGGGATTCCTCAGCTCTGCTATAAAGCAAAAGGCAGTGTTTCCTGTGTTTATTATGAGAGGTTTGCAGATTGACTAAGTACCTCAGAGATCAGGCTCTTCTGTGTTTACAAAGCACATTCATTTTTGTTGCAGCAAGCCAAGGCACTACCACATTTCTTGATGTATTTTGAGATTTTTGAGAGTCACAGTTTCTGAGATCTGAGCACTGCCTGAGACTTCTCACCTTACTCTTGCTCAAAGAAACCCATGGACAGGGAGGCTGAATGCATGAATGTATACTGCTGCCTGAAACCACCTCGATGCTGTTTGTAATGCTCCCTCTGCATCCCGAGAGGATAGGGAGCAGTGAAATTCTCAGGTAGAGAGGAGTAGGCCATTATGGTGTGATTCAAGAACATCTTATAGGAGGAAGTTGAGGCATAGAAGGTTCCATGTGAACCTGAGGAAGAATTTTTTTCACTGTGAGGGTGATAGAGCACTGGAACCAGCTGCCCAGGGAGGTTGTGGAGTCTCCCTCTCTGGAGATGTTCAAGAACTGTCTGAATGCATTCCAGTGTGATCTGCTCTAGGTGATCCTGCTCTGGCAGGAGGGCTGGACCAGATGATATTTTGAGGTCCCTTCCAGCTGCTGACATTCTATAATTCTATGATCTTTCACAAAATTTACAGCTGCTTCAAATGTGTACAGTGCATTGCTACTACCTGGAGGAGAGATAGGCTCACAGGTGGCAAGATGTTCTTGAAAACAACCTAGAGACTATCTGGATTCACATCTTCAGTTGGAAGGTCTCTATAAAGTAGGGTTGAAGATGTGGAGTTAGGCTGACTGTAGCTGCAGCACCAGTGAACTGAATAGGTGATCTGCTTGGACTTGGACATTTTGAGTTCACTGCATTGCTGCTTTATGTGTTCATAACTCCAGCAACTTTTCCACCCATGTTACAAGCTTTTGTAGAACTTTTTTTTTAATGTAACAGTGTTGTGGTTTGGGAGATTCCCCACCCCCTTCACTAGATTAACCAGACTAACTCAAATGGCTGGAAGTTAAAGAGTGAATTTACAGTGTGCACCAATATACAAGCATATATGCACAATATATACAGACATTTACAATTATATGTGAATTAAAAGTAATAAAGAAATTCAAAATCCCTCCCAAACAACCAGGCTGCCCAAGAGGGCACTACATCACACTATATCAGGCAGTCCACAGCCTCATCCAGCCCGGCCTTAAACACCTCCAGGGATGAGGCTTCCACCACCTCCCTGAGCAACCTGTTGCAGGGTCTCACTACTTTCATGGTGAAGAACTTCTTCCTAACATCCAGTCTGAATCTACCCATTTCTAGCTTTGTTCCATTCCTGCCAGTCCTGCCACTACCTGTCATCCTAAAATGTCCCTCCTCAGCATTCTTGTAGGCCCCTTTAAGATACTGAAAGGCCACAATAATGTCTCCTTGGAGCCTTCTCCTCTCCAGACTGAACAGCTAGAACTCCCTCAGTCTCTCCTCATAGGAGAAGTGTTCATGGCCCTTTTCTGGACACCTTCCAGCAAATCCATATCCCTCTTGTAGTAGCGGCTCCAGAACTGGACATAGTACTCCAGGTGGGGTCTCAACCAGTGCAGAGTAGAAAAGGAGGATCACCTCCCTTGCCCTGCTGACCACACTGCTCTTGTTCCAGCCCAGGCTCTGGTTGGCTCTTTGGCCTGCAAGTGTACACTGCTGGCTCATGCTGAGCTTCTCATCCACCAGCACCCCCAAGTCCCCCTCCTCAGGGCTGCTCTCCAGCCAGTCACTACCCAGCCTATATTGGTGCTTGGAATTTGGCTTTTTGAGTAGTTGTTTTCAATCCCAGATGCAGGACCTTTTACTTGGCCTTGTTGAACCTCATGAGGTTGGCTTGGGCTCAGCTCTGCAGCATGTCCAGGTCCCTCTGGATGGATTCCTTCCCTCCATCTGTCAGCCACACCACACAGCTTGGTGTGGTTGGTGAACTTGCTGAGGCTGCCTCAATGCCCCTGTCCATGTCACTGACAAAGATGTTAAACAAGACTGGTTCCAAAACTGATTCCTGAGGGATTCTGCTTGCCACTGGCCTCCACTTGGGCATGGACCCATTGACAGCCACTCTTTGGGTGCAGCCATCAAGCCAGTTCTTTATCCATCTAGAGTGCCACCCAGCAAGCCCATGTTTCACCAGTTTGGGGATGAGGATGTGGTGCGGGACAGTGTCAAAGGCTTTGCTCAGGTCCAGGTAAATGACATCAGTTGCTCACCCCTCACCTATTAAAGTTGTGACTTGTTCATAGAAAGACACCAGGTTTGTCAGGCAGGATCTGCCCTTGGTGAAGCCATGCTGACTGGACCCAATCACCTCTTCACTATTCTCCTGTCTCAGTAGTGCCTCCAGAAGGATCTGCTGCATGATCTTACTGGGCACAGAGGTGAGACTGACTGGCCTTCAGTTACCTGGCTCCTCCTTCCTATCCTTTTTGAAAATAGGGGTGTACTTTCAGCATCCCAGTGTTGCTCTGGACTCATCCTAAATCCAAAATTAATGCAATTAATAACATCTTGTGGTTGTACATATTCTGTGTTGAGGCAATATGCCCAGCTGGAATCCCTTAAAAAAGCCAAAAAGAAATGAACCCCAGACCAAATGGTTGCCTCATCAATCTTGCAAAACTCACCACCTATTTAAATTTATTTAATTAGTTTGACATTTTCACAAGCCATTCTGGTCTCTTTCTTACATGGTGTGCTCATCGAAGTGCCACATTCTTGTGGTTTCCCACAAGCCTTTTCTCAGACACAGCTTATATGAGGAAAGGGCTGCTGCCTTCTTGACAATAGGATTTTCTGCCCCCATGCTCCAAGTGAAAGGTCATCTCTCTTGTGACTTACAGCAGTAGTGAAGATGCCCTTCTCTGTTGCAGAGCATTCTCCCAGTTTTCAGTCTTCTCATTATGTCAACTGGTCCTGGAGCTTGTTGTGGAAGGGTGAAAACTTGACACAGACAAGTAGCTGCAAGATGTAATCCTGACTCTGAGGGAAAAGCATCACCTGTGAGTCAGGAGAGCTTCTTCCAGGCTTTTGACTTCTCAGACTGTCCCACACACAAGAATTCCTCCAGTCCATGACACCAAAACATTTTGGTCTTTTTATTGAATTCTTCTTCACATTTCTGCCAAGAAATACTCCAGCCAGTAGAAGATGATCTAAAATGCTCACTGGCCTGTTGTATTCACTCATGCAGAATATAACTTGTATCTCTTGCTTCCTGAGCTAATTATATATATACTTCTTTTTTTCTCCTTCAGGTTGTTACCACAGGAAACCCTGTCCTAGATTATGAAACCATGCCAAAGATCTTTGATTTACAGATTTTTGTTGAAGATAGAAATGGGACAACTGACCTTAACATATTGACTGTCCAAGTAACAGATAAGAATGAAGACCCTGTGTTCCAAGGAAATATGGCAATTCAAAGTAAGATCATGGTGGAGTAAGAAAAAAAAAAACAGACAAAGCAAAACAACAAACCTGTAGTTGTATACAGCAGTGGCAAAATAGTTCTAAGACTTTTTTCTTATAGAAAACGTGGGAGGAGAAAAACACTTAATTTTTTTTTTAAATCGGCGCCTTATTTTACACACATATTTTGTATGCATCATGTCTGGAAATGTTCTTTTATTTCTCTTGGGGCTTTGACCAAAAATGATTTCACCATTTTGAAGCACCTGAGGAATTAAAAGGAGATTATAAAGACATTGCTTTGTGATCTGTGTGTTGCAATTGCTAATGAGAAATTAAGTGAAATAGTATTGACAGTGAGGAAGATTGAGAACTGGCTGAGTGACAAAACACAGAGGGTTCTGCGCAGCAGTGCAGCTGGTTGGACAAGAGTTGAGGCTCTTCAGCCTGGAGAAGAGAAAGCTTCAAAGAGACCTTGGAGTGGCTGTGTCATCTTCTGTGTTTAGATACTGCCTTGCATAACAAGGGTGCTGCTGGAATCTAATAATAATTAAATGTGACACTTCAGGGGATCAGTAGTGCATAAAACACACTCTATGTGGGAGCTTGTTAGAAGTTCACCAGCTTAACTGTCAGATAGGGTGAGCACAGGTGTCTGATCAGTCTAACAATGTGGCTTCAGTTAAGAGTACCAGCTACAATTACACAGTAATTGCATATTAGCCAAGTATGAGAAAGCATCTCCCTCTCATTAAACTTTATGTTCATGTTCTTGTCCCCTGGGAACAACTCATTACACTAGTCTTGGATTCCCACTGCTCTAAAGAGAAGCCACAGACAGTGGGGCTTACAGTGAAAATTAATGGTCCAGAAACAGCAGTTCCAGCAGATACGAAAAGGCATAGAGCAAATAATGTTGTCTAAAGAGATGTTGTTCTGTTAATCCCTCTAGAAAGAAAAGATAAGCCAGTTGAGAGCAGGTTAGTATGGGAAAAGCCAGCTGTGAGAATTCCTGGCATGCAAAGCAGTACACCTTGCACTTCAGTGGAGCAAACCTTCAATAAGTTATTTAACTTGTACATATAAAGGAAAAACAGAGGAAAGGCTTTGAGCTCTCCTGTCAGGGGAGAGGGAGGAATGGTGATGACCACATAGCACAGAGCTGTGTTCACTCCATTTGCATAACAAAGAGATCGTTCTTTCTCCTGAGGGCACAAACTTATTGCTACTCTCAGTCATGGCTGCTTGATAGCAATTGGTTATTTTTTATCTTTTGAGTATTTGTGCTCTTTGTCATGATTTTAGAATTACACCTGTGAAAAGACCCTCACAGGCAGTAATATGTGTGGACACCTTCTGTATGTCAGTACGTTTGCTGTTGTCTTCTTTATTACTACCCAGTTAACAATAAGTGCACCTCTATCCATGCAGCTGTCACTATCTATGTCTTGGAAGGAACCCCTCCAGGATGCATTTACCAAACTGATGCAGCTGACCCTGAAAATGCTGAACTCAAAGTAAGTTGTTAAAAAAACGCCCAAACAAACAAAAAACCCAACAAACAACATAGAGGGTATAATCGACTGTATCTAAGATGCTAATTGTTAGCATCTTTTAACCTTTGAATCATAGAATCATAGAATTGTCAGGGTTCAAAGTGACCTCAAGGATCATCCAGTTCCAACCTCCTGCCATGGGCAGGGACACCTCACACTACATCAGGTTGCTAAGAGCCTCATCCAGTCTGGCCTTAAACACCTACAGGGATGAGGCTTCCACTACCTCCTTGGGCAACCTGTTCCAGTGTCTAATGACCCTCATGGTGAAGGACTTCTTCCTAACATCCAATCTGAATCTAACCACTTCGTTTTGCTCCATTCCCCCCAGTCCTGTCACTACTTGACACCCTAAAAAGTCCCTCTCCAGCTTTCTTGTAGTCCCTTCAGACACTGGAAGGCTACAATAAGGTCTCCTTGGAGGCTTCTCTTCTCCAAACTGAACAACCCCAACTCTCTCAGCCTGTCATAGGATAGGTGCATCATCTTAGCCCTTCTCTGGACACACTCCAGCACATCAGTATTCTTCTTGTAATAGTGGCTCCAGAACTGAATGCAGTACTCCAGGTGAGGTCTCAGCAAAGTAGAGCAGAGGAGCAGAATCCCCTCCCTCCCCCTGCTGGCCACACTTCTCTTGCTGCAGCCCAGGCTCTGGTTGGCTGTCTGAGCTGCATGTGCACACTGGCAGCTCACGTTGAGCTTCTCACCCACCTTCCTTATAAGGAACATGGAAAAAGTTAGGAAAATAGGAAGCATCTTGAATAAGAAACTAAAAAAACCCAGCCTCAGTGTTTTTGGGCATAAATTGTGTTTGTGATCCTGTTCTCCAAATGTAAGGGATATTAGTATGGGCTTTAATATAGGCCAGTGTCTGTGCCTGCCACCAGTAAGCAAAGTGTGTATGACTGAGTTCCTTCAGCTCAGATGAGGAGTGCTTGTGCTGGAACCTGCACATCACCTGCTGTTTGAGACAAATGGTGTGCTATAATTTGGATGTTAGGAACAAGTTTTTACTGTAAAAATGGTGGAGCACTGGAATAGGTATAGGCCCCTTCCCTGGAGACATTTCAGGTGAGGCTTGATGGGGCCCTGGGTGACCTAATCTAGTGGGGGTGACCTCTAGAGGTCCCTTCCAGCCCAGCCCATTCTATGGTTCTATGACTCTGTGATTCCATGATTCTATGTTCTGCAAAGCAAGGAACAAGTGGAAGGATGTTTAAAGCTACAAAGTCTGATTTCTTGCTCTCTTTGTTTCAGTATTCATGGTTCCCTGCACAAGTGCCCTTCTTGGTCACAGAAAGTGGAGCCATTTTTTCCACAGCAGAATTTGATTATGAGACGGGGCTGCGTTGGTGAGAATGTATTTTATTCACGTTGTCTATTAGCTTATGGTAGGCAGATAAATGTTTTCCTGCAAGCCACAGAACGATTCTTATTTTGCTTTCTTATTTGACAGTTACTACTTAAATATAACTGTGACAGACGCAGATGGACTGAATTCAACTAAAACAGTGCAAGTAAATATAATTAATGTCAATGATGAAAGACCTTACTTTACCACGTGAGTGAAAAACTTTTGTTGTGTTAGTAATATAGGCTTTTTCTCAGCTTTACTGGTTTGGCACCGGTGCAAGGGTATAATGTAAGGGCAAGTAAATACAATGATAAAATGCTACTGAGTTTTGGTTTGTGGGTTTGTTGCCTGGATTGCCCAGGCATGACTCCATGGTCCCCTTCCCTCTGTTGGGGGCAGGGGGAAAAGCAGAGTGCAGGAAGACAAAAGGCTTGGAGACACCCACTTTGAGGGTCCAAGACTTGCCCAGACCTGTTCTTTCCAATTAAGGGAAAGCAAGCTCCTGATTTCACCTAAGGTGGTCAGGTTTGGCAAAATGCCACTCTGGTGAATCTCTGTGGCCAAATGTGGTGGTTTAGCAATTGCCTGCCCCCCCACACTGTGAAATAACCCAGGCTAGGACTCAGTCAGCTGGAAGTTAATAAATGAAGCTTTATATTTACAGCTATGCACAATATACAAGCAGATATTTACAATGTATAACAGATATTTACAGATATATACAGTGAAAAGGTAATACAGAGACACCACACCCCTCCCAGAGATGAAAATCCCTAAGAGGGTTCACCAACCATCCCTACCAGCTTCCCCCCTTCCCCAATCTTATCTCACCATCTGTTGATGCAGCAGATAGGTGAAGGTAGATCAGCCAGGGGGGTTAGCAGTAGGAAAAAAAGTTAGTGGAATTATTCAGATTCAGCTACAAAAGGCAGGGAGAAAGGAGCCATGCAAGGAGCAGCCACAGCCCAGAGAGGTCTGAAACTGCCTGACTTATCTATATTCGGGTTACAACTCTTAAAACAAATTATTTTCTTTCTCAGTAAAGCTGTGAGTGGAGTAGCATTGTCAGTGCTTTCCTCTCAACCTATAGCCTAATTTCTCATTCAGATCCTCCAATTAGTTCAAATCAACATACCAAAAGGGCCATTGCATTTGGGCAAACAATAAATAGGCTCTTGCCATATGGTTTTGCCTGCTCTGCTTTCATGCAACTGCTTTCAAGACACCCATAGAAATCCCTTCAAGTGTTTGGGTACTGTCTAATGCTATTTTGTGAGTAAATATTCAAAGCCTCTTGGTAAAATATTCTGTAACTAGATTCTATTGTGTCATTCTGCTGTAGCAGCAGAAAGGAGCCTCTCAAGCCCCCTGGGGGGCAAGCAATATAATTGAAACTAAGAACATCTTTATAGTCTTGAGTTTAATGTTTGTATTTGCTAGTTATTTCTTAAAGGGTTCTATGTTGCCTGTTCCCTTGTGTATAAGTACCCAAACTGTGCATTTCAAACATTGTAAATAAGTTTTCTGGCAAGATTTAGTGTTAATAAATAATTTTCATAGTTATTAACAATCTTCACCTGGATATAAAAATTAATATTGATTAGCAATTTTGCATAATTTGTGACATAATGTTAAAAATTATTCCTGTTGTTTTACTTGAAAACATCACCCTTCAGCCAAACACACTTGTGGTTTTTTTGTATTGAAAGATGTTAAAGCTGTGAAAAGACCTTTGGATAAATTCAAACAAGGTGATGAAATTTCCTCTCTGTGAATAGGATCATATAGAATGTATCATGCAGATGTACATTTTGCCATACCAATGTTGAATGGTCTAGAAAAAAAAGGGTTCCCTTTAGATCTGTGTTCCCAGACACACTTCTGAACAATCCCCCAATGATCTTAGAAATATAAGCAGGAAATTGTGTCAGACAAGTAAAAAATGGCTTTGAAGCCTAATAGAATCAGGAATATTGCTAAAAATTGTAGAAATGGGAAAGAATATGTGTCACCAGCAGGCTCTTTTGCAACAGAAGGCACAATGAAAGACTTACTGAAATAGACAATTGACAATTATCACAGTCGTTCTGACTTACATGAGACATTGATTGGATACGAGACACTTTTTATGTCATCTGATCCTGTAGCCTCAGAAGGTCCCTGCTGAGAATGTTTATTGTGACATCTATGCAAAACAGAAGACATAGTAGCACCTGGGACATGCTATGGTGCTTCCAGAGAATTGGAGCAAACTTCTGCATATTTTGTGGAACTAGAGCTATGCACAGCTCCTGGGGTGAGGTTAAGGATCTTGCTGGGTAAAGGAGTAGATAATCTGAAGAAATAGAAGTACGAAATGTTAGAAATAGCATGGATTCTTTTTTTGTTGTTGTTGTTACTCGAACTAATTTGAAATAGCCAATAAAGTTAACAACTCACTCTGCATTACTGTAGTGGTACATGCAGGATCAGTCTTCTGTGTGCCAGTGTTTGCACCTTGTGCTCTAGACAGTTTCCTCCAAATTTTGCCATTTCTATTTATTTATCTTTATATTTGCAATCAATGTTAATAGAGATCTTCTGTTTCTGAGCAACTCTGGAATCAATAGAACAAGAAAATAAGAGAGCCAATGCCAAGAGCAAAATAGAACAATCAAACACATTCTTTATGCAGCCTTCAGAAACTGCTCCTTTACTTCCTGCTGCAGATGTTTTTACTTTGAAAACCTTATGTGATTTCTCTCCTGTATGCCTTCCTCTTTCCATATAAGCTGGCAAAACACTTGACCATTTATAAACCTTCAAGCGGAGACCTTCTGTTTCTGCAATTCTCTACTGCCTGTGTCTCGCTAAGTTGGTGTTCAGCAAGCAAAAATGGGCTCATGCTTTCCTATACTGGGCATTAACAGACCAGCCAGTAAGCTAAGTGGTGGCATAGGAAGTCCAAAAATAATTCACTTTTAAAATATGCTTCTTATGCTTTTCTGAACCTTTGAGAATGTCCGTTCTCCATGTAGGTATTATTTATGTATGTTACAGCAGTGTAAATCGTTCTTCAGAAATTCCTTGCACATCTTTTATGTGCTTGCCCATGCCTGCTTTTGCACATGCTTGAAGTATCACAATTATATACCTTAAGAGTGAAGTGGGAGTGTGGCTTTTCAAATTGACTATAAGGTAATCATGTACAATTGCACGACAGACTACATCTGAGCTATAAAAATCCCTTAATTCATTGGAAATTTGTGACTGCTGTGGTACTAAACATCAGGAGTAAAGAATATTTTCTTTATGTAAAATGAATCAGCCAGCCAGATGCTGCTAGAAAGATGGAGTGGGTTCATCTGTTGGATAACCACGAGACTGCTCCTCCCTGCCTCCACCTACTGCTGGGGCAACTCAGCTTTTTAATATAAGCTGATGGCTACTTAGGGATGTGGGATAGATGGCTTACCAGCCCCTTCCATCTTCAGTTTCCATGAGTTTGTGAAAGTAAAAATATTTCTACTGTGAAAAAGTTGTGGGGGAAGGGCATTTAGGTGTATGGCTATGTCATGGTTTATGACCACATACCAAATTCATCTGGCAGAGCCAGCAACCAGGATATTTACTCTGAAATACATTTGCCATTTCTGAGCTCAGCTTGGCCAGGGCTCTTGTGCTACAAGTGGATGCTCAGCTGAGTCATCAAGCAGCTGCCCTTGAAAATACAGATGCCCACTTCCTTGAATTTTGTTTTATCTTGTAGAGAACAAAGAATCTACAGGATTCCAGAGGAGCAAAGCCCAGGCACTGTTGTTGCCAATATAACAGCTAAAGATCCTGATGATGAAGAGACTCCTGGCAGACTTTTCTTCAGCATCCCGTCTTCTAACAGATATTTCTCCATGAATCCATGTAAGGCAAACAAATATATATTTTTGGGGGCGGGGGGGG
>VWZI01013543.1:0-19842 GCA_013396835.1 Psilopogon haemacephalus | reverse complement strand
AAAGCTACATAATTTCAGCCTCTTCAATAGCCCACAATCAATACAATGGCAACACAAAGACAACATGCAATGCTCTCACACAAACCTGTGCCCATCTATTCAGCCTGTCAAGGTCCCTCTGCAGAGCCCTCCTACTCTCTAACAGATCGACACTTGCTCCCAACTTGGTATCATATGCAAACTTACTAATGGTTGACTCGAATCCCCTTGTCCAGATCATCAATAAGATATTAAACAAGATTGAGCCCAACCTTGATCTCTGAGGGACACACTACTGACTGGCCACCAACTGGATATGACACTACTCACCACCACTCTTTGGACTTGGCCATTCAGCCAGTTCTTAACCCATGCAGAGTGTACCTATCCAAACTGCAAGCTGCCAGCTTTTCCAGGAGTTTGCTGTGGGAGATGATGTCAAAGGCTTTACTGAAGTCCAGGTAGACTACATTCACAGCTTTTCCCACATCCAATGGAGATCAGGCATGTCAGGCAGGACCTGCCCTTCCTAAACACATGCTGGCTGGGCCTGATCCCTTGGCCATCCTGCAAGTGCTGTATGATTGCACTCAAAATGATCCATTGCATAATCTTGCCTGGGACTGAGGTCAGGCTGACAGGCCTGTAATTTCCCAGTTCCCTCTTCTGGCCCTTCTTGTGGATGAGCATCACGTTGGCCAGCTTCCAGTCATTTAAGACCTTTCCAGTGAGCCAGAACTGTTGATAAATAATGCAGAGTGGCTTGGTGAGCTCATTTGCCAGCTCTTTCCTTACCCTAGGACAGATCCCATTCAGTCCCCTAGACTTAGGAGGATCCAACAAGATTCTCACTTGTGAGGTTTCAACAAGAAAAAAAGTAGAATCCTAAGCTTCAACATGTAACAGTGGTTTCATAGTGTGGAGGAAGAGGGGAGGAATAGGTGGGCATAAAGAGCACCAATTATTAAAAGTGTATTGCAAGTAAATGTTAAGTATGCTATTAAGCATTAGGTTTGCCTTTTAGTTCTTCAGAGTAATCAACTTTTAAAAAATGAAACATGAAAATAGCCCCTCAAGACTCCTTAATTACTTGGCTTGAGGAAATAACTGAATAGCCCCAGCTATTTTTGAGATCTTAACATTACAGTGAGAAAGATGTATCATTTACATTGTGACCATCCGGTAAGGCAGGGTCTTTCTTCAGTCTTGTACTGGGTCTTGCTGAAGTGGAACTACTTTCTTCCTTACCAGTTATGGAGTTGTTCTTCGTATTGGTAGCTAGAAAGGTGTTGATAATGAACCAGTGTTGTGGCAAGTGTGTCAAGGCTGTCTCTGAAATTCCCTCCCCACCCAGTGGGCTGGTGGTGGACAACGGGACATAGCCAGGACAGCTGACTCAAAACTGAGCAAAGGATATTCCATACCATGTGACATCTGACTCATCAATAAAAGCTAAGACAAAGAAGGAGAAGACATTTCTTATTAAATTGTTTTTTTTCCAGAGCAACTGCTATGTACACTGAAGCCCTGCTTCCCAAGAAGAGGCTGGCTATTGCCAGCTGATGGGAAGTAGAAAATGAATCTTTGCATCTGCACATGACCTTTGCTTTTTGCTTTATTAAACTGCCTTTATCTTGAGCCACTGTTTTATTTTCCTTCTTGTTTTCTCTTTCTCCCTTTCCTATTGAGGAATGTGGGAACCTGGTGTTGAGACAGGGTGGTGCCATCACAGGTTTTACTGAAGAGACAAACACAGCATAGAAATCAGAACAGGTACACTGACTCAGCATTTGTATGCTTGATTTGACAGCTTATGTAGTTTACTTTGCCTTCTGATCATTTTTAGGTAAGAAAGAAAACTGTATTATGTACATCTACTGAAAGTATAAAATACTGACAGCTTTCTGTTACCAGGAAAAATATTTCATTAAGAAAAGGTGTGTCCTCATGTGAACTTGAATTAGTACTACATCTGTTTCTACCAGATGGTAGTGTCAAATGATTTTGTGCTTCTGAAGGCATTGCTCCTTTGTGTAATGTAAAAACGTTACATAGGCAAACATGGAATACCCTAAAAACTCAACTTTTACTTGACTTTAAAATGACCTGGACACAAGTACTGACACAGCCATCTATTGAACTCAATTTAAAATACAGCACACAGTTGCTTCATGAATACTTAATATACATCGAACATACGCATCACACTGATATTTTTATGTATATCGTTTTCAAATGTCTTTCTGGGGAACTTTACATTAAACAGGCTTTCCCAAAAGAAAATGTGCTGTGTATTTGGTTCAGCATTCAGTGGTATAAAGGTGGGTGATTTGGCAACTTAAATGAAAGTGATTATTTTATTTTATTTTATTTTATTTTATTTTTATTCCCAACTGACTTCACAATGAGCTCTATTAGAATACAAATTCCAAGGTCAGAGATACTGGTAAGAAGTGCAGTGCAGAAAATAGCAGGCCAAGGCCAGCTCCCAGCGAAGAAACCAGCTAACAAGCAAGGGGACCAATATAGAATGGAAAAAAAAAAACCCACAATTTGTGGTGCGGTTGCAAGCCCTCTGTTATGTGTATCTCAGATGTATATATCTTGTTGTATACATGTTTTGCATACATATACAATATATGTATGTTGTATGTGTTGCTAACAATAAGAGTTCCACAATTTATCTATTATGAGCATTTACAGAAGTCTCAGAGATCAGTCCAGCAGAAACCTGTCTTCTGCCTGATTCATCAGGAGTCACTAAGATTCTGGACTGACATCCAAACTCCAGGTCTGAAAACAACAGCCTCTAGGCAATGAGAGTCCCAAGAAAGCTGGGAAGGGCAGAGAGTGGAAAGAGGCAGGTGTACTTTGTAAAAGCCCAGACACTTAGAGTTATAATAAGGTAGGTTTAAGCCTACAGAGTATAGCTGTGACACAGCAGGTGCTTTCAGTGACTGATCACTTGCAGGTAACCCTCACACAAAAAATTACTATAAGAAAAGGTGCCTTTCCTCAAAAGACTGAGAAAAAGAAGCTTGAAGGGGAAAGGAAAAAGACTAACATATATGGAAGAAGTTTTGTGGGGGGGGTTTTTTGTTGTTTGTTTGGTTTGTTGTTGTTGTTTTGTTTGTTTGTACCACAACTGACAGTGACATCCTTGTCCAAATTTTGCCTTGTTCTAGCACTGGGACTATCAACATGCAATACAGATGAATCTCGAGTCTTTCTTTTCCAGATACAAAACTATTGTAGTGCATAGACTGAGCATTAGCCTTGTTAAAACCTGCTTCCTTCTTCTTGGAGAGAGTACCACTTAAATTAAAACCCAGGATTCTTTCTGTAAATTTCTTATTTAAATGAAAACATGTTGGCTGGTTATGAAACAATTTTCCTGTGACTGAGAACTGAAACCTATCACTATTAAGCTAGTCAGATGCCTTTTTTGTGATGTAGCGGAATAAATAAAATATCGCACACTTAGCTGATGGTATCCAACAATATACAAAACAACAGAGGCAGATGACAACACACATGGAAACTTGAGGTTGGCCATAAATCCTAATAAGTAATTTTCTTCTTGACCAATATTTGAGGATTGGAAAGATGGATGCTACATACAGATAAGTCTCATAAAGAACACAAATATTCCTAAATCAGTAGATATATTCTACTTGCCTTTCCTGAGGAATGCAGAATAATGGCAATGATTTAGAAAGCAACAAACTAAAAGCAACTGCATAATGCTTCAGCTTGGAACAATTTATGGAAGGACTAAGGAGTGGATTTCATTGCATACACTTCTTGTGTGGCTTGTTGTATGCCACTAGTCTCCTGAAAGATGGTGTTAATTTGTATTACTACAGTCTTTGACACAGTGATGGCTCGGCATTTGGTTGGCTGGTTTTGTTTTGTTGTTGTTTTCATTTGGTTTGGTTTGATTTTTCAACTGTTGCTTGTAAGAATACTAGGCAAGGTCATAACCAGACCCTAAAGGATAACTTTAAATTGGAACAATGAGAATGAAACCATTTAACATACTTAAAAAACAGTCAGAGAAAATACTTTAAGCCAAACTCAACAATGTCCTACAATGAAACCCACAGCCTACTCAAATAAATCTGAGGACCCTCCAGGAAGACAGGTTTTTACCACAAAGGGCTTCTAAGCTCTTTCTTCCTCTTGCAGATACTAAAGCAGCAGAACTGTCTGAAGTGGTGTCTCCCAACTTGCAGACCAATCCATACTATGATGGAATATACAAACTATATAGCTACCATTATGGCTAGTAGCATCCACCTGACCAGCTCAGACCATAAACCATTAAATAATGAAAAAAAATGAAGTGGAAAATAAAACCAGATTTCCCAGTTTTGTTAGTCAAAGAGTGTACTAGCAAATCCCATGCCTCTTATAAAGCATAACTTAGATGCCCTATGCTCACTCCAATTCTCAAACAGCCTCCTTGCTGTGCTATTGCTAGGGGTTGAATCACTGAAAATCACTAAAGGTGGTACAGGTTGAGTTTGAACACAACAAATGTAAAAAGGCACATGAGCTACTATAACCATTTCAAATAATGTTTGACAAATTCAATATTCAGTTTGGGGATTACACTTGTGTTACAGAAGGGTTCAAAAGCCAGCTAAACTAGTTTGGCAATGGCCCCTCCTCCTTCTGTTGCAGGGTTTAGGAGTGAGTTGAGGAGCAGTCAAAGCAGACAATGGGGGTTGGCTCCAGTAAGCCTGCCCTAAAGGGTAGCAATCCAGCATCACCATGGCAGGTGTCTTCTGTAGCCAACACACATGCCCTACTACCTTTTTGGGAATATACAAACATGGCTTACCTGAAGCGTGACACTTTGAATTAATTGGCCAAACTCCTGATGCTTGTGCCTATAAGAGAGTTTAATTTTAAAAATAAAATTAATAAGAGGATGATTTGAAAATTAGCATGATATTGTGACTCCCTCTGCATGATTCTTAGGGGTCCTCAGTGCCTTTTCCCCCATAAGTGGCTCATTAACTGGGTTCCTGCCTGCAGCAGCACCAATTCACAGCATTGATAGCTTTTGTTTCACAGTGGCCAAGTGTCTGCAGCAGTTCAGTTTATAGCAACCCAGTTTTCCTCTCATTTCCTATGTCTATAATTCNTATACAGGAAACTCTCTCGGAAAATCCGTGCATCCTTTGTGAGTAATTTTGGCTAATTTTCTGTAAATTTTAAGACTTGGCTAATTTAGGCTCATTCAGCAAGTGTGTTTGGTCCATCTTGTGACCAAAGCTGGTAGTGCTTGTTGTGCATACTCAGTATTTTTCCTATTTTCCACTTTCCTGTTTTCCATGTGCTGACTGCCTTAGACTGTTCAATTCTGTGTTCATAAATACCCTTTGTGTAAATACTTGCAGTCAACAGAGAATTCAAACTAAATTAATGTGATCTGGTGAACTGTGGACTGTAGCAATTCAGCAGCCAGTCTACCAGTGCAGCCACCAAACCCAGCCTGAGCCAGGGACAATCCAGCAATCTGCAATCCCAATCGGACAGCACACACTGATGACCCCTGTCCATCGTGGGAAAACTGCAAGCCTGACTGTACTGTGCACGCTGACACTCCTTGCCCAGAATTGGAAAACTGCAAGCCCAACAGGATCGTGCGCTCCTATACCCCTGTCCACTGTGGGAAAACTGCAAGCCCAAGACCGGCAAAGAGTGTTAGGGTGTTCAGAGAAACAGACATCAGCTCTGACAAGGACTTCATACCACAGAAATTAGTCTGTCCTGTGGTTTGACAGGGTCCACAAACAGTCATCAAGGCTGTGGGACTACAATTACAAAATTCACTCACACACAGCAGAGCAGCTGAAGGAATTTCATGAATCTTATTTCCATAAACTGGGCAAATCCCCTATATACTTTGTCTATAGAGTCTCAGCCTCTGGGGGCAATCATGCTTTCTGCAGTGCTGAGGAACCTGATGTAATTGGGATACTGATATGTTTTTTAATTTCAGGCCTGACAGGAATTACTCCCTGACAGTGAGATTAGCATATTGGGCCACAAAAATGGACCCTACAATGTGAGGAGGAGGGGCAGTAGCCAAACCAGCTTAGCTGGGTTTTTTACCTTTCTGTAGCAACTTTGATGACATAAAAGATTTTGCTAAGCTTATTATTAAGTTAGTGCTAGGAGGGTCATCAATATACTGACTGTGGACAAATGGGAGGCAGAAGAATGAATTTCAGCTATTTGTACAAAGTGACAGGACAGGAGAAAAGCTACTCATTGCTTCAGATACATACAGAATGCAACCCATTCAGTGTGCAGCATCATTAAAGCTTACTGTGTTTACTGTGACAAAAATAAAGGAAAAAAAAAAAACAACCCAGCAATTGTCATACCTGAAATACTGCCTTTGTTGTTTTATCACAGTAGAAATGGCTCAGAGAAAAATATCATAGGGAACTATCATTGATTATTTAATAAGAAAAGTGATTAAGGTAGACTTTGCAAAACTACTAAAAAAGAAAAGACTATTTGCTAGCTGTCTTAAATCCTACTCTACGAGTTTCATTTAACTGGTACTTAAGTGACTTGTCAAGCAGTCTTAATACAGTGGGTCGGTACATATTCTCCAGTGTAGTTTTTTCCCACTGTAGTTTACTATAAGGTGATAGATGTATTTCTCTACATAAAAGGGTGTTCAAAATTTGGAACTCTTAAAACTGCCAGGGGAAGTAAGTCTGTATCACCTTTGGAATTCTCTGCTAAGGGGTGTTACCAATTCTATTATTTCTGAGCTAAAACATATTGAGTCAACATTTGTATTAACAACACAAGCATCTGTGGCGCTAGACTAAAACCTTGTAAGAGCTATCAGTCCCTATGTCTCAGGACTCAAGTTGATCCCCATATATTAAATTGTGCAGATAGTTCTCCCCATATCACACTGTATTGCACAACTGGCCAGAAAATAAGACTATTTTGCTTCTCTTGAAACACCTGGTCTTGATTAATGCTAGTTAACAGTCATTATTTGGAAAAAGGCTATTCAGTTAACAAAGCAGACTATAAAGCCATTTTTTTTGTTCATTTTTTGGAAATGTAACTGCTGATCTTTCAGTTTCACTACGACTTTTCTTTTTGGTTGTCTACTTACACAGTTTCTCCTTGATCACTCACACTATTAGAACAGTGTCAGAGATAAAGGCATTACTTTGCCTTTGTAGCAAGCAGGCTGTGCTTCTCAATGTCCTGAAAGAATTTCCATAGCATTGACTTAATTTCCTTCCCTTGCACACATACACACACACAGAGAATCTCAGGTCTCAAAGAATAAAATCCGTTCACCCTCTTCAGTTATGGCACTCAAGTCTCCAATCTAAAGCATGACACATGTACAGTTTTTATTATCCTAGTGGTAGGTTTTCCATTGACATTCGTGGATAGCGGAGATGTTTCTTCTATTAGGCTGTCTTTAGATCCATTTTGCCTCTGAAGAGAACAAATTAAAACATGTTTTTTAAAAGGTAGAGTAGAATTTAAATAGTGTATTTTAACAACTGCTGCTATGACATCTTAAGCTAAGGATATGGCACTTTATAGAGAGAGACAGATACATAAGTAGATACGTACAACAATCTTTGCATTTTATTTTCCCCCTGTTGCCTCCTGTCTCCTCTGCCAGCTACTGCTCCTGTGTGCTATTTGGATTCACATTCACTATTCATGAATGCCACAACTAATTGCAAAACACTGCATGCAAGCACTTGTGAGAAGGGGTGGAGCAGAAGGAAGAGAAGTGTCTCCAAGGGCACGAATTCAAGCCATGATGGAGCAAATCCTTACAGGAATATCAAGGACAGCTCATGTTTTTCAACTTTTATCATATGCAGGAATATAAATACCCTTGAACTTAATTCCTGTCAAAGAACAGGTAGTATGTTACCTAGCCTCAATGTGAAAAATATTTGCTTATTGTTTATAATTGGTCAAGCTTAAGTTATTCTAACTGCTTGTAAATATTCTGTATTTTGCTGTTTGTATTCTGTGCAGTTTCCATGCAACACACACTATCATCACAAATTACACAAAATGTGTAATTTCAATTCACATTGATCAGAAAAATCTCAGCCACCTTTAATTTCTACTGAAAAACAAAGATCTAATTTAAATAAAGCATAGAGGCTCTCCTTCTTCTTCCAGAAAAAGGAAAATAGTGAAAGATGCACAATTACTAACCTGATGGGTCAAGTGCATGCTGGGACCTTTTGCATCTGAAGATCGTGTAACAGGCAGCGGAGGCACCAGATCAGTTTTTACACTGGAATTATAGTATTACAAAAAGGATATTGCTATAATAAAGTAAATAGTAACTGTATAGAGGAAGACTAATGAAGTTGACCCAGACTGCTACATAGAACTGGAAGGCAAAATCCAAAAGGCTTATCATCTGACTTTAGACATACGAAAGATATTATCCTCAATAGTAAGTGCTATATCAGGGCATATGTTACTCCATTCCTTCCCAAGGTGGCCAGCCTTCTGGTTTAGAGACAGCACAATTGCATGTGAGATACATATAAATCGTTGGTGTGCCATACTTCTTCCAGGATGCAATGCAGTTAAACTGTTTTTGGTATTTAAATAAAACTCAAAACAAGACTGTTGCTTTTCTGTTCTTAAGTACATCATATATAAATTACCTTCCAGAGGAGACCGATCCACCTATTCCTGAGAAAAGGTTTTAGTAAGAGTTTCCAAGAAACAAAAAATTAAGATAAAATCTTAATTTTTAAGGATGCTGGAAAGCAACTCATGAGTTCTCATACTTTAGGCAATTTCATGACCTACTACTTAACAGCAATACAAGTTTATTTCAACTTCTGTTTTTCCCCCTTTCAAGGGACCACACAAGTCTTTGAGGCCTAGAATATTTATGCACTCCAGTCATGAGTCATGTAGATCTGAACACCTACAATTTAGAGGATTGCCTGAGTCTAATGCCAACAACCAACCATGTTTAGCCACTTCTAATTTAACCTTCAAACCACTTTTGGGCCACACTAAACCAGTCCAGTGCTAATAAAGACGTCTACATACTTCACTTCAGACAGGACAGATCTTTCACCATCGGAACACTGGGACCGCCGATACTGACGGTAGCTTCGAGGGGAATGTGAATGTCTAATGCGGATAGGGTCGCCTTGAGTCCTAAGATAGAATTCACAACAATATGTTAGTAAACCAGACCTTCAGCACAAATACATAACAGATTCTCTCATATAACCGACAGCTTCTTGTGTTGTCTGAATTTGAGAGAATGAGGCATTTGAGTCTGTACTTGGAATTCAACGCTTTAAAAGCACAAAGGTCACAAACTGGCATGCCCATATTTGAGAATGAAACTATTTGATAAGCAACATATTAACATACACAGTTTTAACACCAGCTTTTTCTCTTCAGTGGCAGTGTGGAAGCACATTACAGTGAAAACCAGGATTGCACCTGGGGCACATGCCACTGCTTGCCCTGACACATGGCATCCCAAATGGGCAATTATCACATTGAAATAGACATTGGTTCTTAAAGAACTATCTATGCCCTGGCAATTGCCCATGAAAAGCCAGTAAAGGATTTGAACAGGTCAAGTTATGCCTTCGATTATCAGAATAAAAATGTAAAAGGAACCAGAAGCTCAGGAAATAAATGGATTTACTTATTTGCATTGATTTCTCTGATTCTGCAGTCTGTAACATAAACCAGACTAATAGATGGCATACAGAACATCCATCAGGTTCTCAAGAATGAGTGAGAGATAAGGAAAGAGTATTTTTTTATTTTTGGAAAGAGAAAATATTGGGCTTTAAAATTATTAAGTATTCTCACCCAGCCATCCCAGTTGAGTATTTTGAGTAGACAAAAGCTTATATATTATGTGTAAACCCATTCTTATTTGAATATTAGAGAGGTCACAGTAAAATAAGAAAAATGGCTTTTATATTGCAAAGAAAAATCCTCACATAAACTCACTCTATTTTAGTGTATGGAATTTCTTTTAATTGTTCCTCAGACAGGCCAGATGGGTCCACAAGCTCCTTCCTAGAAAAAAACAGGCAAAGTAAAAGATGTAACAGTAGTTACCAACTGCAAAAACATTCTTATTATATTAGGCTGAATAGATTTAACTAAGCTGTTGTCAGCCTTTAAGCTATCCTGACTTTGATTGCTTCAACTCTGTATCTCATTCTGTTCCATCTTCCTCTTAACTCCCTGCAATTCTGATCTTGTTGCTTCACAATATATATGTAACTTGTATAAAATGAACAACAAACACGCTTTGGAATAGCTGTCTTCCTAACTGATAACTCTGTAGCATGTGGGGCCTCATCCTAAAAAGTGTCAGCATTACAATCAAGTGCATTTTGGAAGCCATGGATGAAAAAATCTATAACATGCTGTATTATTCTTTAGTAATTCATCCTCATACACGTTCTTATCTGTATTCAGTGCCTTCAATGATCTGCAGTGTCTTGTACACATTGCAGGTCATTAATATCCCTATAATTTGCTGTAGCATATGAATAAATCAGAGCATAATAAAGCCTTATATCTGAGTTTGGAGGATGTGTGTAACACTAGAGGCAAACCAAGCAGTCACACTGACCAAAGTCACAAGTACCATACTTACTGGATATGTTTCCACAATTCTTCTTTGGCTTGTACATCTGGGCTTCTCCTATAAATACCAACAAAGGCAACAAAGGCAGAACTGTGAAAACTATTGCCTGATACGTTGTTGTTCAAATAGCTTTTAACATCATAGAGCTGCACAGAAATCATAGTAAATGTAAGCAACCAGTGACTTTCGATTTTAAGGGATTTTTTTTTTTTTTACTCTGAAAAAGCATTAACTTAGTCACTTCATTTCAGATGAGAAATATTTGTTGAAAGACAATTCCTGCTCCACTAACTTTTGGCAAAAGAACGTGTAAAATACATAAAATTCAGCATTAGAATTACCCAGTCCAAATCAGCACCCAGATAATGCCACCCCATATCCAGCTGAGAAAAATTTATTTTGGAGTACCACTTTTGTAAAAGGACCTCTGAGATATCCCACAACCCACAAAGCCCTTTGTGGGCAGGAGGGACAGGCCATGCCAGACTGACAAACCAGTAATCCCTGGCCATTCCTGCTGAGCACCAGTAAAGAGAAACTGTTGCACAGGTGCAGCCACAGTACGGCCTCTTCCTTTGTGTTCACTTCCAGGAACAGTTTGTGTTCATTTACCTTTGTGATATCCAGGACACAAAGCTAAAAACAAACAAATGAAGCTGGCAACCACACGCAAGTATTTCAGCAAGTGTTTATTCACAGAAAAAGTACTTGGCCAAAATTGTTAACTCCCCTATTGCAGACAGAGATGTAGTAAAGCCTGAATGGCATACCTCACACTGAATTGCAGAGGACAGTGTCTCCAAACTGGATTCCTTTTATTTCTCTAATTGTACTTTATTGCAGGGTTAGTTAGAGATGTATCAGAAATTATTCCAAAGTACTCTCTAGCACAGAAGGTTCCACTGTTTTCTTATTTTATCATTGCTGTGTTTGGCTTATTTCCAGATTTCTGCCTAGGAATAATATTCAGAGCATCTATATTGCAGTAAATGTTTCACAGTTGATGAAAAGGCAGATTATTTAGGAACAGTGATGTTTGGGGATATATGTATATATATTTTTTTTCAAATTTGCAGGTGCAGAAATATTATGAGATATTACTTTATAAGAACCAGAGAGAGAGAAGGGTGAGAAACGACCTTAAATTTGTGATTTTCTATTGGGACTAATATGAAGTAATCCATAACATTACAAAGCTCTGAGGTGGTGATGGCTTTCTAGGAGGCATGGTGCAGCAACACCAGGCAATATCCATCCTTGACAGACCACTCTGCTGTCCGTCCTGGCTGCTTGGGCCCTCATAATGGCAATAGCTACAGCCACAAGTAGCCTGCATCCCAGATTTTCTCAGTGTTCACACATTTTTATGGCTCTGTGTGTATTTGCTTATTATAAAGTATTTAATTTTCTCTAACTTTCACTTCTCTCTCTCTCTCTCCAGCTCTCTTCTTGCATTGACTTCTTTTCCCTTTCTTATATCTGTCCATTGTGTTCTTCTCTCCTTGATGCAGCAGCTTGGTATAAAGTGGCATTTAACAGCCTTTTTCATTTCTCAGTTTTTAACTGATTTCCCCTTTCATGAAATCCTCTGTTCATAAAACCACAGATGCAAACCATGCATTGATCCTAGGGCTGGGAAGACAGGCATTCTCTTCTGAGGCTGAATAATCAGGTAGTGGGGAATGTAAAAGCTCAGTGAAACCTCCCAGCATCTCCAGTGAGGCTTTATAATACTTACAAGCTCTAGTTTGCCTAAGGAAGCAAGACATCAATGTCACTGCCAAACTCAAGATCCCCAGGATATTGTGTACACCACAGACCTGCCTGATCAGCTCATAACTTTTAGCTATTAATCAAAAAAAGAACAGTTCAGGATGTAGCTTTAAGTCTCATGTATAAGCAAATGTCATGTCAGGTCCCACCTACAGAAAGAAATATTAATTTTGGGTGCAATGTGGGAAGAGGATGGTTAAATAAGAAGTCATTTTAGTTTCTCTGTTTTCTAGGAACTGTGCTTCTTGCATTCTGCAGCCAACTCAGATATTTAATTCTGTGACCTTTGTCATATTCCCTCCTTCCACACCTGGAACTGCATTAATAAGGAAGCCACTGCTGTAAAACACTGGTTTAGCAATATGGTAGAAGAAAGGAAAAGGGCTAAACACAACGATTTGTCAGAGAAAACTGCTTTTATGGATTTCCACCTTGACCATCTGTTTAAGAAGTGTTATCATACTGGTATAACCTCATTGCACTTATTCAAGTTTAGTTAAAAGCATTTTCCTTTCAAAGGTCTATTCCTGCTTCATTGGAAGAACTGCTTAAGAAAAGCTTATGAAAAAAAAGGTCTTACTAAGGTGAAATGTAGGAATTGCTTGTGCATTCCTAAATGTTTGTGTAGTTCTTGACAGCCTAAAATAAAGTAATCCTTCTATTAAAAAGCCAGATCATAATCCGTTTTTCCCTTTGTTTTCATCACTTAACAGTGAATTGCTTGGAACTCACAGTTTTGACACATAGCATTTACTCAGATTGTCCCATTCCAGAATCTGAATCAACAGTTTTTAGACAATTTGTACAAAAATCAGATTCTCTAATCCACAAGAAATCTAGCGAAAATTTCCAGAAAGTAATGTATCTCCAGGGTTCTTTTGTTTATTTTTATTAAATTTTCACAAGTCTGAACAACTTTCCACATTAATAAGCTCTACATTATTTATCATGTTCCATCTCTGCTGTTACTAATATTTTACCCTCAGTGACAAATAGTAAATTTAAATAGCCACAGAATTTTAATGGCCATTCTTCTTAATTAAAAAAACTGCTTTGGCCACACACATATTTTACATGAACTATGAAAATAAACGCTTGTAGAACTAGAATTCAGAGCTCTCTCTGCTTGCTGACTCTTTTAGGAGAAGAAAATGTATAATTCTTGTCAAATATTTTTATTTCTGAGACCAAAGAGATGGCACTTCACCACCACCAATGATTAACATTATTCATTATCAAAGAAATAAAATATACTCTGGCAGGTATGGTAACAAGTATTTCAGCCATTATGTCATGCTTCCAAAGTGAACCTCTAGTTAAGCTGACTTCCATAACAAACTTAATGTAAAAAGACTGATCTGTACTACTAAAATGAAGTTTGTGTTAGTTGTTCAATGTACATGTCAAAAAGACCGTATGACCAGCTTTTGAAACAAAAATGATCATATCCCACACCTGAGGCAACACGTTTTCTTTCCCTCTGACCTGCAATTAAAGGGAAAGACTGTAAGTAAATTGCAGTTCCTATCAACTACTGCATGTTGATAGGTAAATGCCTTTTACTAAACTTCTTTTTTTAAAAAGCGCTTTGACCATAATTCCCATTTTAATTTTCTTTTTTTTTTTTTTTTTTACTTCCTTCTTGCATATATTCAGGATCTCGGCCATACTCAAGAGGTTTGAGCTTATTTTGTTGGTGTGTCTTTGCTTTATTAAACTGAAGAACGAGACAAAAAGAAGGAATACATTTATCACTAACACAACAGAGAAAAGAAATTAGAGGCCATCCAAATTTTTTCCTTATTTCTTTGCCAGGACTCCTTCTTCTTGTCATGCATTTGCATTTTTTTGTTAATAATATATAGCGTATAAATATAACTCTGAATTTCACCATGCTGGAAAACAGAAGACATTTCATAAATTGTTATCCACAAGAGGGAGCCCATGCTGTCCAATTAACTTGGCCTAAGGAAAGAAAAAAGTCTGCTGTGAATTTAATCTAAATATTATTGACTGAGTCCATTTCCTAGTTTCCAGCGCTTCCTATGTACAGTAAAAAAATGTAAAACAAACTTCATCAACTATATTTTGTACATGGAAGGTAAGTTTAAGACAAGTCATTATGGGAAGTACATATGTAAGTGTGTTACAGAGGTCACAAGATCAGCATCACAGCAGGTAACTCATCCATGTCACTGTGGGGATACAATTTCAAAGACTGTCCTCTCTTGCCTTGTCTCATTACTGCTCTCCTGGCATACTTTAACACCCCTGGCCTGCCCCGTCTTGCCCTGCCGTGCCTTGCTCTGCCCTGCCTTGCTCTGCCCTGCCTGATGGCCACATGGTACTGGCATTCCTTTGGATGATTACCTGGATGGCAGATGAGGTGGGATACAAACACAATACAAAATAGTACGTCTATAATTCAAAACTGTATCATTAAAAGAAAAACACACTTTGGAAGAAACTAGCATTTTAATTAGTTTCAGAAAACTAATTTTTGACAATTTCACCACAACAAAACCAATTGTCAACAGGAACTGCTTGGCAGCACAGCACCATCATGGAAATCCTGTCATCAAGATGCAATAAATCAATGACTGCTCCTTGCCAATGGTAATTTGACATGGAAACATCCTCTGGAACACTAATTAAGGCATTGTATGATTAAACAAATGTGCATGCATTTCACAAAAATGCCTGAACCTATCACAAAACATGCATTATGTTTTGATAGACCTGCTGCCTAAAAGAGAAGAATCCCTGTCCTTATGACATTACTAATGTTCAATGAGCCACAAAACCATCTAGGACTCCATCTAAAGTGATGGAATGTCCTGACCAGCTCCATTACAAAGTCCTTGCTCCGTTATTTGCGCCCTGAAATTCAAATCAGTAACTAAAAGAAGCTGATCACAAAGACAAATCTGCTAAGTTGAGAACATGCTATGTGAAAGTATGAAAGTCTGCTTTTCAGCAGCTGAGGGCTACTGTCACACTGCAGGTACTCATCCTGTTTTTAACATGCTACAGCAACTTTTAACTTTCACGTCAAAGAGGACAGGGATTACATACGATCGAGATCTGTGCCTGGATCGCCGGTAGCTTGGATCTGCCTGGGTTTTCTCCTTGTGTCGCCTTAGCACAGCTTCCCACTGAGGAGCTGAGTCAACCATGTCATTCTCTTGCCGTAATCTGCAAAAGAAGTACTAGCAGTTTAGTCTGAGGTCTCTGATGCAGGATCCTCCGAGAAGCAATGGGGTAATTTTTCCCCACAAAAATCCAGCTCCTTCAATATTAACTTGCTAAATTTTAATTCATGTTCCCAAACTACATTAAAACATTGTATCAAAGAATCTCACCAATTTATTTCAAAACAGTGTGAAAAATTCAATGACCCAGGCATTTAAGAACAGGCCCACAACTTGAGGTTGCTTTTGCAACCACAGCTGTTCTAAAAATTTTTTCCTGTTTCTCCTGTTTTCTAATCCACCTAGTCTACAGCAAATCTAAGAACCACATCACAATAAAATGCTTTTCTACTACATGTTTTCCAAATACTTTGTTGCAGCACACACCTAGGATCAAGGGGAAATCCCCCAGGATGCTCTTGGCATCTCACTCATAGCAAGTGGTCTCTTTATCCTGACTGGCAGTGAAGGTTGGAATGCATACAAATCTCCCTGGCAGCCTCAAACACATATAAAGTATTTGTCTCTGCCACAGCAGGGAGGTTGAACTATATGATCTTTAAGGTCCCTTCCAACCCAAACCATTCTAGGATACTGTAATCCTGTCATTGCACCCTTTCTGCAGTGACTCCAGTGTCTGCTTGTGTGCTTCTAAATAATATGATATGACTATTATTTCCTTTAAAAAAAAATCCCCATGAAAATCAATTAACCTATTACTTGAGTGCAGTACAGATCAAACCAAAGGCCAAAATCTTTTAAATTCAGCACATTTGCTAGAAGGCTGAAGTAACTGTATATTGACACTAATACCCAGGTCAACAAGCATGCCAATGTTTGTTTATTCAAAGATCTACATACGCCTTGCAGTTTTGGGGTGTGATGACCTGCTAAAGTGTAACAAACAGATATGCTTAGTCACAGCAGTGAATATAGAATTCATCAAGGATTTAGAAACAACCATAGAAAGTATCATTCCAACAGTGATACAAGGGTTCTTCAGTAGAATGATGTGACTGGCATACCGAGGAAACCACAGTAACTTAACAAACAAAAAGAAGATTGACAGGTAAAAAAACCAACTAAGCAAACAGCAAGATAAAGGGGTTACACTGGAGACATGACTGATGCGAAATGAAAAGCAGGTTGTTGTTGTTGTTGCTCTTCACTACAGATGTACCTTGAGTTTTGAATTGTATCAGGCTAAACTGGCCACACAGGCTGCTGCTTATCAGATCTCATATGCATAGTGAATTTTGAGTTGCATCCCCAGCTACTGTAAACACCTGTAATTCTACCAAATGGTACCAAGGACCCAGAGAAGGTCTCCAAAGCAGCTTTTGATTTCTAACCAAGTTTTCTTAAACCTGTAGTCTGGAAACTGGGATTCACCTGAAATTCTGAGGATTTCAAAGAACTGACACAGCAACAAGCAATATATCGTGATTTACACCCTCTACAATACAATCTTTGGAGACAGCAATCATACCATGTAGTGTAAACGCAATCAACCAGCTTCCACATATAGCAGTCACTTGCATAAAAAGATGAGATGGGCTGCCAGACTATAGCACTGCTGCTGCAGGTGGTGGGTTTGCCTGCCTGCCACTATGTAGACTCATTTCTCCCAATGATTCCTAACAGGTCAAGTAAACAGCTATCCTCTGAAGGAGGCATTTAGATGCTTGCCATAAAATGATTTGAGGCCTACATATCTTCACAGGAAAACTTCACGGCACAGCAGAGCATGAGGTCCATGCTCCAGCACATAGTACATGAGATCCTGCACCCTTGTGTTTAAAGCCATGCTTTGACATTGGCCACAAATAACAATCTTGCTTTCTGCTCCCATCCATTTTATCAATCTAGCAGATTATCATGTACTGCTGCATGACAAGCACAATCCTAAGAAAAGTATTCATTTATCCCCAAGTACTCCACACTTCTACTCTACATCCTTTCTTCTATTTGTTGCAACATACAACAGCACTTATCAATGTTATTTCTTTAACTTCAGCAACATAGTGAAAATATAAGAACATAAAGTCACACAGAAGTTATTAAAACAATCAGTGGCAGCACACTGAAAAGTACTATTGTAATGCAGGAGAACGTAGCATGGAGATACGAATAAATTCAGCTTTCATTTTGCAGCTGCAAAGAAAGACCCTATGCTCACATTTAATAACAGATTTAATAATAGATGACCAAGAAAACACAATCACTATATAAAATATATTCTTTAGATGCAATGATCAAGTGATAGCAATTTTGGGACAAATTCTTTGGCTCTTTGGCAATACAGATGACAACAACAATAACATTAAATGGAAAGAAGTTTAAGTAAAAAGTTTAAAGACTATTTTGACAAAATAAGTGTTGCCCTTGGACTCAAGTCCATTACAATTTTCCTTTAATTCTGTTCACTTTTTGCTCCTACAAAGGAGCTGACTTATGCCCTACATAACATAATGTTCTTGTAACTCACATGTGAAATAAATTCACTTGAGATTAATAGCTACCACAATGACAAATTAGGCACAGTTTACAGAATGACTTGATGGTAAAATGGAAAGTGCTAAGACTATCATCACTCATATCTAGATTTAGAGTTTTTTTGTCATTTCAAGTCGTATGATAGAAAGGTATATGTAATGACAAATTCTCTTAAGACAAGCAATCCTGAATATGATTCTTGAAACCACTTTCAAAATATTTGAGTGTAAAGTTATCATTTTGGTCCTATGTAAAACAATGAGAGGCTTGTTGAGGATCTGAAGGTCAAAGTCTGCCTAGGATACAGTGACCATGAAATGTTGGAATTCAGGATCCTAAGGCAGCAGTTGGGGGTGGAAACAATCACAACCCTGAACATTTGAAGAGCCGACTCTGGCATCTTCAAAGACTGTGGAAAATTTCAGTGAACAAGACCCTGGGAAGGAAAAGGGGCCCAAGAAAGATGATTAATATTCAAGGATCACTTCATGCAAACTCAAGAGATGTTCACTTTGGCTAGGAAGAAGTCAGGCAGAAATGGATGAATAAGTGGTTCCTGGCAAAATTTACACAGGAAGCAAGTAGAAAATGGAAGCAGTGGAAGCTAATATGGGAGGAATATAGAGGCATTACTCAAGAATGCATGAATGAGAGAGTGGTCAGGCACTGGAATGACCTTTCCAGGGAGGCGGCTGAGTCACCCATCTTGGATGTGATTAAGGGTCATTTGGATGTAGTGCTTAGGGATATGGTTTAAGGTGAATCTTGCAAAGTAGAGTTGTAGGTTTGACTTGGTGATCTTGAGGGCCTTTTCCAACCTGGATGTTTCTGATTCTGTGATTCTGTAAATGAGGTTAAGAAAGTAAAAGTTCAAATGGAATTGAATCTGGCTAAGAACGTCCAAGGCAAAAAAACACCTTCTGTGAGTAGACATGTAGCAACAAATAGGATAGGGTTCAGTGCTGAGTAATGCAGGAGACCTGGTGACGCAGGACATGGAAAAGGCTGAGGTACTGAATGCCTTCTTCACCTCATTCTTTACTAGCAAGACCAGCTTTCAGGAATCCCAGGCCCTAGGGGCCAGGCAGAAAGGCTGGAATAAGGAAGATGTAAAACTTTGGTGGAAGAGGTTTGGGTCAAGGAAAGCAAACCAGGTCAAAGCAAACTGGGCATATGTTAAGTCCACAGGCCCACAGTTGCAAAGGGTTCTCTCAATGATCTTTGGATGTTCGTGTTTACTGGAGAACCACCCAAAGACTAGAAGAATGCAAATGTCATTCACATTTTCAAGAAAAGGAAGAAAGAGAACCTAGGTCAATCTCACCTTGATCTCCAGAAAGGCGATAAAGCTGCTAATCTTGGATGCCATTTCTAGATACACAAAGAACAAGAAAATTATCATGAGTTGTCGGTATGCATTCACCAAGGAGTGTAGTCATGGTTCACCAACTAAAAGAAACTTCTGCAATAGCGAGGTACACTGAAAACTGTCTGAACAGCCAGATCCAGAGGATGGTGAATAGTGGCACAAAGTCTGGTTGGAAGATAACTGGCAGTTATACCATGGGTCACTATTGGGTTCAGTGGTGTTTTAAAATTTTTGTTAACAATCCAGATGATGGGGCAGAATGCACCTTTGCGAAGTCTGCAAATAACACCAAACTGAGAGCTGATACACCAGTGTGTTGGTTTGAGCTAATTGGAAAATTTGTGTGAAAAATT
>VWZI01013503.1:0-13700 GCA_013396835.1 Psilopogon haemacephalus | reverse complement strand
TTCGTTTGGGGCCTGTTGGACAAAAAACACCCGTTGATTTGTCCTCTTCTTTTGCTTCTGATCGCTGCCAGCGTTTTAAACGGCCTCTGGCTAATTAAAAAGAACCCCCCCCCACCCCCTTTGGGAAACGGGTTGGGCACTCCATAGGCTGTATTTCCTTTTTATTTTCCTACCTGNAAGGTGTCTCTAATATCCACCAGTCTTCTGGTAAAATGCTCAGTAGAGGAATAAGAAAATAGTTGTGGTGTTTTTTTCTTTTTCCTTTTTTTTTTTTTTTTTTAACATACGAATCTGTGGAGGAGTATTTCAAGCTCGGCATGCCTTTTCTAATTTTCTGATCAGAGGAATATTTTTAAGAATGAGGCCTGTGTTTTATTCTGCACAGGCATGTTGGAAATTGTGCTTTAAGTGTCCATCCTTAGTAATTCTAGCTTGTGCGATTAGCTGATTTATGTGAATTAAAAATATGTGTTAAATCTGAACAGATGTGCTATGCAATTGGAAAAAAAGTCCTGTTCTGTGTTGCTAAATGTAGTCTATATATTTTTAATAGGGAAATTTTAAACTCCTGATTTAAATATGTTTGTGTTACCAACTTAATTGTTCTTTCAGGTTGATATTAATAGCATAGTTTTCAGAGATCTTTTACCTTCTGGAAATCGGGGTGGCATCTTTATGGGACTAGGAATATTTGATATAAATTACCATTCGACTGATCTATTTAGTACTTGCCTACAGCCACACCTGACATGGCTCTGCATGTGTGCACATATATGTTTATGTATTTTGTGCCAAAGCGTTGTATGATGGTGAGCTTTGTGATAGATGAGGAATTCTGACGGGGTTTTTTCTGCACCGAAATGTCTTCCACTGCGGTTGAAGCCTTGAAGAGAGCATTTGGCTCGGGGTCTGTAGTCTTACCTTATTATCTGCATGATCTGTGTGCCTGCAGCACTTCAAAAAACATGGGTGCAGTTAACTCATATTGGCAGCATAAGAACATACATTTGATCAGGTTCAGCATTAGCATTTATTATTCTTGATTTATGTGGAGAGAATAAACTGTGGGTGACTCCATTTTGATGTATTGATTTACTTTATGTGCATGGGGAATAAGAAGTGGGCCTTGTGATCAGTGTTTCTGCAGGTGGCTGTCTGAACTGAGTGAGACCTAAACCTGTCATTCTCAGCAACTAAATTTGTCTTACTAAAGCTCTACAGCTTGATTCTTGAAAGGTCATTGATTCTTCTTTCCCATTTATTCGAGGTCAAAGACTAGACAGATGCTTGCCTGTGAAGAGGGTGTTAACTGATTCAGACTAACAAGTTTGCAAATATGATTCAATCCCAAGTGTTCTCGCTGAGGGAGAAACAAAGGCCGTAGCATAAAACACACGCACTTGTGATAACCCCCACAGTCGCTCTAGTCATGTGCTCCTGGTCCTTCTGCTGTCTGGAAAAAAATGTCAGAACAAAGCAACAGAACCACATAAGAGGATTCTGTGGGAAATGCAGCTTGTATTTTCAGGTGATCCATCCATGTTATAAAGTCCAAGAAGTTTACTACTTTTTTTGCTTTGCAAGGGGAAAATTCCTAGATATCCTAAAGCTCTATATTTTTCTGGTTCTCAGTCTCTTACTGTGTGATGTAGCAAGTTATCTATTATCATGTTGAGTAGTAGGGGGGAAAAAAATATCAAAAAACACTTGTGTGGCTAACAGAGAGTTTGCTCTGCTCTTTAATTTTCCTGTATTTTTATAGATGAATAGTTACATTCTGAGCTGTTTTCAGTGAAAGCTGAGATAAAAGACTCATTGTGAGGAAGGTGAAAATGGATGGATTAGTATCTTCTGAGTCTCAGGGACATCTGTCTTGGTGCAGGTCTTTTCCGAGTCATCAGGGAGCAAAACCCGGCTTGTTTGATATCAGGTTTTCGGTTTTCTGTTTGTAAGACCAGAGTAGCAGTGAAATTAAATGATGAAGTCACTCTTGCTCTGGTGTCTCTGCAGCTATTGCTGCTCCTGACGGAGCACTGCAGCAGTTTTCTGGGAAGGATGGATCCAAGCAGTGAGAAAGGAATGATAGAATAGTTGGGGAGGGCTCACTGATCATTGTTTTACCTGGCAGGAGCAGTACAAGAACAGTATGGTGATTCCTCTTCTCTCCAAGGTAGATGGGGAGAAAATGTGAGCAATGACTTTTCGTCTCTTTGCTGTATGATTTATTAGACTTAATTTATGAGACTTTGTTCTCTGAAGTTGGTAAGAAAGCCTGAGCCTTGAGCGTAAGGATGGGCCGTTACCAGCAGCTGCTTTTCCTCTGGCTGTTGGAAAAGATGACTTCTTGTGCATGCTGCTCTTATTGCTCTGTAATAGATGTTACAAGGGTTTTAACGTTTCTGCAAGAGTAGGAACCCTGTGGCCTTACCTCTTTCATGCCATGCCAGCATCAAGAGTCCTTTCCAATATCTGACTTTGGTTTTTTTGTATTTTGGTGGGTTTTAAGTTAATCCACTGTTCTTTCCACTTCACTATATGGATTTCTATGTTGAAGTAATTCTCAAGTAGGTTATTCTTTGTGTAAGTCTGTATTGCTTGGTTTTAGGCTTTCCCTGCACAACAAAAAAGGATATGTGCTGCTTGTGTTGAGCCTGTCCCTCAATAGGAGGGGACTGAGCTTCCGGTTTTCTACTTGCTGATCCTATCAACCTGCTGTTGATGGTATAAGAGAAGAGGTATGATCTTGAAGTTTTCTTTTGTTCTTCACCTAGTTCCTGTATTGTTTCCAGATGTACATTGTTTCCCGAATGGGACAAAAATAATTCTGCAATATAACTGGTAGTCACAACACAACCAAAAATATCTTTATAAAAATAGAAGTCTCAAAGTTTGCAGTTTCAGAATTTTCATCTAATGACTGTGGAATTGATTTTTTTTTTTTTTTTTTAATTTTCCTTTCCTGAGTTTTTGGAAAATAAGCATTTCAGGTAACACCAAGTCCTTGTAGACAGCAGGACTTACGGTAACTGTAGCCAATTATCTTGTTGGTCTGAAGTAAATAATGTTATGGGTAATGCTTGCCATGAAGAGTTCTTTGCTTTATATGCAAGTGCCATGGCTCTATAACTGATTATGCAGGATTTGTTAATTTGGAGGGTGAAGACTTTTTTTTTTTTTTTTTCTTTAGCTAATTCTAATGATGTACACATGCTCTTGGTTGCAAAATCTAAAGGACAAACTTGTAATAACTCATTTTAGACTCTCTGGGAAATGTTATGGTGGTGCCAAACTTGCTTTTTGTTGAAGTTTTTTTTTCTTATATTTTCGTGGGGTTTTTTTGGTACTGTAGAATCTCCCAAAAACACAGTAGCTTGGTAAACCTTGATTGCTGTGTACTATTCACACATGGTACTACTGCTGGCATTTGAGTGTGATGCATCTTTTGTTAGTGTAATGGCTCTTTAAAAAATTGTTCATGAGGGAATAAAGTTTGGGAGTTTGCTGCTCTGTTAGTAGCCATTCCACAAGCCGTGATATAAAAGGGACTGCTTTTTAGGTAGCATGTGATGTCTAGGTGACAGTTTAATACTTTGATATCCAGGTAAGGGTGTAGGAAGAATGTTGGAAAAGAGCACCCTGGGCAACTTCAGCAAGAAGGAATGAGTGGGGCTTTTGAAACTGGCAAAAGGATTGTGTTGTTGAGATAATGCTACCTCATGTTTCCCAACCCTCTTAGGGTAGGGCCCTCTCTATTGCTTTGATAGCAGTTTCTGCCTAATTGGTTTCTGAAACTAGAAGCCGCCCATCCTGCTCTCCTTGCTGGAGAGAGGAAGATCACTCCCTTCCAGAAGCCTGCTGAGTGTTATGTGTCTGGCAGTCGCTGTTCCTAGCCCTGTCCAGCTTTCTGACTGCCGCTGTGTGAACTGCTCTCCTCATGCCTAAACTTGAAAGAATTTCACTAGCAGGGTCAGCTAGTGACCACATGCACTGCAGTGGAAAGTGTCTCGTGCTGTAGTGCCCCAGCGTCCTGCTTCACGGTCTGAAAAAGAATAAGACAGTTCTCTTCTGCCAAACTATTTTTGTTCTGTACTAGGGTAGTTGAGCAGAAAAAATAACAAAGATGAAGCCTGCCAGTGGAACCCATCAGATGGCAATTTGGTTATTCTGGTCTGTCCCCAACATCTTATTTCTGTGGTTGATGTGTTTGTTTGGTTTTGGTTTGGTTTTTGTTTTTTTTTTTTTCTTGTAAGTTAGACCGGGATTTGTTCTGAATATGTTCTTCTCATTCCATCACTATTCTGCTCATCTTCCTCATGCTGCTTCCTGGAGATGCTGCCCTAATGTATTATCACTTGATTCACCTTCTTTTATTCCTTGGCAATGTTTTAACCATCTTGTTCGTCTGTTTGCACAGCTGTGGAAACCCATATGACATATGGAGTATGTTTCTTGCCTGCATACATTCTAGTTCTTGAAGTTGTCCTAATACTTGATAGGGCTTTGTGGGTATCACAAAGCAGTGATGGTTAATCTACTTTAATCTTTTTCTTGAGAGATAAGAATTAGTTCTTTGACATGTATTGTGGTAAAACACCCCACAGGCTGAAGAGTTTCCCTCTACTGCCCCAAGCGTTCTTTAATTTTGGTAGTATCTTGAAGTACTGTTTTAAATACAACATAAAGGACTTTTGCAGTATTATTGTCCAGTTTACTCACTGTCTCTTCACAGTGATGTGGAATATTGGCTATTGCTCCTTGTTCTTTCTTGAGTTGGGTGGCTGAGTGATGTGAAGAAGATCCTGAATGCCCTATAGAGTGTCTGTGTCTGCAAAAAGCCTACAATTTAAACCTTTGTGCTGTAACCAGTTATAGCATTTTCTGAAATGAATTAATGCTAAACCCCTTAGTTACTTGAATATGTGAGCTAGTGATATGTGGGGTGATTACAAAATGCTTGCAGCTTTTTGGTTTTTTTGCTTTGAATGGCTTGATGAGGGATGTTTTAAATTAGGTCTGTTACTTCTGATTTTCCAGAACTTTCTGATGACTGATAGTTTTTCTGGAATTCTGTACTTTTTTGTTTAAAAAGAAACACTAACATTTACTCTAAGGATTTTTAGTCACCCATAGCTAGTGTGGGAAGTGCTTAAGTGGCTGCCTCCTGCAGAAGCTCTATGGCTGCTGGAGTTACTTGCTGCTTTCTGAATTTATTGAGCATCAGCCCAGTACAAGCTTTGAAAGACAAACAAAACCTGGAGTTAAACATCTATGAAGAGGAGCTGATTGAAAGTTTAAATGTCTTGCAAAACAGCTCTCTGTTTTTATTTGACCCAAGTCTATATAAAGTCTTAAATTTTGTCGTCAGAACTTCCTTCAATAAGCTGCACAAATAGATCAGATGCTCTTTTATTTATGTATATTGAAAGTAAATGCTAATCACAGCTTTTATAATGTGGCAAGAAAAGATACTTACTCAAACCTATAAAGTGCTGTACAAATCAAACCCTCTCCATTTAGGTGCAATACTAGGAACCGTCTTAGCGCTTCTCATCTGGTGGTTGCCAAAATACTGTGTTCTGCTGCTGGGGAAGGCAGAAATCTGGATGTGTGATGCTTTGCCGCTTAATATTTTTAAAATTGATTTAAAATGTAACTATATACTGAGTGTATTGCAGCAACCTGATCTTAAGGGAGAAAGGTGAGAGAGACATGGTAGCAAGATGCACCTCTGTGAGAAACGGCTACAGCTCATAGTCATGCTCAGACAAGATGTTTGTTCTTGGTCAGCACTGATGTTTCATTAAATAGAAGTTTAAAATTAATCTTTTGCAAACTAGATCTTGAAAACTACTACATGTAGAATCAATTTTCACCAAACCTTCAAAATCCTTCCTGTCTGTGTGGTACTGGCTCACCATGCTGTGGTAAGAGGGTCAGTTATCCAGGTGTAGTGCATGAGATGGCATGTTTGAGTCAATCCTATATCCTCTTAACAGTGCTGCTGTGTGATGCTCTGTTTGTGCAGTAGGTGAGGTGAGCTGAGGTGGTTTCAACAGAGGCCTTATCAAAAGCAATGTTTAAAGTGTCCTCTGAGAACTGTCAGAAATGTGGATAACCAGAAGTCACGCTGATGTGCCTCTGCAAAGTGGACAGTATCTTTTCTTGTATGATCAGTGCTATCAAAGAATCATCTTAAGTATTCTTACCACAGATGACTTGTCTGTTCAGAAAAAGATAATGCAATTCATTCTCTACTTAGGTATGCTTGCCATCTGCAAGAGATGAAAGTGTTTAATGCAATTTATGTTCTCACCTAGTCTTTCTTATAGTGGTAGAAAGGAAAATGGTACGATAACTTGTCAACATCAAGCACTGAGAACTTCATTTTCTAGACAAAAGTTGTACAGCAACAGCTTCTTCAAAAGGAATGGCACTGGTCTTTGACAAGAATATTGCCACTTACCCATAGCAGCAGACCCAGTAAATCTTAGGGTCATGAGCTGGCTTTTAACCTAATACCTGTGCTTTTTGTACATGCCCTTGACTAGTGAGTCATTAACTGGGCAAAAGTGAGGTACCAATTATTTTCCACTGTCAGTAATGTGGAGTAGGCTTAGCTGAAGGGTTACAGAGGGCCTTGGTGGCTGCTATAGGAAATTCAGTGTAGCTTCTTTATAACAACATGAAGCTAAGGAAAATACATTTTCATAACTTTGTAATAGGCCTGAATAGGGATGAGTGTGTCTTTGTAGGTTATAATGACCAATGTTGAAAGTAGTGAATGGCTATTACAGTGGTACTGTGAAACGGCTGGGTTGAATTATTTAGAGATAGCTGCTAGTAATTTGTTTAGCTGGCTTCTGTTGATTTTATTTCTGATACTGGAAAGTGCCTCTTAAACATTAAATATCACAGTTATACAGTGTTATGTAGTGATACAGTTACATTGCTTGATGTGTCTCTTCAGGCAGTTGGGCTTATTTGTAGAAACCTGTGAGTAGGCCAAGTGCCTTACTTTAAAAGATCATAGCAAGAAACCTGCTGATCAGAGTAGAAAGGGAAGAAGATGTTCCTAGTTGATAACCACTGGACAAGTAATGCTGTAGAGAGTGTATGTGGTTTAGAAATACTATACTACTGTGCATGCATGAGGGTGAGTGCAGCAGCAACAGTTGCCTCAGGATTTTGGATCAGAGCTCTTATGAGGAGAGATGTTGGGTGTTGGCTCTGAAGTTATAACCAGAAGGGAAGCAGCAGCTGATTTTTTCCAACCAAGGCAGACTTCTTGCAGCCACAACTGTAGAATATAGTCTATTTTGACTTTTTTAGTAGGAATGTAATTCTTGTCCACCACAAGCCCTGTAGTTCAAAGCAGTATCTTCTGCCAGGAATGCAGGCAATTGTTTAATTTCAAGACAGGCCAAGAGCATGTTTTGCTTAGCAGTAAACTAAAATGTTGCTGAGATGAAGAATTTCATTTTCCTTGCAGTGTAGAAAGAGGAAAAACTATTTAGTTGCTGTTGATAAAGCAAAACTGTTTGGTTTTCTTGAGTCACACTCTGCTGCAAACACTTAAGATAGGATACAAATAATAATATAGATTTTGTCTCTCATGTTGTTCATTTGTTTCAAGTATTAAAAAAAAAGTAACACAACAAATGGAACTGCATGAGTGGGTTTCATTGAGGGAGGAAGGGGACACAAATTCACAGCTTTAAATAAACAGAATATTTGGTTGTTTGCCAAGCCAACATGAATCATTTGGCATGGATCTGTATCCTCGTGAATGAAGTTCATGGCCATAAATGAATTTCCCTGCATTTGTGGGAGGTTGAGTATCAGCATCAGAAAGAATATTTTGTGCCTTTCTGAGAGAAGAAAAGCTTTCTGGCAAAGCATACTTACTGCAGGTGAGTAGATGTGAGGCTTCTGGAATGGTTTTCCTTTATATATACAGCTGCTCAATTGAAACCTAAAGAAGTGGAAAATAATGTTGTCCTTGAGAAGATAGTATCTGTTGACAATTTTATTTCTAATCTTGCAGTTTTACTCATGATTGTATGTAATGGCTTAGGAGCCACTAGTATGTATAATATAATGCAATACAAGTTCAAGTAGTTGCAAGCTAATGTGTTGGGGTTTTGTGTTTTTTTTTTTTTCTTCTCTGTTCAGTACTAATCAAATGTCCATTTTAGACACTTTGAAATAGGTTTAGAAAATTTCTTAATTTTGGATTACATATTTTGATAACAACAACAGACTGCAGAGCAAATTTTGAGTCTTGAGGAAATGCTTTAAAGGTTTGTGGAAAGGCAGATAGATTTTTTTTTTTTTTTTTTTCCTAGTGGATCAACTAATGAATGTACTAGACACAAAAGCATGAGATTTGTGCAGGGTGGAAGACATATGCTATTCAAATTGCTGCTGATAACTCATCAGTGAAAGGGTAAGGAGAGCTTCAGTTGCAGCTTCCAGTCTAGAGAAGGTACTGATGTTTTTGAATTGAGCTCATCTTTGAGCTTAATGTTCCTTGATGAGTGCAGTAGATATAAGTTAGTTTGCGGTTGTGTATAGATTTTTATTATGCAAGTGACATGAGAGTAGCAGCTGACTAGGTTTGGACTCTACATACCTGAGTAAAAGTTAACCAGCAAATTCTCTGAATACCGTTTAGTTTGGATGTGTTTTGGAATCTGAGTATTTGGCTCAAGAGATCTTTGTAGGGTAAAGAAGGCTACCAAATCTACAAGTCTCTTCTATTTGATTTTAGGCTTAACCTCAATGTACTCAAGCTTCTCTTTGGTTGTAGTTACTGACTTTGAGTGTCCCTGGAAGCTGACAAGGACATTGCTGGGATCTGTGACAGTGAAAGAATGGCGGCTGTTTTCCCAGGTGGCACATTTCAAATGCCTGTGGGATTCTGCAGGCGGGCATAGATATTCAGGAGGCAACAAACAACATTTTGTGCGGTGTCAGCACTTTGGCTTTCTTCAATAGCCTTTGGATTATTTTTTTGTAATACCGTTGGAAAACGAATTTGTTGTAATGTTTGAGCAGTTCATGATTGTCTGTAAGTTTTGATTATAGCAAGCAAAATTAAGAGATGTTTATGCTTGCATTCAAAAATATCTGGTGAATGTCTAATATTCTTACCTAGGGCCATAACTGCAAAATGGAAATGTCTTCTAGAATTGCTTTAGCACATGTAGTAGCTACCTGCTTAGTTTATTCAGACACTGAGAACATGGGTTTGTGTGGGGTTTTTTTGTTTGTTTGTGGAATTTTTGTGTTGTTTTATTTTTTTAAGGACATCTTGAATCAAGAAGATCTTCCTGGTATGCCAGGTCAAAATCAGTAGATTTCAGATGAGAAAGAAATAATGATTAATTGTCTCCTAGTACCTTCTTTCATTAATTTTTACACGTATTTGAGAGTGTAGAGCAGGACATGCATAAGCATTGTCAGAAATAGAATATGGAGGGGAGGAAATCTGGATTTTTGACATCTGGAATTTAAATTTAGGCCATATATGAGGGCTTTGCTTTAGACCCTTTGCTTTTACAGACTGCTTTAAAATCTTCTGCCAAATCTGGTTGACATTTCTGTAGACCAAACTTGGGAGTAATATTTTAATACTTGAACAATTATTTTGTCAGAAATTGCAAACATGTTTCTCATTTGACTTCGTATGGTAGGTTTCCTGACTTGGTAATGTCTTATCCCACTAACTTTAACATTTAATTTTGATGCTGTTAAGAAGCTGCATTGCAAACTAATGTGCTGTCTTCTATCACTTAAAATATTTTTGGTTTTGTGGGTTTTTTCCTTCTTTGAGTGCTGTCACTATGGGAGATGTTTCCCCATTGCACATTTTGCATTTAGGATGTCAGCAAGACAATTGTTAAAGAGCATAGTGATAGGATAGGAAATGGAATTTCTAACATTGATAAGTTGTCAAGAGTTGTGTGTGTACATGCCTATAGAATTGAATATTTTAAAAACTTGTAATGGGTTAGCTTTAATGATATAGTCACTATGTGACTGTAAAATAAGACTTCATTCTATGTTTTTTTAGAAGTTTTTGATTTAGGGACAAGTTTGAGGCACACTCAAGTTCTACGAGTATTTGCAGTAGTATTTAGTGAACCGGTAACAATATATATTGAATGCTGGGATTCAGTATTCATGGTGGTGTTTTTTTTCTGGGATATTGCTAAAACAAGCAAATAAACTTCCCAAACACCAATCTTCCAGACCAGTAATAGGTGTACATAATTTTTGTTGGTTTTTTTTTGTTTGTTTGTTTGGTTTTTTTAAATTTTAAGGAAATTGTAGTATCTCTGTTATTTTAGACTATGTAATTCAAACATTTCATTGAACCATTCTTACTACAGCATTGCTATGACTAATACATGGAAAAAGCACAGGAATTTGACAGTGCTGTTGATATTCCAAAATTAGTTTCTGGTACTGTGACAAATGCTGCGTACCTGTGGTCTGTTCTTACTGCTTAGTTGTAGGTAGATTTTGTACCTGAACTTAGGAGTATGAAATTTTGTATTTAATTTCAAAGTTTCTCTTGGCATTTTTGTTTATGTGGGAAGGTTGTAATGTCTAGGTTTCAATGGGATTATTTTGACGCTAACACTTGCTGTGTAGTCTGGTGTCTTCTGTATTGTGGCACTTCCACCTCTCCCAGCATTCTTGTTTACTGCTGTGCTTCCAGTTGTGGAACACCAGGCTTTGGTGTATGGATTCATCTGCAGAGGTGAGCATCCCTCACCTAGTACTTTGCAGGTATGCCTTGAATCTGTGTGATTGAAGTAAGCAATTCTGACAGGGCAGGGAGGAGGAATAACATCTTTAGTGTGCTAGTATGCAAAATATTTTTCTGGGAAATATGATGAATTGTATGAAAAATACACTGCTAGTGCATTAACTTGTAGGCAGAGCATTTATGCAGTAAGGAGAACAAAGTGTTGGTGCTGAGGCCTAGGCTTTCTAGTAGAGTGCTGTATGGAGGGTATTAACAGTTTTGCTCTCAGACTATAGATACGTTTTTTAAATTGCCTGTAGTATATTTGAAAGACCTATTATTTCTAATTGTGGCAGAGAGCAAAGGCAAATATTCCTGAAAATTCAGGTGATATCCAGGATTTTGTCAGGAAAAATAGTTAAATGGGTGGGAAGTTTATCTGCAGCTGAAGAGGAATAATGAGCTTTCATCTGACACTGAAGTGAGCAGATGCTACTCAACTCCTGGAGATTTTTTTGTTGTTGTTGAAATCTCTTGAATTCTGGGTGTATCTTGTGATGTTTTACTTTGATTTCTCATCTGTCTGTAATGATACAAAGCCCAGTCACACTTAAAAAACATGCATCAAGTCAGGTATTGATTATTTGACTATTGTTAGTTCTTAGAACTTTCTTCAACCCTGCTGCATGGAATTATTCTTTGTGGAATCAGCTGTGCCATATTTATTACTAGTTTCTGTGCTTGTGCAGGAAGCAAGTCATTAGACATGAAATATACAAGTACCTTATCACTTGTCACATTAAGGTAGAAGACCTGATGTTTGCCTGTCTCAGAGCTCAGTACTGTACTGGAACTAGTCAGCAGAATTAACTTTTTCCTCCACTTTGTGGTGCCTTGATAATGACTCAGTCTGGCTCAGCTCAGAAAGCTGAAACAGTCAGATGGTTTGTTTTAAAGTGACAGACAAGATGGATTTGGCATTGCCATTGATAAATGTCCTGATTGCAAGATCATCTCAGGATTAAGAAACTCTGGCTAATAGCAGACTCAGAGATACAAATCTTTGCAATGACTTTAACAGAAATGCAGCAAGTGTGCCTTCAATACACTGCTTAGATTGTCAGCAAGACAGTTATCCCTGTCTTGGGTGGAAGCAAAGGACCACAGTTTGTTGACCATCCTTGTTTCTGTCATCGCTGCCCAGCACTGTTTCAGCTGCTGCTGGCCCATGCTGCATCCCACCTCGTTGTCTCTGACAGCAGTGTCAGCAGCACACATGCTCCCCAATGCCAGAGGCAGTGCCCCAAGGTGTCCATTTACACCCCAGCCCAGGTTTTCCCTGCCTTCTAGGTGATGTTTAGCATGATTTGGGAGGAATATGGAGTAACATATGTTTAGCATGTACTTGAATTCCCTCATTGTGATGTTGAGGGATGTCAGATTTAAAATTACAGTAAATTAGGCAAAGATTTTCTTTTGGGCACCCTGGCCCTCAAAAACTGCTTTGAAGTTGGGTATTTGTTACGTAAGCCTTGCTACATCAGTTTTAGCCAAAACAGGGCTGTCTTGTCTTCATAAGACTCCTTTCTTCAGCTTTTTGGCAGGCCAGCTTCACAGATTTTCATTTAACACAAGAACCTGCCGGCTGTAAATGACCTTGGTCTTGAAATGTGCTAAACCAACTTCTCTTCCTGTCCTTTGGCCAGCTAGGTGGTTTCACAACAGCACCTTTTCCCATTTTAAAATGAAAATACAAACTTCTAATGCAATAATACTAATGTGTAGAATGTTATTAAATGATATATGGAAAATGTGTCTCTTTGGATGTCCTGAGATAGAATATAAAAGAGAGAGCTCTTCAAGTGGCATGAAAGTTGGAGCTGATTTATTGACATTGGAGGCTCCATAATCTGACTTGAGTGTAGGTGCTGTTACAGGAAGTTCAAAAGTGTATCTTCTACAGAAATGCAGTAAGTAGGGTGGTATATTTACCACTTTTGCCATGCTATTAAGAAAAAAAAAAAAAGCTGAAATCCTCTAGAATTTATTAAAAAATGACATTTTTTAGTGATAGAGTGCTCTTCAGATTCTTAGAAAGTAATCCACCTTGTGGCTATTCTTCGGAGAATATGTAGACCATGTAATGGAAGCCTCATGGAATGTGCTGGTAAATGGAGCTAACTGTGTGGCATGAAAGTGCTTGCTTAAAAACACATCAACCACTAGAAACTTAAAATGTGTACTTTTATGGAATGCTGTTAATTTTTTTCCCCTCCAATAATTGACTCATAGCATTTTCACTTTTTTTCAGCTTTGTGCAGATGGGAGCTCTTTGTTCCCCGTAGACTGATGTGAAACATGGACAACACAATGCTGTGCTGGAGACTAATGCAGTTTATTGTTATATTTTCGGCACATTCTGTAGCTTTATCTATAGCAAATATGTGTATATATCTGTATGCATACCTCCTATTATTAATTGCTGTAGTGTTATTTTTTGTGTGTTTACTTATGGCTGCTCTCAAAGACAGGAAAGTTAATTAGCAATGCCATGATCCAACCCAGTAAGTCTGTTCCTACTAATGAAACATCTTTATATTGATTGTGCTCATTTTCATACTGTTAACTATTTTTTTTTTATATCCTGGCAGAAATTTGGGCTTTTATTTTCTGTAGCCATTATGAAATAAATGTTCCATTGAAATTAGTTAGCACTCATGGTCAAACAAGAAGAATGGGACAAGGAAGTTCTGCAGAGTTAGAAGTGTTGAAGTAAGTTTTTTTGCAGCTGATCTGAGCAAACTTTCTAGACTTGTGGATTGCATTCCCTTCAGAGGCACTCCAAGAACGTGAACAGGGTTCAAAATGATCTTGACAAAGCAGTGGTACCGAAGTAGGATATTTAGCAGAGGCAGATGTAGAATCATAGAATCATAGAATGGTC
>VWZI01013477.1:0-10711 GCA_013396835.1 Psilopogon haemacephalus | reverse complement strand
ACCTCACACAACTTTCATACCCACCACCCTCCATTCCAAATGTTATGCTCAGGCATAAATGGAATGAAAGATAATATTTTTAAAAACAGAAAATGCTTTGTCTGCCTCTATAGAAAGGAATACTAAAGCTTCCTTATAGCTATCATTTTGGTGTAAAGAAGGAAGACAGCAAAGAAAAAATTTAGAAGTCTGCCATATGTCATTAACATTTTGCATAATATTTTAATCTGCTCCTTAGAGGAATGTAGATATGGGACAATTGTACTTAAAGCAAAGACTTTACAGGTCATCAGTTCTGAATTTCATTTTTCTTTATTCATTCTCACAAATCTATTTAGTCTTGGAATATGCATTGGAAAATTAAAGCCAGAGTAGTTCCTCCTATTGCTTGCTATCTTAGCCTGCAACACAGGACATTCTTTTCATGTGGAATATTAAGATGACCCTACTTAATCCATAGGTCAGGTCTTTAATCAGGTTTTAAAAGGCTCATTGCTTAATTTGCATAATGCACATTTTTAAGCCATAACTAATGGGGCAGGCTGAGACAGAGATCCCAATTTTATCCCAAATTTTCTTGGGTTTGCCTTCTCTGCAATATAAAAATATATTTATTTGTAACTACATTTTAAAGAAAAAATGAAACTTGCAAGCCCTGCAAAACAACTACGTTTTGCTGCTTTTGCTTTTAAAAGAGGACATTTTTTTCTGTAGTCCTAATACATTTTTGTCAATTTCACTGAAGGAATCAATTTTCTGCAGAGACAACAATACCTCTCAGTAAGAATCGAAACCTCTACCTCTTTTTGATCATCACTTCCTTCATGCTATTTCATTTCGCACAGAATTTACTGTGATAGCCAACATTTTCTCAGCCATCACTGCTAAAGGTATGTACAATTCAAAACACACTGTAGACTATCCTCAGAGCATCAGCACCACACAGAAGAATAAATCAAAACAAAAATCATCCTACCCATTTTGCCTTAAAAGCCTTGTCTCACTGCTTGTCCCAGCAGAGCTGGAAGGCATGAGGCCTTCCTTCTCCCCTTGAAACCTTCTCTGAAGAGAAGAATAGCTAATAACTTGCTGCTGGACAGAAGGAAGGACAACACCACAGGCAAGAAGGCTGCAGTCCATAATCTAGGTCCAGCTCCTGATTTTAGAGGTGAATTGAGGTGCAGAAAAAAAAATACAACACGCAAATCCATCCCACCCCCGAAATATCCAAGCCCTGTCCCCACCTCTCCAAACCCTCCCCCCTCCCCAAAAAAACCCAACAAAACAAGTAACAAANAAAAAAGACAACAGCCAAAACCCTAGTAAAAGGGAGGCAGTTCAGAAATGTGACACTACAGTTTTGTTGAAAGCTCTTAAAGGCAGAAATCACACCAGTGAGGAAGCAAAGAGAAAGAAAAGCTGATGATGGTGAAGGCTGCCTTTGCAAACAGGGCAGAGCTAGGGACTGCTGGATTTTCACTCCTGCCTTTCTGTAGTATATAATTACAGTCTCTTCCTATGTTCTTTAGCATTAGCGCCCTGATCTTTCATCCATCCCTATCTTTCCAGTAGCACAGCTAGAACAGACAGGAAGGAAGGGTATGTCCTCCCTTGTGACTTCATTTTCTCTCTTGCTGGGTGGGGAGGCCCTCAGAGGTGGTAAGAGGGTATGAAACTATGCCCTCCTCTTTTCTCTTTTTCTGCTATGCAAAAGGCAAGTGGTGGCATCATCAAGAGACATTGGTTGTTCTTAACCAGGTTCTCAGCATTTATAGAATCAGACAGATTGGAAGAGACCTCCAACATCATCCAGTCCAACCTATCACCCAGACCTAACCAATCAACCAGGCCATGGCACTAAATGCTTCATCCAGTCCTTTCTTGAACATCTCCGGGGACAGCGACTCCACGACTTCCCTGGGTAGCCTATTCCAAAGGCAAACCCCTCCTCAATGCTCAGAGTCTGAGATTCACAATCCAATAGAAGTGCTTCCTCTAAGTAGTTATTGTAATTGTGCACCATTCAGAGAAGCATATGATGAGCAGAGGGAACGGAGGCTCCTTGTCTAGGATTCTAGATTGCACTGCACAGCCATGTGAACAAGGGATTGATTCTGCAGCTCTGAAAATATTTTCTAAGCTATGTTCTTAATGTTCCTGAGTCTCCATTGCCTCACTGCAAGATATGAAGCATAACTTCCCATATATTTATTTCCAACAGCACTTAGGAAAAGAACAAAACAGGCCCCCAGGACTTGGTTTAGTGACCACAGTGATGTTGGGCTGATTGTCTTAGAGGTCTTTTTTGACCTTAATGATTCTATAAGGTAGGCTGCTGCGATAGTTTTAATAAGGAAATAATTACTCTTTTATTTGTTTTGGAGAGTTTAGCTGTGATTTATGGTAAAAGTCTGTAAAAATTTCCACCCCTCTTATCCATGAAAAACAAAAAAATGTTTATGATATCACCTGGGAAAAGATGAAATTAAGACGATAAGGCTCAAAGCCACCCCAGTGATTATACCACGCCCTGCATTTCAGCAGCTGGTTTTGAACACACAGAGTGGCTACAAGCACAGCTCAGGATAACTTTTTCAGCCTGCATTTTGAGTGATGTAATTGTTCTCTTGAACACAGGCAGTAAGAATTCAGGTCACTCTTCTATCCCTGAAACAGCTAATACAGAGTCTGACTCACAGTCAGACCAAGGAGCTATAAGAATTTGCTGCCTCCATCTGACTACCAATGTTTTTAGTTGGCTATCACAGCTCCCATGGCAGAGCTGGCTCCTATTCTTGCCACAGCTGACTTGCCACAACTCATAACTTCCTGTATTTATAGAGGCCATCACTGAGTTCATTTTATTTGCAGGCATCTGTAAATTTATCACAGAAGGTGAAGGACCTTAACTCACTTACCTGATGGAGTTAGCAGAGGTGGTTGAAGGAGTTATTTCTCCCTATTCCATTATAAGTAAACTCTAGAAAATATGAATCCAACCTACTTCTCCATGCTGGGTGATATTTAGCCTGAAATATTTTTTTAAAACCAGCAAAATGAGCAAAACAATTAAATAGTTCTCTTGAAGTCTGGCCCCTGGAATGCCAACAAATATTCCATCTAAAGGAAGATTAAATTTTTATTTCAGTTGGACACTGGTTTACCCAGTATCTGTACTTTGCCTTAGGACTCTGGCAATGATCCAGGTGCACTGTGATGCTCAGGCCTCTTGTTGTTTGCATATTTACAGAAAACCAGTCAACTTATTCAAACATTCTCAATTGCAGAGGTATTTGTGACTGAACTCATCTAATTTTGATGCAAACACATGCTAACAGTGGTGCTTTGAAAATATGCTTTCAATTGTATACAACAAATTGGACTGCATGTGGACCACATTCCTGTGGAACTTCATACATCTAGACTGAAGAAGGCTGCAAACTTTACCATGGCTGCAGTTTCTCTGCGTTTGTAGCTATGCTTTGTTAGCTGCAATAATTAGCTCTGATTAATCAAACCTAACACTCCAAGGTGGTTTATAGAAAAACAATTTCTACCCATTTGATATCACTGCAAATTGCACTCCAGGGCTCACATCCATCTAAAGTGGTTTGAGAGCCATCTAATTCAAGGGATTCTGTCAAAACTCAGACTACTTCACTAGATTTAGCTTTTAGAGTTTCTCTTCACTTTGGTTCTTATTACTTATCCTATTCAATCTCTTCTTTTTGCAACTTTTTATTAAGTTCTTTTTAAGCTATCAGCATATTCCACAGCAGCTTTTGAGTGAAACCAGGCAGAAAATTATTTACTTTTGGTGTCTTTCTTTCCTTATTCCAGAAATATACAGGAAAGAAAAAAATACCTCCCCCTGCTTACTGTGCAGTATGAGAATGTCATATTGCAAGATGTGTATATACTGATTGGAATAATGTGACGATTAGTTGCTTGTTAAATTATGCACAGATCACAAACCATGAAATTTGAGTAGTCATGTTTGCAGAGTAGAAATAATTATTGATAATTTGTGCCGTTCTCACTAACTGAATCTTATCTGAAAAATAATAGATATATTCTAAATTCGGTCTCTTTTCTGGCTACAACTGTGAACATTATTATTCATTGTATACTTCCACTTAGTGGTCTTTACATCATCTGAGACATGCAGTATTTAATTTTCAGCTGTGAGGAAAAATGAATGTATAGAAGCTGAAACCACACAGGAGGCAGTCCTGTTCCTCCTGTGATGGAGCTGGCTTCTCTTGGCATAGCACCTGAGCACGGCCAAGAGATTATCTTCATACAGCATCTACAGTTAGATCTTACCCTAGCAGTCTGCTTTATTGTCCTTAATATGGGCAAGATAATATTTAACATTTAAATAACATGATATACCACTTCCCTCTGACAGGAAAATACATCAGGACAACAAACACCAGTGCCTGTAGTGTTAGCCACAAACAGTTGATACGTTTTCTAATATGCAGCATTTTGATCACATATAAAAGAAATTCCTGCCATGCAGAAAGTTATATCAGGACAATGGTTTTGATCATACAATATTTGCAGCCTCATTAACTAATACTGCTGAATGAATTCTTTTTAACCACAGACCACCATCCACCATGGTATGGAAAATGTACTCAGCAACAACAATGATGTGTGGTCGTATAAAATCCCCAAACAGCTGAAGATAGCACTATAGCTACAGTATGAATTAGAATACCTTTTGAAGGTGGAAATAGATCATGGCTGAGGCCTGAGAAATAATTACTGTGTGCATGTAATTCAAAAGAACTTGTGAGGTTGAAAGCAGATGGCAAGTTAAAAAATGTTTGGTGGATACACTTTCAGTAGTGGATTCTTTGGGAAAACATGGATAAGATATTGCAGTAAGCGTCAATCTCCATTGAGAGAACAGTTTTATTAGTGAAAATAACTTACAGGGAAACCTACAAGAACTGTCAATTTGAAATCTATGCTTTCTCTGCATGAGTGTGTTTGACTATCCTCTTGATTTTGCACCCAGTATCAAACTGAAAGAAATCAGTGCTTCAAGGCTTGCCCAGATGTGACGGTAGGGAACTTTACTTAAAGCAATACTTCTCTTCACAAGATGGAATATGTCCATGAGCTCAGCATCTCAACTTGCGTGAGGAGTTTTGCTCTGACTTTCTAGTGTAGGTGCTCTCTGGATCATCTCTACAGGGGAACAGAGAAGACACCTGCCTTTCTGCCTTAATTAAGTAAAGACCTCAGGCTTTTAAAGGCACAAGGCCAAAGGACTTTGTGTCTCATTTGTGTTTTCTTGTCTGGAACGAGTAAATTATATGTGATGTCCCATATTATGGTATGTGGCAACTCATGATGGGTTCCTTGTTATTCTTCCTTTTTGATATATATGATAGCTATCTGGAAAGTGATGGATGTCTTAATACATATGAAGGAAATACCTGAAGCTCAGCTTCAGCTTCACTGGAACTACATAGGAGCAACAGTAGGTCTTGTACTGTTACCTTGAAATGTGAAGTTCATGTCCCAACTCCTTATTCCTCCCTTGGGTAAAAGACAAACTTAGTCAACAGAGCAGACATATTTCTGAAGAAAATGCATTAAATAAGCATTTATGTAAGCTTAAAATTTATCCTAGAAAAAGGCTTTGCTACTTCTCTATAAATTGTATAATAAAATTTTAGTGGAATTTTTCAACTCTCCAGAAGCTTTTAAACCTCTTTGGAGTCTTTATTTTTGTAATCTGTCCATTTTTCTAGCAAAGCTTTCAATTTGTTTTTCCAAAACAGGCAATGACACCATTCGGATCTGAAGAGGCAACTACATTTGTTGGTTTTAAAGGAAGACAAAGGGTTATGTATATTAAAGATTTAAAAGGAGATAACGGTGTGAAATTCTTGTAGATCTGCATACAATTATCCTGCTACACTGAGATAACCAAAATCTAATCATGTGGAAAGAAATGAAGAAGTGTTTTATGTCAGTACTAATACCTAGGAAGTTTGGGAATAAGAGAGCAGGAGCAATCTCTCTAATCTGCATTCTGTTTGTTTTCTGGGGTCTGTATGTTCTTTACAGTTACTTTCCTTTTGTGTCAGTAACCTGTGCTGGTAAAGTCCATTTTGATGATTATATTCAGTGGATGTGCTTTCTTGGGTTTATTTGTGTGCATGTGTCTGTATTTTCATACTGCACATTCTCTACACTGTTATCCATGCTGAGCTGATTTACCTGCTTAGAATAATGTTGCACATGGTGCTTGAGATGCTGAATGTTTAATTACATCTCTACTCAGTTGCTTCTCTTTATGGAGCAGCAGAAGCTATAAAGCATATATTTTTCCAGTGTGGATTCTGACAGCAATAAACCTTTGCTTATGATATGCTGCGGTAGCTATTTCAAAGGGTCAGAAATCATTCCAGAGCTGTGCTGGCATTTTAAAGCCAAACCCGTGGTGGTTCTTGTTCCAGGAAGAAGCCTTAATTCCAAACCACACCTAAAGAAGCATATCTGAGGCAGCGACACTCTCCGTTCTTTGGATTTTGTTCTACCAGCTAGGCAACTTCTGTTTTAAATGGGTACTTTTTATTTTTAGTTAGGTTTTGTTCAAATGGATTTAATTATTTTTAAATTATGTAATCCAAGTAGTTTATGTAGCAGAATAAAGGAGAGGAGAGTCTTTTGGTATACAAATTCCCCTCCTTATATGTTAACCAGGCTTTCAACTTCTGAATTACTGTGAAATCTGAGGAGTCTTTGTGTTGCCCATGTTGTCTTTTGATTTTCTAGCTCATTTGGTTCTTGCTCTCCAACTCATGTCCAACTTTCAATCTCATTTCTTTTTTGTGATTCTAGAGCAGCTCTGATCTTCATTCCCCTCACACACAAATTTGTTTTAAAGGAGTACATGATATTACCCTCCTCCTCTGGACTTGACTTCAATAATATTTACTACATCATTGAGAGAATTAAACCTAAGTGCCTAATCAGTATATTAATTTATACAAATAGGAAACAACATCTTTGACAATAATTTTAGAATATACTTGTTGAGAATTTAATTAATTTATACACATTTGTAATTTTTAATATGGTACCCACAATAAGGCCTATTCAAAACTCCATATTTTTTAACCTCAGAAGAAAAAAAAAAAAAGAGTGAGTTTCTTTCTGCTTTACAAAAGTTTAGATTCCTTTTCTGATTGGCAAAGAGCACACATGAAGTAAACAGTATGGCAGGAGGAAATTCAATACTTTCACCACTCATTTATTTTTGGTCAAATTTTTGACAATAGCTTTTCTGATGCTGACAAAAGCCAGCAGGAATTAATAAGAACAAGGTGTCCATAGGCTAAGAGTTTCTTCTTCCATTCCAAGTTTGCCAGGAAGGAAATAGAAGTACCTGTGAAGTAAAAGAAAAATTCAGTTTTCCTATCAGATAGACATCAGGAAGGTATGGTAAGGTCATGTTGCCTCCCTGAGTCCAAAGCAGCTGCAATACATTCTACATTCTTTTAGGCCAGCTTAACAAGCCTTCATCCTAGATTGCATACATTATTACTAGGCATTCATGGAATCAGTTTTTACTTTCATATGTAAAATTCACATTTCCTAGCACATGGTTTGCCTGTAGCCTCTTTGTTCATTGCTGTCAATATATCTGTATCATATTTCTGCAGATAAACTCCATATTCCTGAAAGTCTGCAAAATATACACTTTACAGATCTTTTAAAAGTCTGCAGCTTAGAAATAAACAGCCTTCTAACAGACTATGCCTGCTTCTCTGTGTTTTGTGGTATGCAGCACCCTGCTAGGACTGTGGTATGTATCACTAATAAATTCAGTGGTAAACTACATTTCCTACATTTTCATCAGCTACAAAATTGTTGTGAAGCATATTGCCTTAGTAGGAGCCATAGAATCATAGAATGTCAGGGGCTGGAAGGGCCTTCAAAAGCTCATCGAGTCCAACCCCCTCTGCCAGAGCAGGGTCACCTAGAACAGACCACACAGGAATGTGTCCAGGCAGGTTTTGAATATCTCCAGAGAGGAAGACTCCACAACTCCCCTGGTCAGCCTGTTTCAGTGTTCTGTCACCCTCACAGCAAAAAAAAATCCTCCTCTTGTTTAAATGAAACCTCCTATGCCTCAGCCTCCACCCATTGCCCCTTGTCCTGTCATTGGGCATCACCAAGAAGAGCCTGGTTCCGTCCTCCTGGCACTCATCCTTTACATACTTATAACATTGATGAAGTCACCTCTCAGCCTCCTCTTCTACAAGCTAAAGAGCCCCAGCTCCCTCAGTCTCTCCTTGTAAGAGAGATGTTCTATTCTTATCTTTGTGGCTCAGCACTGGACTCTCTTAAGCAGTTCTATGTCCCTCCTGAACTGGGGGCCCAGAACAGAACATAGTACTCCAGATGTGGCCTCACATCTGAAAATGTCTTCCAATTAGCATGCACATGTAGGAGTCTGTTCTTCCATTGTGGGATGGAAGAGCAGACAGAAACTGGTTACAAGATAGAGTTCAAAGAATGTTGATCAAGGGTGCCAGGTCCAGCTGGAGAGCTGTAACCAGTGGAGTCCCCCAGGGATCAGTGCTGGGTTCTGTCCTGTTCAACATCTTCATCAATGACATTGATGAGGGGACAGACAGACAGACAGAGTCTGCTCAGGAAGTTTGCTGATGACACCAAACTGGGAGGCTTGGCTGATACAGCTGAAGGCTGTGCAGCCATCCAGTGAGACTTGGACAGACTGGAGAACTGGACACAAAGGAACCTGATGGGGTTCAACAAGGACAAGTACAGTGTCTAGCATCCAGGGAGGAATAATAAACTGCACCAGTACAGAGTGGGAGGTGATCTGCTGTAGACAGGGACCTGGGAGTGCTGGTGGATAACAAGTTAACCATGGGACAGCAATGTGCCCTTGTGGCCAAGAAGGCCAACGGGATCCTGAGGTGTATTAAGAAGAGTGTGTCCAGCAGATCAAGGGAGGTTCTCCTCCCTCTCTACCCTGCCCTGGTAAGACCCCATCTTGAGTACTGTGTTCAGTTTTGGGATCCTTAGTTTAAGAGAGGAAGGAATCTGTTGGAGAAGGTCCAGCAGAGTGCTATGAGGATGATTAGGGGACTGGAGCAGTGCCTTATGAGGAGAAGCTGAGGGACCTGAGGCTGCTTAGTCTGGAGAAGAGAAGACTGAGAGGGAATTTAGTAAATGCTCATAAATATCTGAGGGACAGGTGTCAGGAGGGGGAGGACAGGCTCTTCTCACTTGTTCCTTGTGACAGGACAAAGAGCAATGGGTGTAAGTTGCAGCAGGAGAGGTTCCACCTCAACACAAGGCAGAACTTTACTGTAAAGTTCACAGAGCACTGGAATGGGCTAGATTGTCTGGTCCTGCTCTGGCAGGTCCCTTCTAACCCCAGACATCCTGTGATCCTGTGATACTGTAACCTTTGCCATAGGAATGTGTTAAACAGCACTGTTTTCACAAAGTTTTAACATCCTTCTAGTAGCAAAAGACTGTCACCTGCCTTATGTGGTATACAAAGGAGGCTATTCCTCTTTACCTTCCAGGCAGAGCAGCAGGGAATGCAGAAAGTCTTCTTTGTCAACTCACTCCCAGCATCTGAAATGAAAATGATAGGTTTTTTACAACCTCTTTACCAAAAAAGGAGTAATGCTAGAGAGAAAAAATAGGAAACATTGATGTGCAACTTACATCAGGAAAAAATGTATTATTGTCAGAGCAGCAACACTGAGGAAAGAAAAAAAAAAAAAAAAGAACAATCAGATTTATAAGATCACAGTAAAGCAGCAAAAATCTGGAAGAAAAAAAAATCCAAACCAAAAAAAGCCACCACTCAACCAGGTAAACCTTCTCCCTTTTGGGAGAAATTCTAATAAATAGAGAAAGGAAAAATTCACAAATAAAGAGAAATTGAAAAACTAATGTCTGTAAGCAAATGTTTTTATGAATCTAAACACATAAAAGAATTAATATTCTCCAATTTTCCTTAACTATGTCTGCAGCTGTAACTACACAGGAGACCACGAGTTAAAAAAACGAGAAAGAAATGTCCTGAATACTTGTAGAGAAATACAGATTTGCAGTTTAATCCGATTTTGCTAACCTGGGTCACTTGGATCACAAATTATTTAGAAAATGCATTCTCACACATCTTTCTTTAGTTGCTTCCACTGGAAAAGCTGCCCTTAATCTGCTGCTGCCTTCCCCGTGGTTTTGCCTCAATGCCATTTCCACACTACCGTTTTCAGGGCCTAGGAAAGTCAAGTTGTTGCTTTACAGCGATAGATACAGAGATTTAGGGCTAATAATCTCACTCCCAATTTCTTCAGGAACTCACTTTCTCTTCCCATTCCCAGCAATCAGACCACCATGGAAAGGATATTTGTGCTCAACAGCTGCCATCTGAAACAGATCAACAGTTACCTTAGCTGCCTTTCTACCACCATTAATGTCCACGTCCCCATATCTTTAGTATTTTCCAGCTCCTCAGAAATACTTTTTTTTACACTCCAGCCCTCAAACATGTCACATTTCAGCTTAGTTCTTTAATTTATTATTCTATGAAGCATACCACTCTGCCTTGCAATCTGATACACAGACAGAGGAATCGAGTGCATCATCAGCAAGTCTGCAGATGACACCAAGCTGTGTGGCACAGTCAACT
>VWZI01013457.1:0-20865 GCA_013396835.1 Psilopogon haemacephalus | reverse complement strand
GAGGAAGGGAGGAAGGGAGGAAGGGAGGAAGGGAGGAAGGGAGGAAGGGAGGAAGGGAGGAAGGGAGGAAGGAAGGAAGGGAGGAAGGGAGGGAGGAAGGGAGGAAAAAATTGAGCACAGCCAAAAAAGTACATTAAAAGGGGAAAGGGGGGCAGGGGAAGGAATGTGATACATCTGTTTGTTTCCTCAAACTCAGCAAAACCTGCCAGTGAGGTTTCTATCCTGCCCACACTGGAAGTGGGTCAGTCTCAGTACAACTATCTGTGGATATTATGATTTGGTTTTTAAATTCCAGCTGCACCTGAATGCATTTTTACTTCTGCTGTGCAAGTCAGAGCTGGGGGAGTGAGTACTGGGTTTGAGTGCAGGAGCTGAGGAGCTCGTTTGTAACCACCTTAATTCACACACGAGGTAAATTTGTTCAGTGAAGCGTTACAGGCAGCGTGAGGGTTTTCAGTACACTGTTTGCTGTCGGTTTTTTTCTTGCTTCCTAGCTGCAGAAAACCACAGTTCCCACCTCATCGCCACAAAACTGTGATCCAGATCCCTCCCCACCCCAGATTCACCCTAGATTGCTCTTCTGGCAAGATATTATGTCAGCTACAATACATGAAACAGTGGCTAAGTTGTATCACTCTGTAGTGATGCAGCATCATTACAAACACCCTGACCCCGCGCAGTTAACACCCACTGAAGCCACAGCAAAGACTGATAAACTTCTGTTAACACTGCCACAAAGACAAATACAAAACCCAACCCTCTGGAAAAGGTAGCAGATATTGCTGTCCCAGACCCAGACACACATAGAATCACAAAATCAGCCAGGCTGGAAGAGACCTCCAAGGCCTTGGAGGAATATTTTTTTTTTCCAACAGCAAGAATAGGATATAGAATATAGATAATAGAGAATATAGAATATATAGAATATAGAATAAGCCAGGTTGGAAGAGACCTCCAAGATCATCCAGTTCAACCTAGCACCCAGCCCCAGCCAAGCAACCAGACCATGGCATCAAGTGCCCCATCCAGGCTTGGCTTCAACACCTCCAGGGATGGGGACTCCACCACCTCTCCGGGCAGCCCATTCCAATGCCAATCTCTCTCTCTGCCCACAACTTCCTCCTAACATCCAGCCTATACTTCCCCTGGCATAACTTGAGGCTGTGTCCACTTGTTCTGTTGCTGGTTGCCTGGAAGAAAAGACCAACGCCACCTGGCTATAACCTCCCTTCAGGTAGCTGCAGAGAGCAATGAAGTCTGCCCTGAGCCTCCTCTTGTGCAGGCTGCACACCCCCAGCTCCCTCAGCCTCTCCTCACAGGGCTGTGCTCCAGGCCCCTCACCAGTTTCATCACCCTTCTCCAGAAACATTCCAGTACTTCAACATCTCTCTTGAATTGAGGGCCCCAGAACTGGACACAGACTCTACCCACCTATGGCGAGGTTTGCAACAAAGAAACCCAAATAATTTGGTGTCTGAGATGCTTCTGTTGAAAGAAAAACCCACTCAAAGACAGATTTCTTTTAAATCTTAGTATTGGATTAACATCGGATACCAGTGCCTGAAAGACCATCAGCGCAGAAATGGATTAACAAAGAATGACCAAAATCAGTCAAAATTATTGTAAGCTTGCCTCTTTCCAAGATATACTCACATTTTGCCAGATTTTATCTTTAATTAACTCATTTACTACTTACTTATGATCAAAATAACCTCTTCAGCTTTCTGCTACAGCTCTTAAGTTGTGCAGCTTTGTCTAACACTTTTTTTGTAGCGGTCTGAAGGATTCTCTTTCTCCTTAATAATATTTTTCAACCTTACAAGCCATCTTCAATATTTTAGCATCCCTTGTCCCAGTGTCATTTCCCACACTCTGCCTGTGGACAGTATGTTCCCAACAGAAAGGTAGTTTCATTCACTGGAACATATTTATTGCCAGCACCTTCCCCACATGCAGCTCCCATCACACTGTCTTCACAGTCCATCCTGGACTGGATACACATTGCTCAGATATGCAGCTTTGGGTCACGGTCATAGCAATATTAAATATCCAGGGCCAGTAACCACCACATGAGCATTCCTGCCATGAAGAGAGTAACACCGTGGAGGCAGAATCCAGCCTTGGTTTGTGTGGGAAGGTCTCCATTCTCAAAGACCTCCTCTCCATCTCATTTACCCTAATTACGTTATTTGCACATCTATTAGAGGTATAAAACGCCTCTAATATAGACACTTCCCTTGGTATCAGAGCAGATAATCTAACATTAACTCATTCTTAGACTCAATTTTATCTGAACTCAACTTTTGTGAGATCCCACGCATGGGACCTCTGAGGTCACACCTACTCACAACCCTTCTGCTTCCCAACATGTTCATAAAGCACTTTCTCCACACCCATCCGCCCAACAGGCACCACCTCAGAGCCCCAAGTATCCCTTACATATTCTTTCTCCCACCCCATCTTATATTTTCAGTCAGTAATGTCTTTTTCTGGCAAGAAAACATCATTACTCCAGCCGCGCACATCATGCTCAGAACAACGTCGGTGTCCAGAAGAAACTGTCACAGAATCATAGCATAGTTTCATTTGGAAGGGAACTTAAAAAAAACATCTAGTTCCAACCCCCTACATGGGCAGGGACATACACACACTATACCAGGTTGTATAAAGCCCCATCTAGCCTGCTCTTACACACTTTCAGTGGTCCACAGCTTCTCTGGGTAACCCGTTCCAGGGTCTCACCACCCTCACAGTAAAGAACTTCCTCCTAAAGTCCAGCCTAAAGCTGCCGTGTTCTCCTTTGAAACCGTTGCCTCCTGTCCTGCCACCACAGGCTCTTTTAAATAGCGAAAAGTGAAAGGTAAATAATAAAACTGAGTTAGCTCGGGGCCGCAGAGGACAGGGCTGCACCAAGCGAATGGCCACTTGTGTTTGAACCTCATCAGCTAAGTCAGTGATAGTTTTAAGGCACAGTTTCCGCGGACAATGCATGACAAGCAGCGAAGACGCCCACAAGTGCCCTTGGAAGAGTTTTGCAGGACACGTCCTGTTCGGTAATGAGGCTTGGGAAAATCTCAGGGACGCTTACCAGAAACCGAGGGGCACCCACTAGAACACAGCAGAATCTGCTGGATCCGTTCGGGGCAGTAGTCGGAGCGCGGAGACCTGCGGTTTCTCCTCCAGACGGAGCCAGCGAGCTCTCCGCGACGGCAGCTGTCCCCCGATCGACTGGGAGTCCCAGCCCTCATCTGTTCCCACGGAAATGAGCACAAGGAAAGCTCGTACACTGACGAGAGCCTGACAATAAAAAGCATCTGCCTACGAGCTGAAGAAGATGGAGCCCTTCCTCCGATCGAGCAAACATCGCCAGCACGGAGCCGCCGGCGGAGGTGCAAAGACTCCGTTATCGCCCCCCGCTTGTGGGCTGCTCCGGGCAGAGATAAGAGCAAGGACAGCGGTAGCGACACATGGGACTCCTTCCGCTCGGGACCTGGCACGGCAGGCAGCCCCAGCTGCCCCTCCTGGGTCCTATGGTCCCGTGCCCCCCCGAACACCTCCCCCGGCAGAAGGAGCGGACAAAGCAGCTCTGCTGCTGGCACAGCTCCGGGATGATCCGCTACTGTTCTCGGAGATCCGACACCATCACCACCCCGATCCGCGGAGGCAGCCTGTGCCCACGGCAAGGCGGGCAGCAATGCCAGGATGCCCTTCAGCAAGCCACGGAAGCTCGCAGATGCAGTGTGGGCACAGAGGGAGCCGAGATTACTAAAAGGAGCCGGGGAAGGACAGTCTCGTACGCATCGGATTTCTAGATTTCGGCGAACCCCACGGAAGTCTCATTCCCCACATCAAGCGGCAGAAACCCGGAGCCACTGAGTACTATTCAGTACAGCGCAGGCAAGAACTCGATTCTTGAACGCGAAGGCATAGATTGGTCTGTTTGCGTCCAGTCAGAGACCACTGGACTTGGAAGAAGCTGCTGAGGACACCAGCGACAGCAGGTTACAGGGGACCAGACCCGCTCTTGTCGCCGAGCAGCTCCTGCCATCTCCCACAGCTCCGCTAGCAGCCTTGCCGGGCATTTCCCTGCCTGTAAAATCTCCGGCTGCAAGGCTGTAAAGCAGCCTCCGACCAGCAGGGCGGTGCGGGCGCTGCAGCCGCTGCTCCGCCGCTCCCTGCGCTCCTCCCCCCCGCCGATGAACCGCTCCACGGCGCTCCCAGCCGCCAGCCCGAATTCGGCGACTCACACAGTGCCTGGTGACGTCGCTGCTCGTCAGCATCATTCTCCAGAACAACGTGCGGGAGGGATGAGAGATTGGGCTGGCGGCAGCTAGCAGCCCTGCGCAAACGCGTTCTCTTTCATTCAAAACACCAGCGGCATATTCTAGAGCCTTCTACGTCTCCAGCCCAGACTATGCCACGGCGTTAAAGCATCCACGAGCTCTGTTTCTGAAATCAAAATTGCTTCATGTCCCTAAAGAAATACGGAGAAATATTTCCCGACAGTGACAGCCTACAACAAATCTCGCTCAGACCCTCAGGTAATTGCTGCAGCCACAGAAACCAAGAAAAATGCTACGGAAGGCAAAGCCTCCCCTGCTCAAACAATCGGCATGATAAAGACGCCACATCACCCTTAATCATAGCCCAAAGACACGAGTTGTTTCCCAGCCCTGTGCGCAAATGCTGTTTTTCCGTCCCCTTCAACAGAATTACTTAAACGTAGATATAAACTTAACCAGAGGATTTTTCTTTAGGAGGTCGCCGTTTGCTGTTCCTGCCTCAATCACACCCATGTGAATCACGGAAAGAAAGGGCTGGGGGTTAAGCCTTGTTACTCACAAGTGAAAATAGTTCACACATACTTAAGAAGTGATGGCGCGCTGTCCCTAAGCACATCATTAAGCACTAACATAATCAAGGGCACATAACACAAAGAACTAGAAATTCAAGCCCTTACTAAATAATTTGAAATAGGAAAGAAAGAAATCAGTGTGGCAGGTTGGTATGGTTCAGTGGGAGAGCATTCACTCCTACGATCTTTTTTTTTAAGCGGATTTTTTTTCTTAACTTTAAAAAACCGGTTTCCAACACCTTCATAAGCATCTTTCCTTCCAATTTATAGCCAACGACCTGCAATTTTACTTTTTTGGTCCACACCCTTCGCCTAAAACGCGTCTCTGGTGAGAGCCTAACACGAAAAAGAGTGAAACCAAAGTACTACCGCGGCAGCACTACAGATTTCGATTTTATGCTCTGAGGAAACTAAACCAGTTATACATCTTGCCTTCTCCTTGTAGATGATGTACGCAGTTTCAAACATCGAAAAAGCAACATGAGCATATACCTTAACTTCCCATTTCAAACAGAGAAACAAAGCTTCGGGACTCGTCTCAATGAGAGCGAAGGCAATTCAGCGTTATCAGTACACGGCCAGGATCACCTGCTTCGATAATGCTGTTTAAGCAACTCGGTAACTAATCAATCGCTCTGCACGCAGGGAAATCACTGTGGAAAAGAGCACGGAAGAAGTTCTTTTTGTAGCAGAACAATCTGGTTTTCTGCTTCTGGTTCACCCGCCAGGAAAGCAGAAGTTTTCATTCGGTACTGCAGATAGAAGTTCTCCCTTTCTACTTTTCGCTCTCCCTCCCTTTCTCTACTCGCACGCTAGTTTCCACAGCACATTTCCACACGGGGATAGACGAGGTAGGCTATGACGACAACGGGATCAAGTCGTGGGGAGAGACGCAAGGGGGTAGGGAGCGCCCCGCCCCTCAAACACTTTATTCCTTATCTCACACCACTTTCCCCCACGTTTTTCCTGAACTTTCAGAGGTGAAACGGCCTCCATCAAAGTTTCTTCTCCTCACTGCAGCTCACAATTTTCACTACGTGTATTTAAGCTCCATAAACTTGGCGAAATCCAAAACCAGTAAGTTTCTGAATCAATAAAATGTCCAGCGAGCGTTGGCACACGATCTTCGCCAACCCAACCGTATTCCTGGTTCTGAAGACATTTAGTACCCTAATCATAGTAACCCTGAGGGAATTGCCAAGTACCTGCCGGGTGTTTTCACACCTTCAAAAGCACTACAACAGGGAAACAGAAGATCCGCTAATATCTACTACTACCGTTAGAAGCCCACTAGGGAGAGGAGGAAAACTTACAACGCCAAGAATAAGCTTAACAAGAATGTGCTATGAATGAAGAAATCCAACAAGAAAATGAGACATCAAAATATTGAAAGAAAGAGACATAAATTAATAATCAATAAAATCTCGAAACCCGACCATAATTGTCTACTGCAGACCCTCACAACTACACAAGGCAGAAATAACCACAGTTAAATTATTACTCCAGAAAAGATAGAGTGGTACCTAGAAACTCCATGAAAATTGTCAGCCAGATAAAATTAGGAAAGAGATGAAGAAAAACAATAACCGTCGACAAATACACTCACCACGCCTGAATTGAGTGGGGAAGGAGACGGACCATTCCCAACAGAACCGTTTTCCGCTGCGTGACCGGGCGGTGGTGGCGGCAAGTTGGGGCTGAAAACCATCAGGTCGCTCTTGCCAGCCCCATCCGCCACGCACACGCTCCGGCTCTGCCGCTGCGAGTACGACCAGCTGCCCACTTCGCTGGCGCACACCAGCGTCGCCGCAGCCGGCCCCGACACCACGCCCGCCCGCGCCCACCACCGACACGCCCCGTACAGCAACAGCGACACCACGAACACGCTCGACACCGCGCAGATCGACACCACCAGCCACACGTTCGTCCACGATGAAACAATGCCTCCCGCCGCTCCGCCCTCCCCGGGAAACAGCAAACCAGACACCGACGACGACCCCGCGGCGGCCAGCGCCTTCTCGCCACCCTCCACCAGCGACACGCTCAGCGTGGCCGTGGCCGAGCGCGACGGCTCGCCGTGGTCCCGCACCACGATCACCAGCCTCTGCCAAGGGCCGTCCGCCTCCTCCAGCGCCCGCGCAGTGCTCACCTCGCCGCTGTACACACCCACGCGGAACGGACCCTTCCCCCGCGGCTCCAACACCTCGTAGCGCAGCCACGCGTTGTACCCAGAGTCCGCGTCCACCGCACGGATCTTCGCCACCACCTGCCCCGCCGGACCACCCCACGACGCCCACGCCCACAGCGTCTCCGAATCCTGCCCTGACACCGTCTCCAACGATGTCCCAGCAACCGGACTCAGTGGTGGAACCAGCCCCGCACCACCGCCTCCCGTCGTCGGCAGCAGCATGGGCGCGTTGTCGTTCTCGTCCACCACGAACAGCTGCACCGTGGCGTTGCCCACCAGCGCAGGCTCCCCCGCGTCCACCGCTCGCACCTCGAACTGCACCACCTGCACCTCCTCGTAGTCCAGCGCCTGCACCGCCCACACAACACCGCTCTCCGCATCCACCGACACGTAGCTCGACGCCGGACGCCACCCGCCCACAGGCGCCCGCTCTCCCGTCGCGCCCTCCCACAACGAGTACCTCACCCGACCGTTCGAACCCTCGTCCGGGTCCCGCGCAAACACCCGCGCCACCTCCGCGCCCGCACCCTGGTTCTCCCGACACAGCACCGTGTACACGGCCTGCGAGAACCGCGGCGCGTTGTCGTTCACGTCAGACACCGGCACACGCACACCGCGACTCGCACGCAGCGACGGCTGCCCGCCGTCCTCCGCAAACACCTCCACCTCGTACTCCCACACCCGCTCCCGGTCCAGCGCCTCACGCAGCACCAACGAGTACGACCCCAACAACCTCGACTCCACCGCGAACGGCGACGCCGGACGCACCCAGCACGACACTCGCCCGTTCGCCCCCGAGTCCCGGTCCGACACGCTCAGCAGCGCCACCACCGTCCCCACCGGCGCGTCCTCCGGCACCGGCACCGACAGCGACGTCACCAACACCTCGGGTGCGTTGTCGTTCACGTCCAGCACTTCCAACAGCACTTTGCAATGCCCCGAAAGCGGGGGCGTCCCCTTATCTCTTGCTTCTATTGTTATCTCGTAATTATCCATTTCTTCGTAGTCTAATTTCCCCTGCAGTCTGAGTTCCCCTTTGTTTTCATCGATGCTAAACATTTCTTTAACTTGAGTAGCAACACGCCTACTAAATAAATACATAACATCACTATTGCTCCCTTCGTCCAAATCCGTGGCACTGAGAGTTATTAGCGGCGTTCCAACGTCTGAGCCCTCTGTCATTTTAATTCTATACACGGACTGGTTGAACTGGGGCGCATTGTCGTTGGCGTCCAGCACTGTAATCACCAGCTCCATAGTGCCTGTCAGAGATGGCCTGCCTCCGTCAATCGCTGTCAACACCAGCCGGTGCACAGGCACCGTCTCCCGGTCCAGAGCTTTTGTTAGAACAAGAGCTATGGAATCGCTCTGGTCGTCATTCCTCTGATGATCCAGTCGGAAATGTTCGCTGGGACTGAGCGTGTAGGAGAGCTCCGCGTTCGCTCCGATATCTGCATCCGACGCGCCCTCCAGTGGGAAACGGGAGCCCGGTACCGTGTTTAGTTCAGGGATGCTAAAGGTTTCTTCGTTCACGGGGAAGAGCGGGGCGTTGTCGTTAATGTCGGTCACCTCCAGCTCCACATGGAAGACGCGCAGCGGCCGCTCCAGCAGCAGCTCCAGCCGCAGCGAGCAGGCCGCGCTCTTCCCGCACAGCTCCTCACGGTCCACACGCGAGCTCACCACCAGCGCCCCGCTCGCCCCGCTCACCTCCACGCCCGCCCGCCGGCCCTGCCACACCACACGCAGCCGCCGCGCCTCCACATCGCCTCCTTCCAAACCCACATCCTGCCACAGCCTCCCCAGCACCGTCCCGACCTTGCCTTCCTCCGGCACCGAGTACCGCACCTGCCCCGACACCACACACCACGTCCGCACCACCACCAACACACCAACCGCGGTCCCCCAACCCACTCCCATCGCCCCGGGCCCCACACGGTCCACGCCGCCGCCCGGATTCCTGCCTTAACGGCGCCCGGTCAGAGTCGGGCTCACTCTCGGCTCACCGCTGCCCCCCTCGGCCCTGCTCGCTGCATCCTCCCGCCGCTCCGCTGCCGCCGCTCGGTGACGCCGCCGTGACAGCGGCTCGGGGAGGAGCTGCCGCCCCAGCCCAGCTAACGTCGTCTTCACGGCCAACATCGCCACCTGGTGTGCGGCCGCGGCGTTCGTCCGCAAAGGAAGCACTATCACTAAGCCAAAAACCTCCTCAATTTCCCTTTGCAGCATTTCCCTTCCTCAAAAACAGTCATAGATACTCCTGCTTCTCTTCTCTTTCATCTTTTCTTCATTGATACACGGTTCACAGCAAAAAGCCCACTCTTGGTTTTGTCTTCCCTACATGTTGCTCGGGTTGCATCATTCAAGTTGCTCATTCTTTTCCTTCTTCAAGACGAGAATTTCAGTTTCCTCTACAGAAAGGGGCTGTACTTCCGGTCTCTCATCTATGGAAGATACCCAGGACTCCGGAAAACGTAGTTTCACATAGAATTTATTTGTGTCTCTTTCAGCAACATTAAAACCAAGCAGAAACTGATTTGGTTCTCCATGGATTCGTGAGAATGATGTGGCTGGGCAATGTCATGAGCTTTTCTTACAGGAAAGAAAAGGCAGGGGACATTATATTGCAGTGAATGTCTGCATCCATAACAGACCAGCTTTGCCTTTTGCTGTGTAGATCCAACCCAAGAAACCAACAAGGAAAAGAAATTCCAAAGACTTTCAACTCCACCAGTAACTCTCTAAGTGTCAGTCTAGGCATAACTCACAAATCCTCTTGGAAGTGAACTTGAGCTTTCTGGTCATGTTTATGTGCCTCAGTGAAGTCTTTCCTGCCAGTTCGATTCCCCATATGCAGTTGCACAATGAATGACTTTTTTTTCCTTACCTTTTTAGGCAGGTTGGCACTCACCATGGATGCATTACTGATGGAGACCACGGGCTGCAGGATACAAGATATCATCCACCCATAAAATAACTCAGGACAACTCATAGCACATTTTGTCCACTGATATAAACATACCAGGGCCTCTTCTCCACACAGCTACAGCTGCTTGCTGCTGTCCCACCACTCAAGCCAGGCAACAACATGAAAGAGATGATTTCACACAACAGTGAGTTGCTGTAGGAGCCTCAATGATGCAACAGGAATTTAAAACAAAGTTAAGATATCAAATGCTAAAAGAAAAACCAAAAACCCAGCTAGATCTTTTGACAGGTCATTTAAAATTACACTTTCCACCATTAAAACAGTAATTTTCTTTTATTTCTAGATCTTCATCGTCAAGGGGTTATTTAAGAATCACTGTTCAAGATTCCAGGGAAGCAGGGTTGGAAAAGCAAGCAAATCTTCTTCAGCTTCCCTGATGCCTGCTGCATCACCAGCATTTCTCTACCCACTGCAATGACAGCAGAAACAGAAATTAAGCCCCTGAGCTAAACCTCATCTCAAGAGACTAAAAGACAATCAACCACCATGATAGCAAGAGGCCATCTGAAATCAAGCAGCCAACAGTATTTCGCAGCACGACTCTCACCCACAACTGCTGCCACATCTCCTGAGACAGGCAAGCTAAGCCATGCTTTTTGTGGGGGGATTAGGAGCCTCAGATGACATCCCAGTTCATACTCACACGATTTATCACAAAGCACACAACAAGATGCAACATAACAATTTATTTTTAGAAGTATTCTCAGGAAGGAAAAAAATAAAATTAAGGAAATGCAAAGGCTACCACTGCAGGGTACTCGGATCTAGCAGTCGGGAATCATAGCTGAGGTGCTTCTACAAATATGTTTGCCCACCAAAATCAAGTCCTTTAGCAACACAGCACTATAGATGCACGAGTTTCGCACCTACCTTGGTTCGTGCTCTTTGGCCATCAGGTACTTTGTGTTGGGAAGTATATCTACATCATACTCGGAAAGGGGCAGCATGAAACACTTCTACAATCATTTCCATGTTCATAGTCACTCTGTAGTACTCCACAATCTAACATATACCATACTAGGTGAACACAGAACTCAGGGCAGCAACTGCGCTCCCCTTCCATCACCTATGTTTCAGAGGAAAATCAAAAAGCAATTAAGACTTCTAATTAAAACTAGAAACCAGGAGTTCGCAGCAGCCAAAAGCTGTGAACTCCATTACAACTGTCTGTCCATTACAACTGTAGTTCACAAATGTGAACTACATTGTAACTGTCCTACCTGCAAGACAGGAAAACGTAGACAAATTAAGACACTTCCAACAAAATTAAAGAGGGCTGACAGAGGCTATTTGAGCTGTGTTGACTACATAGGTGGCAGAAAAGGCAAAGCTGTTAACAGGAGCAAGACAATAAGGTCAACGCTGAGACCAGACAAAGATTTTTGATGGAAAATTAGTAGTTCACCAAGAACCTCAAAAAGTCATGGAGAGAGATGCAAGAAAGATTACAGGAAAGATTACCCTACAGAGCAGAGTTAAAATAAAGGTCTGCTGAGATCTGCAGAAACAGTTAACGACCCTGAAGACTTAGGTTGGAGAATGGTAAAATATTTTCCATGCAAAACAGAGTTTTTCAGGTAAGGGTGGGGGAAGTGACTTTGGCAAAGACTGTGATTGACATTAAATCAACTTCTCAAGGTTTCGCAATGACATCACTGGCCAAGAGAACACAGTGACATTAAATATATATTGGTCTGTGCTCAGTGCCTATGAAAAGACAAGGAAGAAAAGAGCATTTCACCCATGTTTGCAAAAATATAAGGTTCACTACAACCTTGAATACTTTCTGGACGCCTTCCCCTTCTTAATATGGTAACAATGAGGGTGGAAACAAAAAGAGCTTCAGAAACAGCCAGGAAGATGATCAAATGTATAGAATAACTTCAGTTTCAGGAATACTTCCTCATATTAAAACGAACAAAGAAAGAAACAAACAAACCCCAAACCAACCAACGAAAAAACCATCAAAACTCAACACCAAAAAAAATCAAATCAGACTAGAAGGAAATAGCATAACAGTTTTTGAGGCATAAGTACCAATTCTGATCAGAGTTAATGTTCTTGATTTCCCCACATCTGCTCTACATAAGCAGGTGCTAAGAACGAAGCAACCACCCTCTCACTCCTCATTTCGAAAGCAGCCACAGATCACATAATGACTGACATGACAGGATGCTACGAAAAATAGAGAATGGCTCCCAAACTCCTAGTCCACGAGAAGGACACAAAACTCTGCAAGACGAAACGACCCACACTGTCAAGTCCTTCTAGCACAGACACACCGGCTTCTGAAAGCGCCTACACGGGGGTACGCGAGAAGGGTGACGGTGGAGAAGAGTCGTCTCAGGATGCGGGATCAAGTAAGAAAACAAGGAAAGAAGGAAAGATGAGAGAGTCCATGGGTGGAGAGAAAAGAAAGGGAGGACCACTGACCGTGTCCAGCAAAGCAGGTGCTTGCGATTGAGAGGTGTCCTTGGACGCGGGGACGGAAGGTAGCGGCGGCGGAAAGTTAGGGCTGAAAACCATCAGGTCGCTCTTGCCAGCCCCATCCGCCACGCACACGCTCCGGCTCTGCCGCTGCGAGTACGACCAGCTGCCCACTTCGCTGGCGCACACCAGCGTCGCCGCAGCCGGCCCCGACACCACGCCCGCCCGCGCCCACCACCGACACGCCCCGTACAGCAACAGCGACACCACGAACACGCTCGACACCGCGCAGATCGACATCACCAGCCACACGTTCGTCCACGATGAACCCGCCACCGACGCCGCTCCGCCCTCCCCAGGCAACAGCAAACCAGACACCGACGACGAACCCGCCGCGGCCAGCGCCTTCTCGCCGCCCTCCACCAGCGACACGCTCAGCGTGGCCGTGGCCGAGCGCGACGGCTCGCCGTGGTCCCGCACCACGATCACCAGCCTCTGCCAAGGGCCGTCCGCCTCCTCCAGCGCCCGCGCAGTGCTCACCTCGCCGCTGTACACACCCACGCGGAACGGACCCTTCCCCCGCGGCTCCAACACCTCGTAGCGCAGCCACGCGTTGTACCCAGAGTCCGCGTCCACCGCACGGATCTTCGCCACCACCTGCCCCGCCGGACCACCCCACGACGCCCACGCCCACAGCGTCTCCGACTCCTGCCCTGACACCGCCTCCAACGATGTCCCAGCAACCGGACTCAGTGGTGGAACCAGCCCCGCACCACCGCCTCCCGTCGTCGGCAGCAGCATGGGCGCGTTGTCGTTCTCGTCCACCACGAACAGCTGCACCGTGGCGTTGCCCACCAGCGCAGGCTCCCCCGCGTCCACCGCTCGCACCTCGAACTGCACCACCTGCACCTCCTCGTAGTCCAGCGCCTGCACCGCCCACACAACACCGCTCTCCGCATCCACCGACACGTAGCTCGACGCCGGACGCCACCCGCCCACAGGCATCCACTCTCCCGCCGCGCCCTCCCATAACGAGTACCTCACCCGACCGTTCGCCCCCTCGTCCGGGTCCCGCGCAAACACCCGCGCCACCTCCGCGCCCGCACCCTGGTTCTCCCGACACAGCACCGTGTACACGGCCTGCGAGAACCGCGGCGCGTTGTCGTTCACGTCAGACACCGGCACACGCACACCGCGACTCGCACGCAGCGACGGCTGCCCGCCGTCCTCCGCAAACACCTCCACCTCGTACTCCCACACCCGCTCCCGGTCCAGCGCCTCACGCAGCACCAACGAGTACGACCCCAACAACCTCGACTCCATCGCGAACGGCGACGCCGGCCGCACCCAGCACGACACTCGCCCGTTCGCCCCCGAGTCCCGGTCCGACACGCTCAGCAGCGCCACCACCGTCCCCACCGGCGCGTCCTCCGGCACCGGCACCGACAGCGACGTCACCCACACCTCGGGCGCGTTGTCGTTCACGTCCAGCACCTCTATCAACACCTTGCAGTGGCCTGACAGCGGCGCGTTTCCCTGATCTACTGCATCCACTTGGAGGCGATATAGACCTACATCTTCAAAGTCCAGGTCGCCACTCAGCCGGATCTCTCCGCTCTTTTTGTCAATTTGGAAAACGTCCCTCCCATCCTGAGGGAACAGCTTCTGGAGAGAGTACTCGATATTGCTATTTGTTCCATCATCCAAATCAGTGGCGTTCAGCTTGAGCACCAAAGAGTCACGTTCTGTATTTTCCAACAGCCGCACTTTATACACCGACTGGTTGAACTGGGGAGCGTTGTCATTCACGTCCAGCACAATGATCAGCAGTTCCATTGTGCCCGTTAGAGACGGCCGCCCTCCATCAGTCGCCGTCAGCACTAATCGGTGCATAGGCTTCGTTTCTCGATCCAGAGGTTTCCTGAGAACCAGGAATAAGGACTCGCCGTCTTCCTCTACTTTTTGTAAATCCAAAGCGAAATGCTCGCTGGGGCTTAGGCTGTAGGAGAGCTGCGCGTTCGGCTCCGATATCTGCATCCGACGCGCCCTCCAGTGGGAAACGGGAATCGGCAGGCGAATTCTCCGACAAATTCATGTTTTTGCTTGCAGCGGGGAAGAGCGGGGCGTTGTCGTTAATGTCGGTCACCTCCAGCTCCACATGGAAGACGCGCAGCGGCCGCTCCAGCAGCAGCTCCAGCCGCAGCGAGCAGGCCGCGCTCTTCCCGCACAGCTCCTCACGGTCCACACGCGAGCTCACCACCAGCGCCCCGCTCGCCCCGCTCACCTCCACGCCCGCCCGCCGGCCCTGCCACACCACACGCAGCCGCCGCGCCTCCAAATCATCTCCTTCCACACCCAGATCCTGCCACAGCCGCCCCAACACCGTCCCGACCTTGCCTTCCTCCGGCACCGAGTAGCGAACCTGCCCCGACACCAGCGACCAAGTCCGCACCACCAGCAGCAGACGCACCGCCGCACCCCAGCACACGCCCATCGCCACCCACGGGCCCTGCATGGCTCTCTACCGCCTTCCGCAAGCGCTGTCTCTGCTGCCTGATCCGCCCCGAACGGTGCCGCTCCCTCTCTACGCTCAGAGCCGGTCGCCGTCGCACCGGGGCGGAGCCGCCGAGCCGGTCCGACGCTGTTTCTGAGCCTGCAGCGACACCGTGTGCTGCTGCGCTTCCTAGCACGCTGCTCGACATCAACAGTGTGGGTTGGGTTTTTCTTTTTTTTCTTTTTTTTAAACATATTCATTTATTTCCGTCTTCCTTTGTTCCATTTTCTTTAAATATGTAGCTGTTTACAACCGTCTGTCTCTCTTCCCCGTTCTTCTTCCTTTCTTCTGCTCTACTTTTATACCTTTTTCTCTCTTTGCTTCTTTTTCTTCTTTAGTCACTTTGCTTTCCTTTCTTGCTCTTCTGTCATTGGCTTTTTCCTCCCCCTTTCCTTATCTTTTCATTCTCTAATTAACTCCTCCCTCAGTACCCCAGCCGCGGCGGTGCAAACCCTCGAAGTTGGCGCTATCAGCGCTAATTAAGGGCAATCAACGGTGATTAGGGGCCATCAACTCTAGAGCTTGGTTCTCTAACCAGGGCAGATGCTGTCCGTGCATCTTGGACATCTGCTTTACGGTTTCCCTATTTTATTCTCTTTATCACCTTATTTAGCTTCTTGCTTCGTTCCTTTCTTGCATCTTTCCTTCTTCCTTTCTCTAGCCCCCTCCCACCCCCTCCTCTTTCTTCTTCCTTCTTTTTCTCACTCCTCACCACATTTCTATGTACAGTGACAGCTCTGCTGTTATTTAGCATGTCTTGTTTTGTCTCTTTTTGTTTTCTGTTGCTCGCTTCGTCCTTCTTTGGTGTTCCCTCTCTGCATTGTTCCCTCATTTCTTCAATTCTGTTCTTTCCCTTTCTTCTCCTTGTCTTCTCTCCGTGTCATGTCCTTGCCTTCTCCTCTCTTTGCCTGTACTGTCTCCTTGATCAACCCGTTTGCCATTTAATTATATCACTCTCGCCATGAAGCACAGACGTCCTTTACACAACCTCTCCTTTCTCCTCCCTGACACCTTCCATTTTTCCAGACGACGAACAACCTTCCTCCTTTCCTTGTCTATGCAAGACAGACTGCCCCTGCACTTCCCCTTCTGGAAGAAGATCACACCCTTCAGCCCCCATCCTCTGAAGGAATAGAGGCTACGATCCTCTGAAACAGAAGACCAAGCCCCTGGTACTTGGTCATCTGCACAAATAGATTCCAATTAATCCAAATAACACAGGGGAATCTTTTTCGTTTGTGTGAAATCAAAGCCGTCATAGCCCAGCACATTGATTCTCTACATACATGAAAAATCATGAAGCAGTCCCAATGCCCCAAGCCCTCTTAATGTTCCTCTGACCTAATTTTTCAGGTACATAGTGACTCTTGGGCTCTTGCTTTCCCTTTCAGGCTGGCACACTCTGTCAGAAGAATCCCTATACCCAGGACCATTAATCCACACTGAATTAATCTTACTTACTAGCAAAAACCACAAAGGTCATACCATGCACCATTTTCACTGGGAACACCTCCTCCACACCCAACATATCCACTCTGAAAAACATATTCTGGTCCCTCCTCCATCCGTGCTTGCTGCCACTTACTCACACTATGCCTGGAAACAGCAAGAAAGGAATCAGAGCAAGCAGGTGCTTTGCTTGTCCAGCCATGGAATATCTCAAGTTGCAGGAAACCCATAAGGATCATCAAGGCCTACTCCCAATCTAGTCAACACTCAGTCAATCCAAGAGGATAATACCAGGACTAAACAGGAATAAAAGTGTGTCAGTCTCTCAGACTTCTTTAGGTTGGAGCAACTTACCTGTAGCATCGCTGGTTCCTTCTTCAGAAAAGAAACATTTTCATGAGAGTGGAATTGGTTTTAAGGGACATTTCACATCTTCTTGAGAAAATGGAGAGTAGATGACCCACATTCTGCAAAGGCCCTGAAATCACTGGACAGTGCACAGTACCTCTGTGAGCATTTCTATCACAGGAGAAGCAGGAGGGACACCCGAAAGCTAAGAACATTCAGCTCAAGAGAAAAGCCACCCTGACATTGATGTCTGAGACTCTGCCACCCAACAGTTACCAAGTCTTCATCTCATCCACTGTTACCAATGCATTGCGGTGGGAGATAAGGAACAACAAACCTGTGTGAAGTTTTGGTAAGAGGGTGAAGAAACCCAAAGGATCCCATTCCACTGTACTTAAAACACAAGGTTTCCCAACTTCATGAATATGGAGAGCATTTCCTTCTCTCTAGACAGACTAAGACCAGACTGAGGACACATGCAGGGAAGGCTGACCCCATAATCAACATTTTGAAAAGTTTCCATTTGACCAGCACCATTCTACATCAAATCCAACTGCTTAAGAGTCCATATGGTAGCTATCTTCACAACAAGTAATACCACGGAGAAAAACAGGGAACAAAGATGTGAAGAACTTTGGGTGGTCCTGAGAGGATCTCATGCAAGTCCACTGGACCTTTCCTGAGGATTTATCCAAGCATTCTCTGCCCTACTGTATTGGAAATGAGATCTCCAGCTAAGTAGAAACTCTACAGTCCTTCCTCAGTGACTTGGACCACATTTTGCCTAGCATCTCCATTTCCAGAGGAAACACTTTTTCCCAATTAAAAGTCACCCTCCTTTTCACAGATGCCCAAGCCCCATTTTGTGCCAAATGTAAAGATAACCTCCACAAGACCCAGACATTGCTCCACCGCAAGAACATGCCTTCCAAATTCTGCGCTGATTGTTACCCAGTCTTTTGTACCTGCTCATCTTCTCATGATCAGCACAAAGACCCTACAGCAGGGATGCAAAGCCACACTGTCTGGAAGACTCTTCTAAAATGCATGAACTTGAATGCTTGGCAGGTTTCTGGTAAGGTCAGATGGAAACACCACAAAGCTGCACACCAGTGTTCTTAACTGGTTCTGTGACAGCTCTGATCCCAGATTTTACTCTCAGACAGAACAACAAATGCTGAAACATAAGTGATTTCCAGTTATAAACCAAGTGTGAGAAGTTCTACTACAGAAAACCAGGGCTGGTCTGCTCTGGAAGGTTTGCTGTGACCATCCAGGTATCAGAATGAGTTATGTGTGACAACACAACACCCAGTCTCTACCGAGGCCAAATGTGCAGAGGCACGAGTAGAGGAAGTTAGGCTGCAAAAACTGCTACAGCTTCCAACCACTACACAAGGACAACAAATTTAAGCACTGCCCTCACACAATGCCTCCCCCGAGACAAGAGGGAAAAGGTCCATCAGACATAATTTGACAGTCTCCATCTCTTCCCAACTTACCTACCCATTGTCTACATCAGGAAGGCAGCAGCAAAAGGGTCAATCTCTGGGTGCAGTACTTGATAATCACAAAGCAGTGAAATCATGGAGATTTCAATACAGTCTAAGTATTTAAAGAGCCAGAGGAACTTTAACTCCAGACCCTTGGAGCCTGAAAAAGGATCCCGGGCATGAAAACACTGTTCCCATCCTGCCTTCTACTTTCCTCCAGGAATCCTTCATTTCCCACTCTAGGACACATGTTCTCAAGACAAACACATCATCTCCATCTACAGTCCTATTATATGTCCTATGGTCTCCCCAAGGATTTCCAATTTCTGCAGGCATGTCTTCCCACTGCTCAAGGTCACCTAGATCTCACTCAGTGACACAGCCACATTGACAACAATGACATGCCAGTTTCCTTTGGCACCTCAATACTCAATTCAGCTTCCCTTCAATGATAGCATCATAAACCCCACACTGTTGATCTGTATATACATATCTGTGGTGTCCAGAAGAGTCTCTTCAGCTGACCCATGAGGATGGGCAATGCTTCTGCTCTGATGGAAAGGTGGCAAACTTGGATGCAATGCCCTTTCTACTGGTGACTTCAAGAGAGCAAGTAAATTGTGATGACATGCTGGAGAGTGTGCAGAGAAGGGCCCCGAGGATGCTCAGAGGGCTGCAGCACCTCTGCTATGAGCACAGACTGAAAGAGTTGGGGCTGTGCAGGCTGCAGAAGAGGAGGCTCCCAGGGGACCTTCTGGTGGCCTTCCAGGATTCGAAGGGGGCCTACAAAACAGCTGGAGAGGGACTTCTGAGGCTGTCAGAGAGTGACAGGACTAGGGGGAATGGAGCAAAGCTGGAGGTAGGGAGATTGAGCCTGGAGGTGAGGAGGAAATTGTTGAGCATGAGAGTGGTGAGAGCCTGGAATGGGTTGCCCCTGCAGGGAGGTGTTTGGGGCCACTTCCCTGGAGGTGTTTGTAGCCAGGCTGGCAGAGGCTGTGGGCAGCCTGAGCTAGGGTAGGGTGTCCCTGGGCATGGCTGGGAGGTTGGAACTGGCTGATCCTTGTGGTTCCTTCCAACCCTGACTGGTTCTATTTCAAGTCCTGAGAGGGATGACCCACTGATGAGCAGCCCGAAGTAACGGAAGACATTGAATGTGCTGGGTTTCACTTCATGTATTTATATAGTGTTTACTTTTTAGTTATGGTTTGATTTGTGGGTTTTTTTGGTGGTGGTGGTGGTTGCTTGTTTCTTTATGTTTTGCTTACTTTGTTTAATTCACTTGGCTTGTTGGGGTTTTTCTTTGCTTGGTTTTGTTTTATAAGAAAGAGATTCTGTATGCACGTGGCTATTGATTATAATGTAGAAGAATGCCAAAGCAGGCTAGAGTACATCACACCACTTCTGTGGCCATGAACGACCTGTCTTGTTGGGTGAACATTGTAGTCTAGTGACTATAGTTACAACATTCTTGAGAATGGATCACAGGAAAAGTCCATGTTTTCTTTCCTACATTCATTATTACTCTGATGGGAGTATCAGTGGGGACAAACGATGTGACAGAGAGAGAAGTTACACCACAGACAAAGAAATCTCTGGTTTTTTACTTTCAATATCATTTTTTTGCAGAACAGAACTAATGTCCAGAAAGACAGACATTTCAGAGGAAAAAACACAACGGCTAGCAGTGCAGCCAGCATACAGCAAAAGCAAAATGAACGACAGTGCCTCAGAAAACGTCAGCACTACCGCTTTAGAAAACTCGGTTGGAAACGCCACACACCAACAAAAAAAGAGCGTCTTGAAAACTAATAACGTCGCTAACGGCAGTGGTTTAATCTTGCGGCAGAACAATTCACGCAGAAAACCACAACTGTCTGCATCCCATGATGCTCGTTCCAGCAATACCCCAATGTCAGTTTCTCTCAGATCAATGTCACAAGCAAGTCAGAGGCAAAGATGCCATTAAGATGCTTAAGCATGCGCCAAGCACCCACCCCCCGCAGACAACGAGGGTTCAGCCGAGCTCCCAGCAGCCCCCGCTCTGGGGGCTCAATAGGTGCGAGGGCGGGGAAATCACAAATGGGGAGTAAAAAAGAGTGGGAGGGTGAGAAGCGAGAACGGAAGGACCACTGACCGTGTCCAGCAAAGTGGGAGGCTCCGCCTGAGACGTGTCCTTGGGGGCGGAAACAGAAGGCGGCGGCGGCGGCAAGTTGGGGCTGAAAACCATCAGGTCGCTCTTGCCAGCCCCATCCGCCACGCACACGCTCCGGCTCTGCCGCTGCGAGTACGACCAGCTGCCCACTTCGCTGGCGCACACCAGCGTCGCCGCAGCCGGCCCCGACACCACGCCCGCCCGCGCCCACCACCGACACGCCCCGTACAGCAACAGCGACACCACGAACACGCCCGACACCGCGCAGATCGACACCACCAGCCACACGTTCGTCCACGATGAAACAATGCCTCCCGCCGCTCCGCCCTCCGCCGGGAACAGCAAACCAGACACCGAAGACGAACCCGCGACGGCCAAAGCCTTCTCGCCGCCCTCCACCAGCGACACGCTCAGCG
>VWZI01013447.1:34551-48319 GCA_013396835.1 Psilopogon haemacephalus | reverse complement strand
AATGTGATCTTTGATCACATTGGGTGATTCTGTGCTCCACAACCTCCCTGGAGCTGTTGAAGGCCAGGTTGGTTGAGGCCTTGAGCCACCTGTTCTAGTGGGATGTCCCTGTCTGTGGCACAGGCAGGTTGGAGCTGGCTGATCTTTGATCACATTGGGTGATTCTGTGCTCCACAACCTCCCTGGAGCTGTTGAAGGCCAGGTTGGTTGAGGCCTTGAGCCACCTGTTCTAGTGGGATGTCCCTGTCTGTGGCACAGGCAGGTTGGAGCTGGCTGATCTTTGATCACATTGGGTGATTCTGTGCTCCACAACCTCCCTGGAGATGTTGAAGGCCAGGTTAGATGAAGCCTTGAGCAATCTGGGCTAGTGGGAAGTGTCCCTGCCTATGGCAAGGGAGGTTGGAACCAGATGGATCTTCATGGTCCCCTCCAACCTAAACCCACTGCATGGATCTCTGACCATGGGCAGCATCATTAGCAGTGGCTGCTTTCTAGGACAACCTATCCCCATGTGAACCCATCAGTGCAAGCCAGGCTGGGGGAAATCTGTGGCCTGGTTTGTGACATCATTCCTGCATTTTTATTTTTTTTTTTAATAGAGCTGGGAGAAATCCCAAAATACATCTTCTGTCATGGGAAGCTGATTTATGAATTACAGACAGCCTCTGCTTTTAGACAGCCAAGTGTCTGCTAATCCCTCCCGACAGGCTGCAGCTTAATTCTGCTACATCAAGGATTGGGGAGGGAAATTAACCCTTTAAAGTCTCCATCCCTTTGAATGCTTTACTTTTGCTCCATGCATTAAACAACCTTCCCTAGCAAGCCTGGGTGAGATATTTCTAAGCTGACATCTTATTAATCCAAGCTGGCGAAGGGTCTGGAGAACCACCACAGAGCCATAGAATTGGTTTGGTGGGAAAAGACCTCTAAGGTCATCAGGTTGAGAAGCTCAACATGAGCCTGCAGTGTGCACACGTGGCTCAGACAGCCACCCGTGTCCTGGGCTGCATTAAGAGAGGCATTAGCAGCAGGGCAAGGGAGGGGATTCTCCCCCTTTACTCTGCTCTTGTCAGACCCCACCTAGAGTACTGTGTGCAGTTCTGGAGCCCCCAGCACAAGAAGGACATGGAACTGCTGGAGAGAGTCCAGAGAAGGGCCACAAAGATGATCAGAGGGCTGGAGCACCTCTGCTATGAGGACAGGCTGAGGGAGTTGGGGCTTTTCAGCCTGGAGAAGAGAAGGCTTCCAGGAGACCTTATAGCAGCCTACCAGTATCTGAGGGGGGCTACAGGAGGGCTGGGGAGGGACTGTTCACAAGGTCTTGTAATGACAGGATGAGGGGGAATGGGTTTAAAGTGGCAGAGGGGAGATTTGAACGGGATGTTAGGAAGAAATTCTTCACAGTGAGGGTGGTGAGGCACTGGAACAGGTTGCCCAGGGAGGTTGTGTCTGCTCCCTCTCTGGATGTGTTCAAGGCCAGGCTGGATGAGGTCTTGAGCATCCTGATCTAGTGGGAGGTGTCCCTGACTATGGCACAGGGGGGTTGGAACTGGATGAGCTTTGAGGTCTCTTCCAACCTAGACCATTCTATGATTCTAAGTCCAACCATCAACAAGTCTTAAAAGGAGCAGCTGAGGGAACTGGGGGTGTTCAGCCTGGAGAAGAGAAGGCTGAGGGGAGAATCAGAATCATAGCCTTTAGGGTTGGACTAAACCCCAACGTGCCCCCCCACCAAATAAGAACCTACCCAAAATTTCATGGTCCTGGCACAGAATGCCAGCACAGCAGGTGTTGTAAGAGACCTCTGGAGGTCATCCAGTCCAACCCCAAAGGAGTAACTGGTGGAGACTTCATCTCTAGTGGTTCTTTAATAGTATCATAGAATCAGTCAGGGTTGGAAGGGAACACAAGGATCAGCCAGTTCCAACCCTCCTGCCATGCCCAGGGGGGCCCTGCCCTAGATCAGGCTGCCCACAGCCTCTGCCAGCCTGGCTGCAAACACCTCTGGGGATCTGGCCCCAAACATCCCCCCTGGGCAACCCATTCCAGCCTCTCACCACTCTCATGCTCAACAACTTCCTCCTCACCTCCAGGCTGAATCTCCCCACCTCCAGCTTTGCTCCATTCCCCCTAGTCCTGTCACTCCCTGACAGTCTTAAAAGTCCCTCCCCAGCCTTTCTGTAGGCTCCCTTCAGATTCTGGAAGGCCACAAGAAGGCTGCAGCCCTCTGAGCATCCTCGTATCCCTTCTCTGGACACACTCCAGCATCTCCACATCCCTCTTGTCCCAGGGGCTCCAGAACTGGATGCAGTACTCCAGGTGGGGTCCCAGTAGAGTGGAATAGAGTGGGAGAATCACCTCCCTAGCCCTGCTGGCCACACTTCTCCTGCTACAGCGCAGGCTCCGGTTGGCTTTCTGGGCTGAAAGTGCACACTGGATGAGCCTCTAGACAGCCTGATCCAGGGTAGGATGTCCCTGGGCCTGGCAGGGGGGTTGGAACTGGCTGATCCTTGTGGTCCCTTCCAACCCTGACTGGTTCTATGATCCTATAGTAAGGGGAAGAAAAACCCTGGAAGACATCTGCCCACTTAATTATATAACTCCAGCCCAACCTGCATTACCTAAGAGTTTGTCCCTACGATGCTGCAACTCAGAGCAATTCATGGTGGAAAAAAATGGCAGGAGTTGGCTTCCCAGTGGTGTCAGAATGGCAGGAGGGGAGGTTTAGGTTGGAGATGAGGAACAATTTCTTCGCTGCAAAGGTGGTGAGGCATTGGGACAGGCTGCCCAGGGAGGTGGTGGAGTCACCATGCCTAGAAGTGTTCAAGAACTGTGTGGCCATGGCACTTGGGAACATGGTTTAGTGGCCACGGTGGTGCTGGGTTGATGGTTGGACTGGATGATCTTTGAGGTCTCTTCCAACCCAAACAGGTCTCTGGTTCTGTGATTGCTGCTAGTGCAGAGCCCTAGGGCTGTCTGCAGTGCCTGCAGTAACCCAGCAGAGCTTTCATCTGTGACAACAGAAACAGGCTCTGGAAATGACCTTTAACTCCCATTCACACATTGCATTGGGTTGGAAGAAGCCCTCAAAGCTCATCTTGCCCAACCCTCCATGCAGTCAGCAAGGACATCTGCAACTAGATCAGGCTGCCCAGGGCCAAATCAAGCCTGATCTTGAATGTCTCCAGAGATGGGTCCTCAACATCTTCCAGGGATGGCTTTGCTGTGAACATAAAATCACAGAAGCTTTAGGAAAGGCTTCAGGAAATGGCCCAGGTGAAGGACGTGGGACATGGTTTAATGTCCATGGAGGTGTTGTGTTGATGGTTGGACTGGATGATCTTGGAGGTCTTTTCCAACCCAAAGAGGTCCTGAGCCCACAATGATCTGCAAGGCAGAGAGGGGAACAGTGAAGACTCACATGATTGACTGAACTCAATGATCTTGGAGGTGTTTTCCAAACCAAACAAGCTCCTGAGCCCACAATGCTCTGCAAGGCAGAGAGGAGAGCAGTGAGGACTCACATCATCGACTCAGTGATCTTAAAGGTCTTCTCCAACCAAACCGTTCCAGCATTCCAGGACCTGTTTACATTTCTCACTGCTCTAGTTCAGCTTCCAGGACCTTAAGACAGGCTTTAGAGGATTTAGAAAATGGTCCAGATGAAGGACTTGGGACATGGTTTCATGTCCATGGAGGTGTTGATGGTTGGACTGGATGATCTTGGAGGTCTTTTCTAACCCAAAGAGCTCCTGAGCCCACAATGCTCTGCAAGGCAGAGAGGAGAGCAGTGAGGACTCACATCATCGACTCAATGATCTTAAAGGTCTCTTCCAACTGAACCATTCCAGCTTTCCAGGACCTGTTTATATTTCTCACTGCTCTTGCTCAGCTCCCGTTTTTTACACCTATTTTACACCACCTTGAACACCTGGAACCATAGCTTAGAAAAGACCTCTTAAGATCATGAAGTCTGACCTGCTACCCAACACCTCCATGACCCAAAGTACCATGGCCATGGTGGTGCTGGGTTGATGGTTGGACTCACGGACCTCAGATGGCTTTTGCAACCCAAACAGTTTGATCATTCTGTGATAGATTCTAATTGAATTCACATTCCTGAAGTGAGTAGATCAATGAATTGAGGATATTAATCAATTGAATATGTTGATGAATTGAGATATAAATGAATTGAGTCTATTAATGGAGACTGTTAAAGAATTGAGTATATTAATGAATTGAGTCTATTCATGACTTAACTATATTAATTAAGTATATTCAGGCATTAAGTATGTTAGTGCATTACATATGTTCATGACAACTATATTTGTGACTTAACTATATTAATGAAGTATATTCATGCAATAAATAGATTAAGGATTTAATGATATTTATGGGTTTATTAATGCATTAAGCATATCAGTGCAATACATATGTTCGTGACAACTATATTCATGACTCCATGTTAATGGAGTATATTCGTGCATGAAATATGTTAATGGATTAATATGTTTAATATGTCTATATTAATGAATGCAATACCTATATTAATGCATTGAGTATATTAATGAATTAACTCTATAGGAAGTATATTCATGCAGCAAATATATTCATGCATTTATACTTATGACTTACCTATATTGGCTAGTATATAAATGCATTAATTATATTAATATTCATGACTTCATGATATTCGTGACATTAGTATATTATTGGATTAAGTATATTAACACATCAAGAATATTCATGGCTTAAGTGTATTCATGATTTAACTACATTAATGATTTAACTATATTAATGAATTAAGATTATTAACGCATTAAGCATAGTCACTAAGTATATACTTAAGTATATTCACGACTTAGATGTGATGCTGTGACAGAGACTCCACCACTACTCTGGGCAACCTATTCCAATGCCTGACCACATCATAGAATGGTTTAGATTGGAAGAGACCTCAAAGCTCATCCAGTTCCAACCTCCCTGTGCCATAGGCAGAGACACCTCCCACTAGAACAGTTCACTCAAGGACTCATCCAACCTGGCCTTCAACACCTCTAGGGATGGGGCAGCCACAACTTCCCTGGGCAACTTGTNCCCCTCCACCAGTTTGAACCCATTCCCCCTCATCCTGTCATTACAAGACCTTGTGAACAGTCCCTCCCCAGCCATCATAGAATGGTTTAGGTTGGAAGAGATCTCAAAGATCATCCAGTTCCAATCCCCCTGTGCCATAGTCAGGGACACCTCCCACTAGATCAGGATGCTCAAGACCTCATCCAGCCTGGCCTTGAACACCTCCAGGGAGAGAGCAGCCACAACTTAGCCGTACTCATGACTTAACTACATTCATGACTTTAGTACATTCCTGAATGAAACCTTTCCTAGAATCACAGCATCATTAAGGCTTGACAAAAGACCTCTTAAGACCATCAAGTCCAACACTTCTACCTAACACTGATCCAAGAGTATTAATGAATGAAGATGGAGTGCAGGAATGAATGAAGGGAGCTCATGAAGCACATTCCTGACTCGAGTATGTTAATGAATTCAGCACGCTCCTGAGTTAAACACATTTAATGGACTGAGCAGGCTAATGAATTAAACACATTTAATGAATCGAGCAGGCTAATGAATTAAATGCACTCCTGAATTAAGTCTCCCTTCACACTTCCCAACCCCAGTCCCTCCTCTCCTCCTGGGCGAACCAACTGAGATAGGGCTGGCAAGAAGAAACTCAGGACCTCAGATGTGCTGAGCCAAGAAATATCAAGAGGTATTTTTAGCCTTTTTTTTTTTTTTTTTGGGTTGCTTAATANTTTTTTTTTGGTGCTCATTAGCTATGGATGAGAGCAAGAAGATTTTTTTTTTTTTGCCTTTATAAAGGGTTTGTGGTTTGGGTTTGGTTTTTTTTTCCCTTTCTGCATATGGATGAACCATGTAAGAATTACTAACGGCCTCGTTTCCCAAAGGAATCCCACCCCACCCGATGGAGCAAAGTGCTTGTAGGTGGAGAGTGCCTTTCAGTGTCGGTCTCCTGTGACCTGAGCTTTCATTCGTGATGCAGAATTATTCACAGCTCTAAATAGAACTTCCGTTACTCTGTAGTGCTTCAGCTGCCAGCTAAGAACCCCTGAAGCTGAAAGCTTTCTGAATGGGACTATTCTGTTCTATTCTGTTCTGCTCTGTTCTGTTCTATTCTGCTCCGCTCTGTTCTGTTCTGTTCTGTTCTGTTCTATTCTATTCTATTCTATTCTATTCTATTCTATTCTATTCTATTCTATTCTATTCTATTCTATTCTATTCTATTCAGCTGGGTGCTTGGTTGGACTGGATGAGCTTGGAGGTCTCTTCCAACCTGGCTTATTCTATTCTATTCTATTCTATTCTATTCTATTCTATTCTATTCTATTCTATTCTATTCTATTCTATTCTATTCTATTCTATTCTATCCTACTCTATCCTACTCTATCCTATCCTATCCTATCCTATCCTATCCTATCCTATCCTATCCTATCCTATCCTATCCTATCCTATCCTATCCTACTCTACTCTATTCTGTTCTACTCTATTCTGTTCTACTCCATTCTATTTTATTCTACTTTATTCTATCCTATCCTATTCTATTCTATGCTATTCTATTCTGTTCTGTGCTATTCTGTTCAGCTGGATGCTAGATTGGACTGGATGAACTTGGACGTCTCTTCCAACCTGTCCTGTCCTGTCCTATTCTATTCTATTCTATTCTATTCTATTCTATTCTATTCTATTCTATTCTATTCTATTCTATTCTATTCTAGTCTAGTCTAGTCTAGTCTAGTCTAGTCTAGTCTAGTCTAATTCTATCCTATCCTGGTCTATTCTCATATTCTACTCTACCCTATCCCATCCCATCCTATCCCATCCTATCCCATCCCATCCCATCCCATCCCATCCCATCCCATCCCATCCTATCCTATCCTATCCTACTCTACTCTATTCTACTCTATTCTAGTCTAAACAGCTTGGGTGGGAAGGTGTCCCTGCCCATGGCAGAGGGCTTGGAACTGGCTGATCCTTAAGGTCCCCACCAACCCAACCCAATCCAACCCATTCAATGAGTGGAGTTAAAACCATCACCTATATGTATCTCAAGCAGCATCCTGGCTGGCTTTTCTCCTGCTGCCTGGGCCCAGGAGAGTGTGCATGTGAAAGCTGTGCTTCCAAAAGCTTGAGCATCATCCTGTGATCCTGCTGCTAGATCAATTCGTTGGTTCAAGTAACTTCTCTTCAGGTTGGTCATGAGGAGCAATTTCTTTGCTGCAAGAATGGTCATTGGCACAGCTAAGAACTCCCCCAGAGCAGCCCCTGAAGCTGAAAGCTTTCTGAATGGGACCCACCATGTCCATCACCTCCTCCAGGCTGTCTTGGGTTGAAGCCCAAAAGCCCAATAAATACTCAATTCGATTTGGAAGTGTATATATATATATATATAAATAAAACTTTAACAATAAATATGAGGTAAGGTGGNCAAAAGCCCAATAAATACTCAATTCGATTTGGAAGTGTATATATATATATATAAATAAAACTTTAACAATAAATATGAGGTAAAGGTTTTTGGTTTTTGTTTTTTTTTTTAACAGAAGGTGGGAGAAAAGGGGAAGCAGAAGGCAGGGTATGGGGGAATGGAGAGAATATTACAGAGGCTGGGCAGAAGGAGAAGCCTGTCCTCACAGCAGAGCTGCTGCATCCCTCTGAGCATCTTTGTGGCCGTCCTCTGGACTCTCTCCAACAGTTCCACGTCCTTCTTGTGCTGGGGGCTCCAGAACTGCACACAGTATCTCCAGTTTGTGGAGATGAATCTCCCTGAGCCTCAAAGATGTGGAGGAGGTGTGCTAAACACTAAAGAGGCTGGAGGCAGAGAGCAGGCAGAGCTTGGGAGGCCTTGGTGAAACCTTGGATTTGCATCTGCGGCGCGAAAGAATTTGTTCTCCAGACAACAGGAAAATAAGTAGATAATGGCATCATTTGAAAGAGCTTTTATGAGTTCTGTTGACAGAGTACTAGGGGGGAAAAAAAATGGACCTCTCCGAGCATTTAATCATGATGGTAATAAAGAGGGAAAGCAGCAGGAGGCCCCTGAAGAGATCCATGCTCCATTTCCCCAGGATTTGCAAGAGCCACTCAGGGGTTTGGCAGCCTGGGTTGGAGCAGCTGAAAGAAAACATCAATGTCAACGTGGTGCTGGCAAAGGAACCCCAGCCTGGGTGAGGCTTCTGCTGCAGAATCATAGAATCACAGAACTGTTCTGGTTGGAAAAGACCTCTGGGATTGCTGAGTCCAACCCAACCCCACCACAGCCATGATTTAGTGGTGGGCAACAAGATATTGGAAGGCTACTCTAAGGTCTCCTGGAAGCCTTCTCTTCCCCAGGATGAAAAGCCCCAACTCTCTCAGCCTGTCCCTGGAAGGGTTTCAAAGCCATGCAGATGTGGTGCTGAGGGCCATGGCTTAGTAGCAACCTATCAGTGCTGCCTTCATGGTTGGACTGGGTGATCTGAAAGGTCCCTTCCAGCCCAAGCTGGCTTCTGTGATTCTAGGCACACACACACACATACCTTAAACCCTCAGAGTGCCTTCTTTAGCCTAACTGCAGCCGCAGCATCCAAGCCAGCCACCAATGAAGCCTGCCCTTAATCCTTAATTAATTTTGATTAGCAGCAGAGTCACATAAATCACCCAACTTAGCCCTTGAGTTTGGGAGGGGGGAACCACACTGTCAACAGCTCCCTCTGCAAATCACAGGAGCAATCCCTTTAATGAGCAAGATCATCTCTGAGGCTTGTTGGTGCCAATGCCAGGGAGCCAACACCATGGCTGAAATGTCAGCTGGCCACACTGGCAGCCCCAGCAATTAGTCTGGAGAGCAAGTAAAAGTCTCATTTTCCTAGGGGACAAAGATAGAGGCTGGGGGGGATGGGAGTNACTGGAGAAAGTCCAGGGGAGGCTACAAAGCTGCTGAGGGGCCTGGAGCATCTCTGTGAGGAAAAAAGGCTGAGAGCCCTGGAGCTGTGAAGCCTGCAGAAGAGCAGCCCCAGAGGGGATTTGAGCAATGCTCAGCAAGAGCTAAAGGAGCTGTGGGGGGCAAGAGGCTGGGGCCAGACTCTTGGCAGTGGTGTCCAGGGACAAGAGAAGTGGAAATGGGCACAAACTGGAACTCAGGAAGTGTGTCCAGCAGATCAAGGGAGGTTCTCCTCCCCCTCTACTCTGCCCTGCTGAGATCTCATCTTGAATACTGCCTTCAGTTTTGGGCTCCCCAGTTTCAGAGGGACAGGGATCTGCTGGACAGGGTCCAGCAGATGGCTATGAGGATGCTGAGGGGACTGCAGCACTGCCTGAGGAGGAGAGGCTGAGGGACCTGGGGCTGCTTAGTCTGCAGAAGAGAAAACTGAGAGGGGATTTAATAAATGCTTATAAAGATCTGAGGGCTGGGGGTCAGGAGTAGGGGAACAGGCTCTGCTCACTTGCTCCCTGGGATAGGCCAAGGAGCAATGGATGGAAGCTGCAGCACAGGAGGTTGCAGCTCAACACAAGGGACAACTTCTTGACTGTGAGGGTCTCAGAGCACTGGCACAGGCTGCCCAGAGAGGTTGTGGAGTCTCCTTCTCTGGAGGAGAAGGACCCATTCCTCTTCATCCTGTAATTCCAAGCCCTTATCAAAAGTCCCTGCCCAGCTCTGCTCTAGCCCCTTTCAGGTATTGGAAGGCTACTCTAAAGTCTCCCTGGAGCCTTCTCTTCTCCAGGCTGAGCAGCCGCAGCTCTCTCAGGCCTGTCCCCATAGCCTCTGATCACCTCTGTGGCCTGCTCTTGACCCTCTCCAACAACTCCATGTCCTCCTTGTGCTGGGACCATCACAACTGAAGGAGGAGTGGGAAGAAACCATTATCAGGGTGAAATTTAATTGCTGTCTCATCCACTCTTCTGAGGTGAAAAAATGAGTCTTTCAAAAACCCATCTGCTGAGGTGGTTCAAAGCAGGGACACTTTAAAATGTTAATCACCAGCGTGAAAATAGGCTCTAGACTAAAAAACCACAAATGGAAAGATGAAAGAAGAGAATCAGAGAATCACAGAATCAGCCAGCTTGGAAGAGACCTCCAAGCTCATCCAGTCCAACCTAGCACCCAGCCCTAGCCAATGGAACTAAGTGCCCCATCCAGGCTTTGCTTCAACACCTCCAGGGATGGGGACTCCATCACCTCCCTGGGCAGCCCATTCCAATGCCAATCACTCTCTCTGCCAACAACTTCCTCCTAACATCCAGCCTGAACCTCCTCTGGCACAACTTGAGGCTGTGTCTCCTCCTTCTGTTGCTGGTTGCCTGGCAGAAGAGCCCAACCCCACCTGGCTACAACCTCCCTTCAGGTAGTTGTAGACAGCAATGAGGTCTGCCCTGAGCCTCCTCTTCTCCATGTTGCACACCCCCAGCTCCCTCAGCCTCTCCTCCCAGGGCTGTGCTCCAGGCCCCTCCCCAGCCTTGCTGCCCTTCTCTGGACACCTTCCAGCACCTCAACATCTCTCTTGAATTGAGTGGCCCAGAACTGGACACAGCACTCAAGGTGTGACCTGACCAGTGCCAAGTACAGGGGCAGAATGACCTCCCTTGTCCTGCTGGCCACACTGTTCCTGCTCCAGGCCAGGATGCCATTGGCTCTGCTGCCCACCTGGGCACTCTGCTGCCTCATGTTCAGCTTCTATCTGCCAGCAGCCCCAGGTCCCTCTCTGCTTGGCTGCTCTCCAGCCTCTCTGTCCCCAGCCTGTAGAGCTGCCTGGGGTTGTTGTGGCCAAAGTGTAGAACCCTGCACTTAGCCTTGTTCAGTCTCATCCCATTGGCCTCTGCCCACCCATCCAGCCTGGCCAGGTCCCTCTGCAGGGCCCTCCTACCCTCCAACATATCCACACCATCTCCTAGCTTAGTGTCATCTTCAACCTCTCTGATGCTGGACTCAATCCCCTTATCCAGATTGTCAATATGTTAAAGTGACTCCTGCCAGAGCTTCCCCTACCCTCCAACAGATCCACACCTGCTTCTAACTTGGTGTCATCTGCAAATTTACTGATGATGGACTCAATCCCCTCATCCAGATCATCAGTGAAGTTATTGAACTGGATCAGGCCCAGCACTGATCCCTGGGGCACACCACTAGTTCAGGCCCCTGGGCAGCCTGGTCCAATCCCTAACAACTCTTTTCTGGAAGAAATTGTTCCTCATATCCAACCTAAAGCCCTCCCTGGCGCAGCTTGAGGCCATTTCCTCTTGTCCTGTATAAGCTATGCTCCTGGAGGTGTTCAAGAAACATGGACATGGCACTCTGGGACATGGTTTAATGGCAATGGTGATCTCAGGTTGATGGTTGAAGTCCGTCTTAGAGGTCTCCTCCAACCAGAGCAATTCTGTGATCCTGTGACACATCATACACCAAACCCCCTTTTCAGTGGTTACCTGCTGCTGATCTGGCCTGAGCAGAGGGACACCTAATGCCAAAACATCACCTTTGGGATCATCTTCCAACCTCTGTCTTCAGCCAGATGCCTCCTGTGCCAGCAGCTTTCATCCTGGGTACAGCTTTGTAGCCACCAACACGGAGCAGCTGATTTCAGAAGTGCTTTCCCCAGCCTTCCAAATTTACACACGGGTGAGAAAGAAGCAGCTTGAAAAGCTGCAGAGTTGAGTTTCAATTAGTTTTATATTTGGCTTCCTATTGAACTCAAATTCGAGTTCCTTTCTCCTCCCTTCTCCAAACCCCAGCTTGCTATTTTGACAGCTCTTTTGCTCCACGAAGGGCTCTGTTCAACAACTGCTGATTTTCCCTGTTGCACTGTGCTCCCAGCACACAAACCCTGGCTGCCTGGGTGCTGCTCCCTGCTTCAGCATCACCTCCTTGCCCCAGAATCATCTCTCTGCCTCAGCATCACCTCCCTGCCCTGGCATCATCTCCCTGTCCCGGCATCACTTCCCTGCTTCAGCATCACTTCCCTGCTTCAGCATCATCTCCCTGCCTCGGCATCACTTCCCTGCTTCAGCATCACCTCCTTGCCCCAGTATCATCTCCCTGCCCCAGGATCATTGCTCTGCCTCAGCATCACTTCCCTGCTTCAGCATCACCTCCTCCCCTCAGCATCACCTCCCTGCCCCAGCATCATCTCTCTGGCCCGGCATCATCTCCCTGCTCCAGCATCACCTCCTTGCCCCAGCATCATCTCTCTGCCTCAGCATTTCTTCCCCTCTCCATCACCCCTCCCCTGCCACAGCATCTCCTCCTTGCTCCACCACTCCACCATCACCTCCTTGCTCCAGCATCTCCTGCCTGTCTCAGCATCACATCCCCACTCCAAGCATCATCTCCCTGCCCCAGCTTCACCTCCTTGTTCCAGCATCTGCCTGCCCCAGCATCACTTCCCACCTCCAGTGTCGTCTCCTTGCTCCAGCATCTCCTCTCCATTCCAGCATTACCTCCTTACTCCAGCATCTCATCACTGCTCCAGCATCTCCCCTCCATTCCAGTGTCACCTCCTTACTCCAGCATCTCATCACTGCTCCAGCATCTCCTCTCCATTCCAGCATCACCTCCTTATTCCAGCATCTCATCAATGCTCCAGCATCTCCTCTCCATTCCAGTGTCATCTCCCTGCTCCAGCATCACTTCCCTACTCCAGCATCTCATCACTGCTCCAGCATCTCCTCTCCAATCCAGCATCACCTCCTTACTCCAGCATCTCATCACTGCTCCAGCATCTCCTCTCCATTCCAGTGTCACCTCCTTACTCCAGCATCGCATCACTGCTCCAGCATCTCCTCTTCATTCCAGTGTCACGTCCCTGCTTCAGCATCACCTCCCTGCTCCAGTATCACCTTCCTGCTCCAGAATGCCCTATCCCACTCCAGCATCTCCTTCTCTGTGCTCAAATATTTCTTCCTGGCTCCTGCATCTCCTCTCCATTCAAACATCTCCTCCTCACTCCAGTATCTCCTCTCCAACACCTCGTCCTCCCGCTCCAGCATCTCCTCCCCAGTCCAGCATCTCCTCCCAACTCCAGCATCTCCTCCATGCAGCCCCTGCACTCTCCTCCCTGCCTGGTACCACGGTGGCTGCTGCAAGGAGCCTCACTGCCAAGCACAAGAATGATTGTGAACAGAGCTGAAGTGTCCCCAGCAAGGCACTGCTATGATTGTTATTTCCCCTAATTACAGTCATTTGCCTTCCCATGGCAGAGCACTTCAGGCAGGAGGAGTAAAAGCAAAGCAGGAGGTCACAGAATGGTAGGGGTTGGAAGGGGGCTTTGGAGATTGCAGAGTCCAACCCCCTGCCAAGGTAGGGTCACACCGAGACGGTCGCACAGGAGCACATCCAGGTGGAATTTGAATGCCTCCAGAGATGGACACTCCACCACCTCTCTGGACAGCTTGCTCCAGTGCCCCATTAAACTTGAAAAAAAGCTCCTACTCATGTTTAGATGGAACCTCTTATCATAGAATCATAGGGTTGGAAGGGACCACAAGGATCAACCAGTTCCAACCCCCCTGCCATGCCCAGGGACACCCTACCCTGGATCAGGCTGCCCACAGCCTCTGCCAGCCTGGCTGCAAACACCTCCAGGGATCTGGCCCCAAACACCTCCCTGGGCAACCCATTTCAGCCTCTCACCACTCTCATGCTCAACAACTTCCTCCTCACCTCCACTCTGAATCTCCCCATCTCCAGCTTTGCTCCATTCCCCCTAGTCCT
>VWZI01013447.1:855-20126 GCA_013396835.1 Psilopogon haemacephalus | reverse complement strand
GGAAAATTATATATAAAAATCAACCATAGCTGAGACAGTCCCAGAAAGCCTAAAGTAGAAATTCAAATCTGCGGGTGATGATTACCAAAAATAAAATGAGGATAAGAAGAAAAAAAATCCCTTCTCAAGCTTCGGGTTTATGGTTGTGGTTGGAGCTCCCCTTAGTGGGTTGCGCTGGGAGGACATCCCGGAATCATCACCTCCCATCAGCAGGTGAGGGACAGACGGACAGCCAGACAGCCTGCCTTCTCCAGGTGCCCTCGTGTGGAGAAAGAGGTGGTTAAGTGTGCTGGTTTGAACTAATTGGAGGACGTGGATTAGAAATTAGGCTATAGGCTGAGAGAAAAAAAAATAGATGATGCTACTCCACTCAGAGCTCTACTGAGAAAGAAAAAAAAAAAAGCTTTAAGAGTTGTAACCCAAATATAGATAAGGGAGATGGTTTCAGACCTCTCTGGGGCTGTGGCTGGCTCCTTGCGTGTGCATGGCTCCTTGTGTAGCTGTGGCATCAATCTGAGGCCGTGCAAAAGCCAGCAAGCATCTCTCACCAGGGGTTTGCAGCAGAGGCATGGGGCTATCACAACCCCCAGAGAGCTTTGAAGCCACCAAAAAGGTACAGGAAGCTTAACTCACTGCCTAGACCAGCTCAGGCAGGGATGAGAAAAGGAAACTGCAAGGAAAAAAAAAAAACAAACCATGATCATAGAATCATAGAATGAGTCAGGGTTGGAAGGGACCACAAGGATCATCCAGTTCCAACCCCCCTGCCATGCCCAGGGACACCCTACCCTAGATCAGGCTGCCCACAGCCTCTGCCAGCCTGGCTGCAAACACCTCCAGGGATCTGGCCCCAAACACCTCCCTGAGCAACCCATTCCAGCCTCTCACCACTCTCATGCTCAACAACTTCCTCCTCACATCCAGGCTCAATCACCCCACCTCCAGCTTTGCTCCATTCCCCCTAGGCCTGTCACTACCTGAGAGCCTGAAGGTCCCTCCCCAGCTTTTCTGTAGGTCCCCTTTCAGATCCTGGAAGGCCACAAGAAGGTCACCTGGGAGCCTCCTCTTCTCCAGCCTGCACAGCCCCAAATCTTTCAGTCTGTGCTCACAGCAGAGGTGCTGCAGCCCTCTGAGCATCCTCGTGGCCCTTCTCTGGACACACTCCAGCATCTCCACATCCCTCTTGTCCCAGGGGCTCCAGAACTGGATGCAGTACTCCAGGTGGGGTCTCAGCAGAGCAGAGTAGAGGGGGAGAATCACCTCCCTGGCCCTGCTGGCCACACTTCTCCTGCTGCAGCCCAGGCTCTGCTTGGCTTTCTGGGCTGCAAGCTCACCCTGCTGCCTCATCTTGAGCTTCTCCTCCACCAGCACCCCTAAGTCCCTCTCCTCAGGGCTGCTCTCCAGCCACTCACTGCCCAGCCTGGATTTGTGCTTGGCATTGCCTCGACCCAGCTACAATACCTTGCACTTGGGTCTTGTTGAACCTCCTGAGGTTGGCTTGTGCCCACCTCTGCAGCCTGTGCAGGTCCCTCTGGATGCCATCCCTGCCCTCCAGCCTGGCTGCTGCACACAAACAATGAAGGTGAAGATGAATAAATTCCAGCAGGGTAAAAATCATTTTCCTCTGCCACCAAACATCTCCACTTGTTTAAAATCCACTGTCTCCCACGGGCACATCTTAAATAATTGCTAAACCTCAAGCAACTCTTTTTAATAATTGACTGGGCTTGACTTGGCTATTTTTTTTTTTCCTAAGGAAAAGTGGTGTTATTAAATCCAAATTAAATGCACACTGGAGATACTTCACTTAAGAGTGCAAGCAGAGCCAGGTTAAGTCATCCTGCATCAGACACATAGCTGGAGATTAATGGTAGGAAACAGCCACTTGAGTCATCTACACTCATCCCTTTCCTGGTTTTTCTCCTGCTTTAGTCATCTAAAATCATCCCCTTCCCTTTTTTTATTTTCCCTCACTGGAGTCATCTACAGTCATCCTCTTTACATCATCTCCCCATTTGGGTCATCCACACTCAACCCCTTCCCATTTTTCTCCTACTTGAATCATCCACACTTGCCCTCTTCCCATTTTTCTCCAACTTGAATCATCCACACTCATCCCCTTCCCTTTTTTTCTCCTACTTGCATGGTCTAAAATCATCCCCTTCCCATTTTTCTCCTGGTTGAGTCATCTAAAATAATCCCCTTCCCATTTTTTTTTTTACTACTTAACTCATCCACACTCATTCCTTTCTCATTTTTCTCCTACTTGAGTAATCTAAAATAATCTCCTTCTCTTTTTTCTCCTACTTGAGTCATCTAAAATCATCTCCTTCCCATTTTTCTCCTACTTGAGTCATCCACACTCATCCCCTTCCCATTTTTTTTCCTACTTGCATGGTCTAAAATCATCCCCTTCCCATTTTTCTCCTACTTGAATAATCCACACTCTTCCCCTTCCAATTTTTTTTTCATCTGAGTCATCCACATCCGTCCCTTTTACAACTTTTCCCCACTTGACTCATCTAAAATCATCTCCTTCCCATTTTTCTCCTACTTGAGTCATCCACACTCATCCCCTTCCCATTTTTTTTTCCTTCTTTAGTCATCCATTCATCTCCTGCCCATTTATTCTCACTTGAATCCTCTACACTCATCCCCTTTGCATCTTTTTCCTACCTGAGTCATCTACAGTCATCCCCTTCACATGTTTTTTTCCACTTGACTCATCCACACTCATCCCCTTCCCATTTTTCTCTTATTTGAGCCATCCACACTCATCTCCTTTCCATTTCCCTCCTACTTTAGACATCTAAAATCACCCTGTTCCTATTTGTTCCTACTTGACTCATCTAAAATCATCCCCTTCCCATTTTTGCCTACATTAGCCATCTAAAATAACACTTTTCTCACATTTTTGCTCACTGGAGTCATCCCTAGTCACCTCCTCCCTATTTTTCTCCTACTTGAGTCATCCACACTCATCCCCTTCCCATTTTTTCTCTCACTTTAGTCATCTAAAATCATGCTCTTCTCATTTTGTCCTCACTGGAGTCATCCACAGTCATCCTCTCCCCATTTTTCTCCTACTTGAGTCATCCACACTCATCCCCTTCCACTTTTTCCCCTACTTGAGTCTTCTACAGTCATCCCCTTTCCATTTTTTTGAGACATCTAAAAATCATCCTCTTCCCATACTTTCTCACTTGAATCGTCTACAGTCATCCCCTTCCCATTTTCTCCTACCTGAGTCATCCACACTCATCCCCTTCCACTTTCTCCCCTACTTATCCTGCTTTAGACACCTAAAATCATCCTCTTCCCATACTTTCTCACTTGAATCGTCTACAGTCATCCCCTTCCCATTTTCTCCTACCTGAGTCATCCACACTCATCCCCTTCCACTTTCTCCCCTACTTGTCCTGCTTTAGACACCTAAAATCATCCTCTTCCCATATTTTCTCACTTGAATCATCTACAGTCGTCCCCTTCCCATTTTTCTCCTATTTGAGTCATCCATACTCATCTCCTTTCCATTTTCCTCGTACTTTAGACATCTAGCTGCAATTTTTTCCTACTTTACTCATCTAAAACCATCCCCTTCCCATCTTTTGCCCTCTTCAGCCATCTACACTCATCCCTTTCCCATTCATTCCCTATTTTACTCATCTACAGTTATCCCCTTCCCATTTTCCTCCTACTTGAGTCATCTGAAATCATCCTCTTCTCATTTTTCCCACTTGAGTCAGCTACACTCATCTCCTTCCCATTTTTCTCCTACTTTAGTCACCTACAGTCACACCTTCGCCATTTATTGCTACTTTATATGTCTAAAATCATCCCCTTCCCATTTTTTTCCCACTTGAGTAATCTACAGTCACCCCCTCCACATCTTCTTACCATTTGAGTCACCTACAGTCATCTCCTTCCCATTTTCCCCACTTAGGCATCCACAATCAGCCCCCTCCCATTTTTCCCCTACTTTAGACATCTAAAATCATCCCCTCCCAATTTTTATTTCTCACTGAATCATCTACACTCATCCCCCTTCACATCTTTTCCCTGCTTGACTCATCTATACTCATCCCCTTCCCATTTTTCTCCTATTTGAGTCATCCACACTCCTTTCCATTTCCCTCCTCCTTCAGACATCTAAAATCACCCTGTCCCCATTTTTCCCTACTTGAGTCTTCTACAGTCACCCCCTTTCCATTTTTTGTCCTACTTTAGACATCTAAAATCATCCTCTTCCTATATTTTCCTCACTTGAATCATCTACACTCATTTTCTTCACATCTTTTTCCCACTTGAGTCATCTGCAGTCATCCCCTTCCCATTTTTCCTGCTTGAGTCACCTAAAATCATCCCCTTCACATAGTTCTCCTTCTTCAGCCATCTACACTCATTACTTTCACATTTTTCCCTATTTTAGTCATCTACAGTTATCCCCTTCCCATATTTCTCCTACTTCAGTCATCTGAAATCATCCTCTTCTCATTTTCCCCACTTGAGTCATCCACACTCATCCCCTTCCCATTTTTCTCCTATTCCAGTCACCCACACTCATCTCCTTTCCATTCCCCTCATACTTTAGACATCTAAAATCATCCCCTTCCCATTTTTTTCTACTCGAGTCATTTAAATTCATCCCCTTCTCATCTTTTCCCTCTTCAGCCATCTACACTCACCCCTTTCACATTTTTTCCTATTTTAGTAATCTAAAATCATCCCCTTCCCGTTTTTCCTCACTTGAATAATCTACAGTCATCCCCTTCACATCTTTCTTCCACTTGACTCATCCTCCCTCATCCCCTTCCCATTTTCCCCCACTTGACTCATCCTCCCTTATCCCCTTCACATCTTTCTTCCACTTGACTCATCCACAGTCATCCCCTTCCCATTTTTCCTGCTTGAGTCATTTAAGACCATCCCCTTCCCACCTTTTCCCCTCTTCAGCCATCTCCACTCCTCCCTTTCACTTTTTTTTCCTATTTCAGTCATCTACAGTTATCCCCTTCCCATTTTTTCCTACCTGAGTCTTCTGAAATCATCCCCTTCCCATCTTTTTCCATTTGAGTCATCTACATCATACCCTTCCCATTTCCCCCATCTACAGTCAACCCCTTCCCATTATTCCCATGTGAGTCACCTACAGTCATCCCCTTCCCATTTTTCTCCCACTTTAGACATCTAAAATCATCCTCTTCCCATTTTTTCCCTACTTGAGCCATCTAAAATCATCCCCTTCCCATTTTTTCCCTACTTAAGTCATCTAAAATCATCCCCTTCCCATTTTTTCCCTACTTGAGTCATCTAAAATCATCCCCTTCCCATTTTTTCCCTACTTGAGTCATCTAAAATCATCCCCTTCCATCTTTTCTCCCTCTTCAGCCTTCTACAGTCACTCCTTCCCATTTTTTTTCACTTGAGTCATCTACAATCATTCCCTTCCCATTTTTGCCAGGTGAGTCACCTACAGTCATCCCCTTCCCATTTTTCTCCCACTTTAGACATCTAAAATCATCCTCTTCCCATTTTTTCCCTACTTGAGTCATGTAAAACCATCCCCTTCCATCTTTCTTCTCTCTTCAGCCATCTACAGTCACTCCCTTCCCATTTTTTTTTCACTTGAGTCATCTACAATCATTCCCTTCCCATTTTTTTCTTACTTTAGTGACCTACACTCATCCACTTTCCAGTTTTTTTTTTTCCCCCCAACTCCCATCTGTATTAGAATCTTTCTAGTGGATGGAGCAAAAGTCCTTAAAGGATTTCCAGGTGAAGATGCAGAGCACCCACAGCTTTCATTGCAGGGATTTAGAACCATGGACTCATTAGGTTGGAAAAGCCCTCCAGGATCATCCAGTCCAACCATCAACCCACCACCACCGTGGCCATTAAACCATGGCCTAAAGTGCTATGGCCACAGGTTTCTTGAACACCTCCAGGGATGGGAACTCCACCACCTCCCTGGACAATTGGTTTCAACCCCTGACCTCTCATGCAGCAAATAAATTGTCCTAATGCCACAAAATCACAGAATGTGAGGTGTTGGAAAGGATCTTGAAAGATCATTGAGCCCAACCTCCCCTGCCAGAGCAGAATCCCCTAGGACAGGTCACACAGGAATGCATCTAGGTGGGTTTTGAATGTCTCCAGAGAAGGAGGCTCCATAACTTCTCTGGGCAGCCTGCTCCAGGCCTCTGTCACCCCCACAATGAGGAAGTTTTCCCTTATGTTGCCATGGAATCTCCTTTGCTCCAGCTTGTCCTGTCTTTGGACACCACTGTGCAGAGCCTGGCTCCATCCTCCTGATGCTGCCCTGCACATCTTTATCACCCTCACAGTGAGAAAGTTGTCCCTTATGTTGCCATGGAACCTCCCTTGCTCCAGCTTACACCCATTGCCCTTTGTTCTACCTCACTGATCAGAGTCTGGCTCCATCCTCCTGACACATCTTTATCACCCCCACAGTGAGAAAGTTTTCCCTTATGTTGCCATGGAACCTCCTTTACTTCAGCTTGTGCCCATTGCCCTTTGTCCTGTCTTTGGACACCACTGAGCAGAGCCTGGCTCCATCCTCCTGTCACTGCCCTGCACATCTTTATCACCCTCCCAGACTCCTCTTCTCCAAGCTAAAGAGCCTCAGCTTCCTCAGCCTATCCTCAGCAGGTAGATGCCCTTAACATCTTTGTGGCTCTCTACTGGACTCTCTCAAGGAGTTCCCTGAGGTCCTTCTTGAACTCAGGGGCCCAGACCTGGACACAATATTCCAGATATGGCCACATCAGGGCAGAGTAGAAGGGGAGGAGAACCTCTCTTGACCTACTAACCACAGCTAATACACTCCAGGATGCCATTGGTCTTCTTAGCCAGAAGAGCACATTGCTGGCTCATGGTCAACCTTCTGTTCACCAGGCTGAGGAGAGACCTCATCGCTCTTTAGAATCCCTGAAAGGAGGTTGGAGCCAGGTGAGGTTGGTCTCTTCTCCCCATGAACAAGAGGTGGAGCAAGAGGAAAGGGCCTCAATTAGCACCAGGAGGGCCACAGAGATTCACCAATCAGAATGGCATTTGCCAAGCTGCCCATATTAGGTGACCCCAGGGCTTGCTCACCCTTATTTGGGCAAGACACTCACCAGTGCATAAGCACCTGTGGGTACCTGTTAATCACTTTGGGAGGGGATATAATGGCCCAAGCTGTTTGTTTTCCTCCTGCCCTTGCTTCCCCTATCAGCAGAAGGGTGGGGCAAGCCAGGACATCTAATAGGCCTATTAGCCTGTCTTAGAAGGATGAATCTCTGGAGAAACTCTGTGGCCAAAGGAGCCTTTGCACTGGGGCACATCACAGAAATGGAGCTAAGCTGCAAGCAGTAGAGCTGCTCTGTGCTGCCTCTGCCTCACTCTGTGCTGCTCTGCTCTATGGACTGCTCAGCTTGGACAATGTGTTCTGCTCTGCCTCCTGCTCCAGATCAGCTTAGCCCTGATGTTTTGGGCTTGAACTGCCTGGAAACTGAAGTGCCTCAAGTTTCCCAGGAGAAGGCATTGAGTGCCTCACGCCATGGTGAGCAGTGCCACCCACACTGTGCTCTCTGCACATCTGCAAGAGCTCCTGCCTGCACCTCTGCAAACCTCCATGCCAAGAGGAACCAGGATCAGCTCAGAGCTTTTCTGCCTCTTTCCCAGCACCCTGCTAGAGCCTGGGAAGATCTGGAAGCCTCTCAAGGGCTATCAAGACGCCGAGCTGCTCCAACACTGCCAGAAAGGAGCCAGGGACTAGCTCTGAATTCTGCTACACTGCTATAAGTAGAACAGACTTGCCCTAGGGCTCCAGGCTGCCTATTCATAAGTGGGGCAAAGCCATTTGTGGCTAAACTTTCACAATATTCTGATTTTCCTAAATAACTAAATTGGCCAGAAGCATCCTTGTGATGATTTTCCCGACCAAATTAGGACCCAAATTTAACTGGTTTGGACATAGCTTGTGGGCAGGGCTTTTGGGAAATAACATAACTACATATTTTATAATTCCTGCCTTGTTAATTGCCCACAATCAATTCATAGCCTTCCATGACAGACCAGGCTTTTATTCAGTGGTGCCCAGTGATGGGACAAGGGGCAATGGACACAAACTTGACCACACAGAGTTCAGTCTAAAGAAGTTCCTCCTCATGTTTAATTTAAGGGTGATGGAGCCCTGGAAGAGGCTGCCTGGAGAGGTGGTGGAGACTCCATCTCTGAAGGCATACAAAACCCACCTGGACTAGTTCCTTTATGACCTTTTCTAGGTGCCCCTGCTCTGGCACAGGTGGGGGGTTGGATTTGATCTCCAGAGGCTCCTCCCAACTCCTATCATTCTGTTAAACTGTGAAAATAGCATCAAAAACAATCCCAGATCTGACTTCACCCCAAGCCTAGGGCCACGAAGATGCTCAGAGTGCTGCAGCAGCTCTGCTATGAGGACAGGCTATGAGAGTTGGGGCTCTGCAGCCTGGAGAAGAAAAGGCTTCAAGGATACCTTATAGTGGTCCTCCAGTATCTGAAAGGGGCTACAGGAGGGCTGGGGAAGGACTATTGAGAAGGTCTCATAATGACAGGATGAGGAGGAATGGGTTTAAAGTGGCAGAGGGGAGATTAAAAGTGGATGTTAGGAGGAAGTTGTTTGAGTGAGGGTGGTGAGACACTGGCACAGGTTGCCCAGGGAGGTTGTGGAGCACAGAATCACCCAATCTTGTGTGCAGTTCTGGAGACTCCTGGAAGCCTTCTCTTCTCCAGGCTGCAGAGCCCCAGCTCTCTTAGCCTGTCCTCATAGGACAGTTCCAGCCCTCTGAGCATCTTGCTGGCCTCCTCTGGATTCTCTCCAACAGTTCTATGCCCTTCTTGTGTTGGGGGCTCATCTCCTTCCCATTTTTCTCCTCCCTGGAGATGGTCAAGGCCAGGCTGGATGAGAGAGGTGTTCTAGAGGAAGGTGTCCCTGCCTATGGCACAGGGTGGGGTTGGAACTGGATGAGCTTTGAGGTCCTTTCCAATCCAAACCATTCCATGCCTCTGCGACAGCTGCGAATCTAGCAAGGCAGTGTAGACTCCACCAGGAGCTCTGGAGGTCGGCACTAGAGGGAGGTATTTCCCCATCCATGTGCCCTTGGCCTGAGGAAAATCAGCAAAAACCCAGCAGCAGGGGAAAGGGGGAACCCAGAGACCTTAAACCAGCCTTAATCAACCGCAATTAATAAGAGCGAGCTGCACCTCGGCGTAATCAGCTCCCATCAGCTGCCAGCGCCAAAGGTATTAGGGAGCAGCAGATAATGAGCTGATATTCAACCTGAATCACATTACTCAACCTAGGGAAAGCTGCCCAGAGAGGGTTTGTTTAGGTGTTTACTGCCACGAGCCAAAGAAATGCAGAGGAGCAGGGGAAGTGGCAGCAGGGATGGTCAGGAGGGGCTGAAATCCCAGGCTCACCCAGCTTCTGCCAAGGAAGTTTGGAGCAGGTGAGGCTTGAAGGTCTTTCCAAACTGGTGTTGGAATCCCAGCGAGGTGGGAAGGGACCTTTGGAGATGATGCAGTCCAACCCCCCTACCCTGCTAAAGCAGGGGCACCCACAGCAGCTTGCACAGCATCACTTGATGAAGTCTTTGGGTCCCTTCCGACCCTTGACATCCTGTGAGCCTGTGACCTGCACCCACAGCAGCTTGCACAGCATCACATGATGAGGTCTTTAGGTCCCTTCCAACCCCTGACATCCTGTGAGCCTGTGACCTGCACCCACAGCAGCTTGCACAGCATCACTTGATGAGCTCTTTGGGTCCCTTCCAACCTCTGACATCCTGTAAGTCTGTGACCTGCACCCACAGCAGCTTGGCCAGAGTCACTTGATGAGCTCTTTGGGTCCCTTCCAACCGTTGACATCCTGTGAGTCTGTGACCTGCACCCACAGCAGCTTGGCCAGAGTCACTTGATGAGCTCTTTGGGTCCCTTCCAACCGTTGACATCCTGTGAGCCTGTGACCTGCACCCACAGCAGCTTGGCCAGAGTCACTTGATGAGCTCTTTGGGTCCCTTCCAACCGTTGACATCCTGTGAGTCTGTGACCTGCACCCACAGCAGCTTGGCCAGAGTCACTTGATGAGCTCTTTGGGTCCCTTCCAACCCCTGACATCCTGTGAGCCAGTGATCTAGACCATCCCCAGCCCAGCACCATCCTGCTGCCTGCTCCTGCGTGTGCAGGGCCTGCCTTGCAAAGGAGGGGAGCAGGGCAACATCTGCTCTGCAGCTGCAGAGGTGTCCTAGGTGCAGAGTGAGGCATCAGCCAGCAGGCATGAGCGGAGCTGGGGTTGGCCATCAGCAAGGCAGGAGAGCTGGGCAAGGGCAGGGATGTGCAGCTCCACCAGCATCCTCCAGACACAGCCAACTGCTCCTCACACATCTCTCCTGGGTGCTTTGCTCACCTAAACTATCCCTGAAGTTATTAATCACAGGCTCACAGGATGTCAGGGGTTGGAAGGGACCCAAAGAGCTTATCAAGTGATGCTGTGCAAGCTGCTGTGGGTGCCCCTGCTTTAGCATCGAGTCCAACTCCCCCCGCCAGAGTAGGACCATCCAATCTAGCTCAGGTCACACAGGAACATATCCAGACTGGCCTGGAAAGGCTCCAGAGAAGGAGACCTGGTTTAGAAAAAGGAAAGCAGAAATACTACTGGAAAAAAAAAAAAAAAAAAAAAAGGGCCCATGGGGAGACCCTGGCTCATGTTACCCACAGAGGAGGTCAATTCCCCCATCCCTGGAACCATTCCAGCTTGCCCAGCATCACAATGCCCAGAGGGGGTTAGAAGCTCTCCAGACAAGCAGACTCTACAATCCCTCTGAGCAGCCTGCTCCAGGCCTCCAGCACCCTCACACCAAGCAAGTTTTTCCTCATCTTCAGATGGAACCTCCTGGCTTCCAGTTTGTTTGGCACTGAACTAGATGAAACTTTAAGGTCCCTCCTCACCCAAACCATTCCATGATTCAAGAGCATCTTTCCATCTTTTATCCAAGTCCTTGCTCATCTCATTTCATGCAGGTTTCCTCCAGCCCCTATGTGCATCTACTCCACCTCCTACAGCCCTTCCAGGCATCTACAAAGGGGTACAGAGATGCTGCAGGAGTGGAACATCTCTCTGATGAGGAAAGACTCAGTCTCAGATGGAACCTCCTGGCTTCCAGTTTGTGCCCATTGCCCCTTGTTCTGGCACTGGGTACCACTGACAAGAGTCTGGCCCCAGCTTCTTGTCCCCTACATCTCCTTTAGCTCTTGCTGAGCATTGCTCAGATCCCCTCTGGATCTGAGCAATGCTCAGCAAGCATTGCTCTTCTGCAGGCTCCACAGCCCCAGGGCTCTCAAACTTTGCTCCTCACAGAGATGCTCCAGGCCCCTCAGCAGCTTTGCAGCCTCCATTGGACTCTCTCAAGCAGTTCTCTGTCTCTGATGAACTGGGGAACCCAGAACCTGACTCAGTGGCCTCACTGGGGGACAGCAGAGGGAGAGGAGAACTTCTCTCAGCCCTCTGGCTACACTCTTCTTAATGCACACCATCAGACCATTGACCTTCTTGGCCAGTAGGGCACATTGATAGTTCATGGGGAACTTGTCCACCAACACTCCTAAGGCCCTTCTGGAGCTGCCTTCTCCATCTGCACACCCACAGCCTCCAGCACAGCTTTGCAGAAGTCATCTCTGAATTTAAATATTACAGGAATCTGCTAAACACTCTCATTAAATCACAGAGAAGTTTTGGGGGTAGTGGCTTAGAATCATTGCATTCTTTGGGTTGGAAAAGCCCTCTAAGATCACCCAGTCCAACCATCAACCTAACACCACCATGGCCATTAAACCAAGTCCCAAAGTGCCATGGCCACAGGTTTCTTGAACACCTCCAGTCACGGTGACCACCAACCTCCCTGGGCAGCCTGTGCCAATGCCTGACCACTCCTGCAGCAAAGAAATTGTTCCTCAGCTCCAACCTAAACCTCCCCTGGCACAATTTCAGGCCAGTTTCACCTGATACAAGGGAGAAGCAGCCCCTGCCAACAGTTGGTGCCTGTGAACAAGACAAGAGCTTTTCACTGCCTCTCCTCACAGTCTGAAAGAGACCTTCCCCAAATTCTGTCACTTTAGGAGGGGAGAAGAGAGTCCAGTAGCTTGTTCCTGAGCCCACACAAGGTTGTGGCACAGCACAGCTTGAGAATTCATAGAATCATAGAATGGTTCAGACTGGAAGGGACCTTAAATATCATCCAGTTCCAACCCCCCTGTGCCATAGGCAGGGACACCTCCCACTAGATCAGGTCACTCAAGACCTCATCCAGCCTGGCCTTGAACACATCCAGGGAGGAAGCAGCCACAACCTCCCTGGGCAACCTGTTCCAGTGTCTCACCAACCTCACTGTGAAGAACTTCCTCCTGACATCCCATTTCAATCTCTCCTCTGCCAGTTTGAACCTATTCCCCCTCGTCCTGTCATTACAAGACTTTGTGAACAGTCCCTCCCCAGCCTTCCTGTAGGCTTCCTTCAGATACTGGAAGGTATCTGAAAATTGCAAAAAGTATGCATGAACTTGGGAAAAGGAGGAAAAAAAAAAAAAAGGAGACCTGGAGCAGTCACAGTGATTTGGAGTCAGACAGAATTGAGGGGTGAGCTCCACAAGACCCCCAAGGGAGGGTAGGCTTAAGGCAAGGGGACCTCATATCCCTCAGCATCCTCCAGCATCCCTCAACATTAGAATCATAGAATCAGTCAGGGTTGGAAGGGACCACAAGGAGCAGCCAGTTCCAACCCCCCTGCCATGCCCAGGGACACCCTACCCTACATCAGGCTGCCCACAGCCTCTGCCAACCTGGCTGCAAACACCTCCAGGGATGTGGCCCCAACCACCCTCCTGGGCAAGGATTTGGCCGCATCCTACCTCCCACATCATCCTGCAACATCCTGCATCCCACAGCATCCTGCACTGCACAGCACCTCACATTCCATGGTACCCAGTGGCATCTCACAGGATCCTGCATCCCACCTCAACCTGCCTTCCACAGCATCTGGCCTCATTCCTCAGTGTCCCACATCACCTCACCAGCCTGCGCTCTCAGCATCCTGCATCATTCTGCATCCCACTGTACCCCACATCATCCTGCAGCAGCTGAATTCCCACACCAACCTGCACCCTACAGCACATGCTGCACCCCACAGTGTCCCACAGCACCCCATATCATTCAGCATCCCACAGCATCCTGCCTCAGCCCTCAGAATTCCACATCCTGCAGCATCCCATGTGCCACAGCATCCCTTAACATCCCAGAGATCATCCAGTTCAAGCTCCCTGCTTAAGCAGAGACTCCCATAGCAACTTGCCCAGCACAGGATCATACAACCACAGAACTGTTGCAGCACTCCACAGCTCCCTGCTGCATCCCATATCCCACAGCATCCCACAGGTCAGGTCCCTGCGGTGCCTTTCTCCCTCCCTCCCACCCCTAGTCCTGTGGCTGTTCGTGGTCCCAGCGCCCAGCACCTTCTCGGCCTGGTTGCTAGATGGAGCTGCAGCACCAGGAATGGGACCCGGAACAGCTCAGCCTAGTCCCTCCGTCTCCGTCATCACCCTTTCTTCCCTCCCATCCCTGTCTCCATCCCAAAGTTGTCCTTCAGGACCCCAAACGCAGCTCCTACAAAAGGCAGTTCCTTGTTCTGCTCAACACAACCCTGCGAAGGTGCCAGGTTTGGGGCAGAGTGGCTGGAAACTGCCCACTGGAAAAGGACCTGGGAGTGTTGGTCAACAGCCAGCTGAAGATCAGCCAGGGTGTGCCCAGGTGGCCCAGAAGGCCACCAACACCCTGGCTTGGACCAGCAATGGTGTGGCCAGGAGGACCAGGGCAGGGAGTTCCTCTCTGTACTGGGCAATGATGAAGCCATAGATGAAGTCCTGGGTTCAGTTTTGGGCCACTTACTCCAAGAGGTTCACAGTACCTGGAGTCCTGTTTGCAGTTCTGGAGCCTCCAACACAAGCAGGACATGGAAGCATTGGAGCCAGTGCAGAGGAAGCCACCAAGATGCTGAGAGGGCTGCAGCAGCTCTGCTGTGAGGACAGGCTGAGATAATTGGGGCTCTGCAGCCTGGAGAAGAGAAGGCTTCCAGGAGACCTTGGAGTGGCCTTCCAGTAACTGAAAGGGGCTACAGGAGGGCTGGGGAGGGACTATTGAGAAGATCTTGTAATGAGAGGATGAGGAGGAATGGGTTTAAAGTGTCAGAGGGGAGACTGAAAGTGGATGTTAGGAGGAAGTTGTTTACAGTGAGGGTGGTGAGACACTGGCACAGGTTGCCCAGAATGATCAGAGGATGGAGAACCTCCTCTATGGGGACAGGTTGAGAGAGTTGGGGCTGCTCAGCCTGGAGATGAGAAGGCTCCAAGGAGACCATAGAGTAGTCTTGCAGGACCTGAAGTGGGCTACAGGACAGTTGGGCAGGGACTTCTGACAAGGGCTTGGAGTGTAAGGATGAAGGCAATGGCTGTGAGCTGGAAGAAGGCAGATTAAGACTTGAGGATGGGAAGAAATTATTTGCAGTGAGGATGGGAAGATACCAGAACAGGTTGTCCAGGGATGCTGTGGATATCCTCACCCTGGAGGTGTTGAAGGCCAGGTTGGATGAGGCCTTGAGTGACCTGTTCTAGTGGGAGGTGTCCCTGCCTATGGCACAGGGGGTTGGAATTGGCTGAGCTTTGAGGTCCTTTCCAACCTAAACCATTCTATGATTCTAAGTAGGACATTAAAAGAGTGGGAGTGAATTGAGATTAGGGCAACAAACCTGGAGAAGAATCTGGAGAACAGGGCTGGGGAGGAGCAGCTGAGTGACCTGGGGGTGTTCATCCTGGGGAAAAGGAAGCTGAGGAGAGACCTCATTGCTCTCTACAGCTCCATGAAAGGAGGCTGGAGCCAGGTGGGGGTTGCTTTCTTATCCCAAGGAGGAATAAACAGGACAAGAAGAAACAGCCTCAAGTTGCACCAGAGGAGGTTTAGGTTGGGCATCAGAAGAAACTTCTTCCCTGAAAGGGTTTTCAAACACTGGCACAGGCTGCCCAGGGAGATGGCTCCATCTCCATCCTTGGTGGTGTTTCAAAGAGGCAGAGATGTGGTGCTGAGGGACATGGCTTAGCACCAGCCTTGGTAGAGATAGAGTCTGGTTGGACTCAAGGAGCTGAGAGATCTTTTCCAACCCAAACAATTCTATGGTTCTAGGACTTTTGGACAAGGAGCAATGGATGGAAGCTGCAGCACAGGAGATTGCAGCTCAACACAAGGGGAAACTTCTTGACTGGAAGGGTCCCAGAGCACTGGCACAGGCTGCCCAGAGAGGTTGTGGAGTCTCCTTCTCTGGAGCCTTTTAAGTCCTGTCTGGATGTGTTCCTGTGTGCCCTGAGCTAGATTGCCTGGTCCTGCTGTGGCAGGAGGGTTGGACTTGATGATCTCTTTGGGTCCCTTCCAACCCCTGACATCCTGTGAGCCTCTGAGCCTGTGAGTCAGGCACCTGCAAGGGGATACATGCCCCACACAGCATGGTGATTCTCAAGGGCCTGGTGCCTACGATCCCAACACCACCCTGAATGCATCTTTAATTCCTTCAGCTGTCTCCAAGTTCACCCAGAAGAATTAAAGAGTTCCTCAAAACTCTTTTTTCTTGGTAATGAGGAAATATTTTCTAAGGAATCACATCCTGGATCCAGCTGACTTGTAAGATGGGAAAAGGTTTGGTGATAGAATGAGAGGAAATAGCCTGAAGTTCCACCAGGGGAGGTTTTGGTCGCTGATGAGGAGCAATTCCTTTGCTGCAAGAGTGGTCAGGCATTGGGACAGGCTGCCCAGGGAGGTGGTGGAGTCCCCATCCCTGGAGGTGTTCAAGGAGGGTGTGGAGATGGCACTTTGGGGCATGGTTTAATGGCCATGGTGGTGCTGGGATGAAGGTCAGACTGGATGATCTTAGAGGTCTTTTCCAACCCAAACAGTTGTCTGATTCTATGGTTTGTGCTATATGTGGTGGATGACTCAACTCAAGCTTGCCTGGGGGGTTACCTGGGGCCAGGCTCACACCTCCCTGACCACACATCAGTGATCTGACTTCTGCTGGACCACACTTGCCAGAAGAGAAGACCTGTTAGCCTTCATCTGCCTTCTTCAGGTTAATTAGTAGGAGGAATAAAAACACCTTCTCCCCACCCCAGCCTCAAGAAATTACAGGTTGTGGCTTGGAAAACAGCTACAGAATTGAACCCAGCCCAAAGCTGCAGGAAAAGGTTGATGCTCACATGAACAATTACAGCTGGAGCTGAAGCCTTCCATGATAAACCAGGGTGGACATCAGCCTTTGGCTTGCTCTTGCTGTCATAAAGTTCATTACAGCTATAATAATTACCTCAAGGGCACTTTCAAGCAGTAGTTTATATCTTATCTTCCCCCTCTGCCCAAGTTCCCCATGAAGCTACACTCTAATAGAAATAAATTCTCAGCTCCAAGATGCCCCCAAAGCAGCTAAAAGGACTCACTGCATACCCCTCACTGCCAGCATCACCCTGGCCCTGTCCTCACCCTGACCTGCTCATGGAGCAGAAGAGGGTCAGAGAATGATAGAATGGTGTAGGTTGGAAGAGACCTCAAAGCTCATCCAGTTCCAACCCCCCTGTGCCATAGGCAGGGACACCTCCCATTAGAACAGGATGCTCAAGACCTCATCCAGCCTGGCCTTGAACACCTCCAGGGAGGGAGCAGCCACAACCTCCCTGGGCAACCTGTGCCAGTGTCTCACCATCCTCACTGTGAACAACTTCCTTCTAACATTCACCTTCAGTCTCCCCTCTGACACTTTAAACCCATTCCTCCTCATCCTCTCATTACAAGATCTTCTCAATAGTCCCTCCCCAGCCCTCCTGTAGCCCCCTTCAGATACTGGAAGGCCACTCCAAGGTCTCCTGGAAGCCTTCTCTTCTCCAGGCTGCACAGCCCCAACTCTCTCTCAGCCTGTCCTCACAGCAGAGCTGCTGCAGCCCTCTCAGCATCTTGGTGGCTTCCTCTGCACTGGCTCCAACACTTCCATGTCCTTCTTGTGCTGGGGGCTGCAGAGCTGCAGACAGTGCTGCAGGTGGGGTGTGAGGAGAGCAGAGCAAAGGGGCAGAATCCCCTCCCTTGCCCTGCTGCCCACAGCTGCTCTTGCTGCAGCCCAGCACACAGTTGCTGTCTGGGCTGCACTCACACTGCAGCCTCATCTTCAGCTTTGCATCAGCCCAGACCCCCAGGTCCTGTTCCTCAGGGCTGCTCTCAGCCATTCCTCACCCAGCCTGGACTTGTGCTTGGCATTGCAGGAACCCAGGTGCAGGACCTTACACTTGGCCTTGTTGAATGTCCTGAGGTTGGCCTGGGCACAGCTCTGCAGCCTGTGCAGGTCCCTCTGGATGGATCCCTGCCCTCTAGCAAGTCTCCTGTGCCACACAGCTTGGTGCCAGCTGCACACTTGCTGAGGCTGCACTGATTCCTCTGCCCATGGCACTGACAAAAATGTTCAACAGCACTGGGCCCAGCACTGACCCCTGAGGGACACCACTTGGCACTGGTCTCCAGGTGGACATTGTGCCCTTCATCACCACTCTCTGCCTGCCACCATCCAGCCCATTCCTTACCTAGCAATTGGCTGAATGGTCCTGGAGAAATGGGCCAAGGAGAACTTGAGGAGGTGCCACAAGGCAAAGTGCAAGGTCCTGCACCTGGGTCAGGGCAGTCCTCAATATCAGTCCAGGCTGAGGGATGAAGAGTCATAGAATCATAGAATGATAGAGTCATAGAATTCATAGAGCCAGTCAGGGTTGGAAGGGACCACAAGGATCAGCCAGTTCCAACCCCCCTGCCATGCCCAGGGACACCCTACCCTAGATCAGGCTGCCCACAGCCTCAGAGAGATTGAGAGCAGCCCTGCAGAGAAGGACTTGGGGGTGCTGGTGGATGAGAAGCTGGGAATGAGCCAGCAAGAGGCACTTGCAGCCCCTAAAGCCAAATGCAGCCTGGGCTGCAGCAAAGGAAGTGTGGCCAGAGATGGAGAGAGGGGATCCTGCCACTCTGCTCTGCTCTGGGGAGACCTCATCTGGAGTGCTGTGTCCACCTATGGGACCCCCAACACAAGAAGGACATGGACCTGCTGGAGGGAGTCCAGAGGAGGCCATGAAGATGATCAGAGGGCTGCAGCACCTCCTTAAAGAGGACAGGCTGGGAGAGTTGTGATTGTTCAGCCTAGCAGAGAGATGACTTCAGGGAGACCTTAGAGCTGCACTTCAACATCTGAAGGGGACCCGCAGGAAGGCTGGAGAGGGACTGTTGAGAAGGGCCTGTGGTGACAGGACAAGGGGCAGTGGTCTGAAGCTGGAGCAGTTTGGCTTCTCAAGAATCAAGTTTGCCATCTTAAAGGGGCTATAAGAAAGCTGGGGAAGGACTTTTAAGGTAGTGATGGGACTGGGGGGAATGGAACAAAGCTAGAAATGGGGAGATTCAGGCTGGATGTTAGGAAGAAGTTCTTCACTATGAAGGTGGTGAGACCCTGGAAGGGGTTGCCCACAGGGAGGTGGTGGAAGCCTCATCCCTGGAGGTGTTTGCAGCTAGGCCAGAGGAGGCTCTGAGCAGCCTAATCTAGGGTAGGGTGTCCCTGCCCACAGCAGGGGGGTCGGAACTGGATGATCCTTGTGGTCCCTTCCAACCCTGACTGATTCCAGGATTCTAAGTGGTTCCCAGCTGGCTGAGGGTCTTCAGGATGCCCAAGTCCAGCATCACTAGATGGCATTGTTAGACCTGCATGCTGCCCATGGTTAGGGGAGCACTGGGGAGACCTTGCCTGACCTTGAGCGTTCAGTCTGGAGAAGAAGAGGCTCCCAGGTGACCTTGTTGTGATCTTCCAGGATCTGAAGGTGGCCTGCAGAAAAGCAGGGGAGGGACTTCTGAGGCTCTCAGGGAGTGACAGGACTAGGGGGAACGGAGCAAAGCTGGAGGTGGGGAGATTCAGACTGGAGGTGAGGAGGAAGTTGTTGAGCATGAGAGTGGTGAGAGGCTGGAATGGGTTGCCCAGGGAGGTGTTTGGGGCCAGATCCCTGGAGGTATCTGCAGCCAGGCTGGCAGAGGCTGTGGGCAGCCTGCTCTAGGGTAGGGTGTCCCTGGGCATGGCAGGGGGGTTGGAACTGGCTGATCCTTGTGGTCCCTTCCAACCCTGACTGATTCTA
>VWZI01013440.1:45277-55542 GCA_013396835.1 Psilopogon haemacephalus | reverse complement strand
ATTGGATTAATTTCTGGGGTGCTCCGTCATTCTATGCCAGGACACATAACAAAACCCGTTTTAGAAAACATCTATTTAAATGCAACACCAAGAAAGTGGAAGTGGCCCTGCTCATTCTCTCCCTTCTCACAGATCTCTGAGGGCTGCCAGAGAGAGGGCAGAAGACCATTCTCCTCCTCCAGATGACCAGGCACACACAGCACAGAAGATGAAAACCTGCAGGTGAGGCAGGTTCTCTCCACATCTCACAGGCAATTGCAGAACGCCAAATATTTCTCTATCTAGAGCTGTCCAGTTTTGGTTTACAAACAGTCATTTAATCTCTGTAAAATCAATGAGTTTCAGCTAAAATACCAAATCTCTACGACCAATCCATCTTTTCAGGCAAAACACAGCTGATCCTTGAACAGTGAAAAATGGTAAGCTCACTAGGCTGTGTAACTGCAGCTGAACAATAAGCTGGGTAAAGGCAGGGTTTATCGTAAGATATCACTTGTCAAGCTCAAAGCCTTGAAGAAGGCTGCTTAGCATGAAATGGTGGAGAACTGGGTGTGCAATTGCAAGCTCTCCTTGTTCCTGGAGTGGTATTAGTATTTAATGTCACCACAGTCATGAAGCCTTTAAGACACTGAGTGAACAGCAATGGGGAGGAGACACAGAGAACAGTCTATGGAAAAACTACAAAAGTAGCAAGAGGGATATAGACTGACTTAACGTATTACTCTCCTCTCTGCTGGTAACAAAGAAGAGAAGTTTTTGTTACTGAAAGAAATTCAAACAGAAGGGAAAAACTGAACAGCAACAAAAGCAAGAATGGTCAGTTCATTTTGGCACACATCAGGCTGCAATCCTGCTGCCAACATCAATGTATTACATACTATTGCTATAAATTTCATTTGTGTTTGAACAAACACCAGCATACAGACCTGCTTTGGGCCTGCCTAATGCAGTCTGCAGACAGGACAGAACTGCTGTATTTCTTCAGCTGAATCATCCAAAATGTAAAACCATTAGTTGCTCTCAAAGTATACGTACCTGCAATCCCTTGTAGCAGACCACAGACATTAAAAATGCTTTTCTTCATAATGCTCTGCACACACATAGTAAAGACAGACACAAACGCCACAGCACAGAGAATCATGATTCCCATGGCTAGGAAAATAGCGGTTGCTTGCCAGAACCCACTGGCAATCTCATTGAAGTTTTCAGCATAAGGACCACAGAGCGTGTCTCGCCTAGAAAGCTGCATGTGGGAGATTCTGGTGCAGCGCCCATAGATGCCCAGTGTCGGATGGTAAGGCTCCTGTGATCCCCCTGTTCTGTTGTCCCCGTCCTCGGGGCTTGAAGGTTTTGCTTTGCCGATCAGCCAGTCTGCACTCATGAAAGCAATGAGCTCTGCAAAAGCCACCACAATACTCAGGAGAGTCCAGAGCATTGACCGACACGTTACAATAACATGACACATATTGATGTCCAGTGCTTGTGATCAGTGCAGCTGCAGTCTGAAATCCAGGCACAAGGGGGAAACAATTAAATTAAGAAAGAGAGAAAAAAAAAACGATCCTAAGAAAATCACTGTGGCTGTTCTGCCTGCTCTTCCAGCTCTTTCACGAAGCCCAAGATGAAATTTCTCAGGAGAAAAAATGAATGGCCCCGAGTTTTGTGAGCAGTGCAGTCATTTGTTCTCTCTGTTCAGTTCTTCGTTTTTCCTTTCTGGAACGCTGAGCTCTGAAGCGTGCTTTTCTTTCTTAATAGTCATACTGGCACATGTCACTGCAGGCTGTTGGGAGAGGCCACAAGAACTGCCCACTGTTTGACATCACACACCTACAAACAAAAAGAGACAACACATTAGCACAGGGAAAATATCCTCATTTCCACCCCCATAATAAGACAAGATCCTGTACAGATGCACATCAACATGTAAAAGCTCTAATATAGTTCCGTCAAAGAAAATCTGCTGGAAACCTCTTGGGTTTGTCCCAGAGAAGTGACTAATCTCCCACTGCCTGGCCATACTTACGATATCTGTTCTGCTCCAACCCATTTCGGGTGTTTGCCAAGCAATTTGCAAGCAAAGGTCTCAGTAACACCCAGTGGTCCCACCCACTTTTCTACTACCACACCCCCATCATCTTTCTCTGGTCAAAATTACCAAGGTTCCTGGCAGTTGCCCAGCAAAACGTTCGTACACATGGAAGCAGTTTCCCATACAATCCCTGCCTTCAGCGTGGGGAGGCAGCACAGTGCACCTCAGGGAACCAATGCGCCATGGGCTTCATGTGCCATGAGCACCTGGGTGCAAGGGTCAACACAGCAACCTTGTTCTAACCTTCTTGGGCTTCTGCTGATTGCAGCTAAGCCAATCGCAGCCTGGAGAGAAGGTGAACAGGATTGCAGCTGAGGATGTCCTGTCTTGCAAAGTGGTGACACAAACCACCCTTGAAACCTGCATTTTGCAGGAATGGTGCTTCACAAGATTCTGTATCTATCTTTGCAACAGTGTTTTAGAAAAGGAATCTGCCTGTGTAGTGGGTTTTTATTTCTCTCTCAGTCAATAGTCTAACTTCTCACTCAAATTCTCCAATTAGCTCAAACCAACACAGCCTGCAAGTATGTCACACACCATCTTAAACTGATGCCAACACCAGCAGCCTCTGGTGATACTGTAAACAGGAATCTATAGGGAAATGGCCCAGCTGCTGCCAAGTGGCTAGAAGCCCTGGTAAGACGGGTGTCCAGGCAGCCCGGAGCTTCCTGACTCCTCTCAATTTCTCCCTTCCACTGTCCTGTGCAGGCTGGGATTGCAACAAAATGTTCCCCAGGGCCTTCCCCAAGCCTTTATGCTGCTTTTCAACAGTAGCTGATGACATTCCCAGAGTTACACTTAAATCAGAGATGAATATACTTCCAACTTGTATCCAAATATTCGCCTCAGAACAGCAAACCAGTCATCACATATGCCTCTGCACTTGGCCCGAAACTGTGCTGTCCCAAAGCAAGGGCAGGGGGAGCCGGAAATGCCCTCATGTTACCCTGCCTGTGATGAGAACGTAGCACTTTGGTGTTTTCAGCACAAAAATCAAAATACTGACATTAAACTGGAGGCAAGAGAGTCAAGAACCAGAACTGGATCTCATTGCTGCCAAAGGGTCAGCAGATGCTTTGTTGTGGGGTTGGTATCTAACTTTTTAGCTGTTTCGAGCCTAGTGTTTGAATCCTAGTCCCACTTGAATGCAAAACAAAACACAACCCTACAACTTCTAACACATTCAGAATGTGTCTAGTAATTTCTGCTCCCTCCTATGCCAGTTCTAGTGAATCATCTGCAAGATTGTATTTGCATTTCTCTTTGTCATCTACATCTGCAGGTACACAGACTTAAGCTGTCTCCCTTAGGCTGATAATAAGGCATTGCTTTAGGAAAAAGGCAAAATAGATCCAGTGGTGCTTTTAGCCATATTAGAGTAAAAGGTTCAGCTCATTTCCCATTTTGGGGGGAAAGAAAGCAGGCTGACATAGTACTGACAACTCAAACACACCCTTTGTAATAACAGCTGAAGCGCCAGTCTGCCAAAAAAAAGTTGATACTCTCAGTATTTCCACTTTAAATAACAGCTGTAGTGTAGGAAATACCCACTACTAACCTACATTCTTCCGATGTTGTCTGCATGATTAAACATAATTGAACAGAAAATGTTGTTTGTTTGTTTTAAAGATAAGTTCCAAAAACCCTCTACAATTTGTATTTCTGTGCAAACAGGTAAACTCCAGGACTGCAATTGAGGTGCAAGGGCCAAGAGCTGAATACCCATCATGGCTGCTACTGCTTATTCTGTACCTGCTGAACATAAAAAACTGCTCATCGAACACAGATGAGAACAAAGTTCTTATTTACTTAAGTAGGTGGAAACTCCAGGTGAACAGTGGCAACCACAAAAAAACAGCACTGATAACAAATGTGGGATGTTATGTTAACACCAGGAGGAAAGACCAAACCATTAGATTATTTTTCATTTAAAGTCCATGTGTAAGAATAAATTGCAATAAAACTTTAAAATACATCACCTCTAGAAAAGTCCCTGCAGAAGCAAAAGAGCCTGTCTAAAGACGATACAGAGGTCACATCAAGCCTCAGCACTTGACTGAAACATACACTTCATTTTGCAAGCAAGGAAACTTCACAGCACCTGAAAGCTAGTGTCATTGGTAACTACAGTTCAGCAGAGTATGCTGTGCTTTCCAGTAAGACCTTTGCAATTACAGAATCACAGAATTAAACAGGTTGGAAAAGACCTCCAAGATGATCAAGTCCAACCTATCACCCAACACCATCTCATCAAATAAACCATAACACTATGTGTCACATCAGTCTCTTTTTAAACACCTCCAGGGATGGTGACTCCACCACCTCACCATGCAGCCCATTCCAGTGATCAATGACTCTTTCTGTGAAAACTTTCTAATGTCCAGCCTAAACCTGCCCTGGAACAGTTTGATACTGTGTCCCCCTGTCCTGTCACTGGGTGCCTGGGAGAACAGACCAACTCCCACCTGGCTACAACTGCCCTCCAGGTAGTTGTAGAGAGCAATAAGGTCTCCCCTGAGATGTCTTTTCTCCAAGCTAAACACTCTCAGCTTCCTCAGCCTCTCCTCACAGGGCTTGTGCTCCAACCCCCTCACCAGCCTTGGTGTCCTTCTCTGGACATGTTCAAGCACCTCAACATCTTCCTTAAATTGAGTGGCCCAGAACTAGACACAGTGCTCAGGATGTGTCCTAACCAGTGCTGAGTACAGCGGCAGAATGGCTTTGCTGCTCCTGCTGGCCACACTATTCCTGACACAGGCCAGAATGCCATTGGCCTTCTTGGCCACCTGGGCACATTGCAGGCTCATGTTCAGCTGGCTGTAGACCAGTACCCCCAGGTTCTTCTCTGCCCACAACCTGTCACTCTGTCCCCAGCCTGTAGTACTGAATGGGGTTGTCATGGCCAAAATGTAGAGCCCAGCACTTACCCTTGTTAAAACTCATGCTCGTCTATCCAGCCTGTTAAGACCCCTCTGCAGAGCTCTCCTACCCTCCAACAGATCAACACTTGCTCCCAACTTGATGTCATCTGCAAACTTACCAATGGTGTACTCAATCTCCTCATTCATATCATCAATAAAGATATTTAAAAGGATTGGGCCCAACATTGGTTTTGTGTTGTCGGGTTTGTGTCTGGTGCAGGTTTTGGTAGTGGGGGAGGGAACTACTGGCATGGACTCTTGTAAGAAGCTTAAAGAAACTCCCTCAGATCCAAAGTCAAACCCACCTCTGGCCAAGGTTTAGGCAATCAGCATGGCCCTGGTAACATATTTAAATGGAGAAAACCTTTTAGGTGAGTTCTTATGGTTTGGAAACTGGTTTGGGAAAGAAGTGCGTTGTGGGAGAGACAACCATGCAAGACATTGAAGTCAAGGAGGAAGGAGAGGTGCACCAGAGATGTCTTTGGCCCATGATGGCAGGCTGATTCTTTGCTGGTGTTAGATACGAACTCTGGGGCAGAATCCTACCTGCAGCCCACAAAGAACCCCAGGCTGGGACAAGGGACTGCTCCTGAAGAAGTCTGTGACTCTGAGGGAAGCCCGTGCCAGAACAGTCTATCAGTAGGGGAATTGCTGCCGTGGAAAGACAAGTTTATGGAAGACTCCCTTCTGAGAGACAGCACATTTGTAGCTGGGAAGGGCTATGAGGAGCTTTCTCCCTGAGGAAGTAGCAGAAAGAGCATGGAAGAGACAGATTGGAAGCCCTGTTCCCTGCTCTACTGCACCACTTAAATGAAGGATATAGAGAGTCCACTACAGCTCCTTTTCATGAGCACATGGACCAGAGTAGGGGCTGAGGCATTTCCTCTTCATGAGACCTGGCAATGAATGATTGCAGATAAAAGTACATAAAAGTGGCTTTCTACAACAGACTGACCAGCATTCATCTGACCAGCAGTCATCTAGACTAGCAGATGCCATCTATCTGGATTTCCACAACGGCTTTGACACAGTCCCCTACAACACCCTTCTAAGTTGGAGAGATGGCTAAGTAACTGGCTGGATGGTTGCATTCAGAAGGTATTGCTCCATGGCTCAATATCCAGATGGAGGCAGGTGACAAGTGGTATCCCTTGGGCTCTTGTAAGGGACCAGTGCTGTTTGACATCTCCATCAATGATAAAGACAGCGGGATCGAGTGCACCCTTGGCAGTTTTGCAGATAACACCAAGTCAAGTATTGCGGCTGACAAGCCTGAGGGATGGGATGACATCAAGCTGAATGATACATGTTGATATGCCAGAGGGACAGGATGTTACCCAGGGTGACCAAGAGATGTTAGAGAGGTGGGTCCAGGTGAACCACATAAGATTCAACAAGGTCAAATGCAGGGTCCTGAACCTGGGGTGAAATGATCCTCATCATCAATTTAGGCTGAGGGATTCACAGACAGATTCACAGACTGCATGTGACAGAGAGCAGCCTCACAGAAAACAACTTGAGTGATAAAAAAAGGACAGGTGGACAAAAAGCTGGACACGAGCAAACAGCATGCACTTGTGGACCATAAGACAAATCACATTCTGGGCTGCATCCATACAAGCATGGCCAACAGATTGAGAGGTGATTCTGTTACTCTGCACTGCTCTGGTGCAACCTCACCTGCAGTACTGTGCCCAGCTGTGGGGGCCTCAACACAAAGGATATAAATCTGATGGAGAGGTTCCAGAGGAGTGCTATGAAAAATGATTAGAGGGCTGGTGCACAATCTGAGAGAGCTGGGGGTTGTTCCGCCTGGAGAAGGCTACAGGGAGACCTTGTATAGGCCTTTCAGTACCTGAAGGGAGCCTACAAGAAAACTGGGCAGGGACTGTTTACAGAGGCATGTAGCCCTAGGACAAGAGGCAATAGTTTTAAAGTAGAGAGGGGCAGATTTGACCAGACATTAGGAAGAAGTTCTTTACTATGAGGGAGGTGGAACACTGAAACAGGTTGCCCAGGGAGGTGGTGGTGGCTCCATCCCTGGAGACATTCAGGGTCAAGCTTGATGGGGCTCTGAGCAACCTGACCTTCATGAGAATGTACCTGCATACTGCAGGGGAGCTGGACTAGATGACCTCTAGAGGTCACTTCCAACCTAGCACGTTCTATGATTCTGCAAAGGCAGCTACAGTTAAATCACACTTGTAGAGTTAATATTTTCATTTCAACATATGCCTATGCTAAGTTTTCAAATTAACCCAACCAGTTCTGGCACAGCTAGAACAGCATGTTTGTGCTATACATTGAAGCGTTCCCATCAACAGATTGTACTAAACAAGTGTGTTTCATGAAGCTTCCCTCATTTTCTTCCACTTTTGGTCAATGAAAACTCAAGCTTGGCCTTTGCAAGCCTGAAAACTCACTGCTTGCTCCTCCTCCCCACTTCACATCCCGTGACAAGTTTTTTCCATGACAGAACTGTATGTTCTTCACAGTACAACACTCAATATCCACTTCTGACTGACTGTCAAAATATTTGCTTTGACAGCCCAAATTAAAAATATACAATAGTTCTTTATCCCATTTCATATTAACCCGTTCAGTAACTCTTGCTGAGGAAGCAGTCTACGAAACTGTGGGCTCGCCCTTTAGTCATTTGGGCCTCCCTCTATTTACAATTGCACTTCATAGTTACAAGCACGGAAGGAGGCCACCTGCACTAGGGAATCTCTGGGGAAATAGGTGCCCTAGGAGGAAAACTGCCCTGCACAGCAAGCACCTGCATAAACTGCATACCACAGCAGCTCCCCAGCATAAGGGTCTCATCAGTGCCATACCGACACACCGTACAACCCACTACTCCTCAGATGGACAACACAGTTCTAACACAAGTCAAGGTGACACCTCCAGCCTCATTTACCCTGCTCCATGAACATGGTGTTCGTCAGGGAAGTGAAGTCTAGCATAGCAAAAAGATATCAGTGGGAACACCAGCAACCAGAGAGAATAAAGCTGAGTTCTTGAATGCCTGACAAAGAAACAACCTAATGAAACAAATGATCTTAAAATATCACTAAAATTTTCTTCCTCTTTAGAAGCAATTTTGACACCTAAATACTCAGGTTATACTTTTAACATCTCCAGCTAAATGTTCAGCTGTTGTCTTTCACTGCAAAACATTCCAATATGCTAAGTAAACAAATAACACCTATTTTTATGAACCAGATAAAGAAACACACTTGCCTCCATTTTACTTACACTGCCAAAACCATAAAGTCAGAGGCTGATTCACATTATAAGATTTTAATTCAGGTTTTCATTTTAGAGATGCTGAACTGCAGGGTTTTGCTTTGGCATACCAGGCAGATAGGAACAGCTGCAAAGTTCAAATCTGAGTCAATCACACACCACAGATGTTTATTTTGAAAAGGTGTCCTACAAATAATGTACAAGAGGCCCATAAGTAACTTCCAGAACAATGTTACACACAGTCCTTCATGTTCTCCTTATGGATCGACCAAAGACAAGGACTCAGATGAAACCAATCCAGCCTTTCCCAGACTAGATCTGTCAGTTTAAGAGCGAGAATAAATCGTCTTTAGATAAGTGGCTTTTGGCTTGGCTTAAACAAACAGCTGAACGGAAGGCCACACAGACTGCTGAAACAGTCCTAATTTATAAAATAAATCTAGGCACAATTAAGACATTTTCTTCTAAAGCTTGCTACAGTCCAAAGCACAACTACAAGAAGGACTTTTTAAACTTTGTTTACAATACAAAAGCTTGAGCTTCTCATAAACCTAAATGGGCAAATCTTGGAAGCCTGAGTGATGCTTTCTCTTAAACATATTTTTTCATTAGCAGTTATAAACACTGTGGAAATGCTCTGAATTGTGAGAATGGAAGAAGTGCCTATTTATGTTGGTATTTGCAGGCTTGCTATTTAAAACAAACAGAAAGAGGCTCGCACACTAAGACTCAATTCCCTCAAGCTGACCCCCACCCAGGTTGATATGGCTGGGCCCTCACAAGAGGTCTATTCTTACAGTAGCTGCTGCCCAGGAGGAAGGAGAAGGCATCTCCCAACTGCCAGTCAGTCTTCAAAGCAGTAGGCCAGGCACCAAGCAGCATTTCTCAGGAGATACCACCACCAATGCCAACCTACCCTACTAAAGCTGCACCTCTGCATTTCTATGCCCACAAAAAATTAGGTGACTTGCAAATGTATTAAAAGCTATGTACATCCCATCACCTTGTCGCAAAAGAATAAAGGCACAATTTAGTACTTAAGAAAAAACACTCTGTCCCAAGAGGTTTCTTTGTAGACCATGAGGAGGTCTGCTGGCATCAGTTTCTGGTAAGTAGTGCAAACTCACCAAGGGAAGCACCTGGATTGAGAAGAAGGAAGGACATGTCTTTGTTTTGGCATCGAATGCGACACATTTAAATGTCTTAAAAAATACTCAGGGTCAGATGAGAGAATAGGAGAAGGTGCAAAGGCTGGACAACTTTAAAAAATGCCAGAGAATAAAGCAAAGGATTTCCTCTCCCTCTCTCTATCTTCATATTTTCATCAGATTATTGCCTATGAAAACAACATTCCAGAGCAGAACTTTTTACTTGAAGAAAAGAAAGCAAAGCTTTGATTAGTAATCATTTGTGAATTAAAGGAGAGCAAACATTTGCATATTTTATAAATATTTAACTGTTATGAACATGCCCAGGCCTATTAATGAGTGCATTGTTGTGACAGGCTGTTGAAAACATGCCACACTCTGCTCACAGATGCATTTCACGGATAATAGGAGGAATACAGACTTGCAATGCATCATGTTGGCACAATTTAAGACATGAAATGTGACTGAAATATTTTACAAAATAGTTAAAACTCACTGAAGTATCCTAATGAAATCCCTGTGTTCTTACCTTTCATTTGAATTATGCCCTGCTTATTTCAGCCTCCTGCTAACAAAGGCAGAGCTTGTAGATGCCAAATATTAAGTAAACCTATTCCACAGGTGCCCAAATGAACAAATTCTATGTATCCCAACAAGCAATAAATAAATGAAAAAACCAAACAACAACCCAAAAAGTGCTGACAGTGACTGTTCTCCTGGTGGAATAACAAAATGGTTATTCCATTCCACCTTGCAAATGGGTGTCTTCTACCATGCTACAGAAAACTTGATCTAATTACAGGTGGGTTTGTTTCTAGAACACTTTTCTGTTAAGCAAACAAATACAGAATTCATTTC
>VWZI01013440.1:26070-40250 GCA_013396835.1 Psilopogon haemacephalus | reverse complement strand
TCTCATGGTGAAGAACTTCCTCCTCACATCCAATCTGAATCTCCCCACCTCCAGGTTTGCTCCATTTCCCCTAGTACTGTCACTACCTGATAGCCTAGAAGTCCCTCCCCAGCTTTTCTGTAGGCCCCCTTCAGATACTGGAAGGCCACAATAAGGTTAATTCAGCACTCCCTTGAATAAATGAAATTGGAAACAAAGCACCTTGCAAGCACCTCCAGTACCCATCACCCTTCGAACACTGTTGGATGAGCATACACAGGAGAACATATACTAGGCGTCTACTGCAACAAAACAGCACACCAGGCTTCCTTTTTCTTATTTATATGAAAGAGAACACAAGTCTGCATGAAACTGGACAGAATATTATTTAATCTGTGTTCAGCTACTGCCATCCCTAAAAAATTGAGTTACATCTTCTAGGGAATTACTTTTCTTCTTTGTCTACAATAACAGCTGAAAGGTCCCTGTAATGTTTCATGTAGGATAAATTCCAAAAATCCCCTAGTTGGTGTACACTACATTACCTGCAGTAGGGTAAAACGGAGTGTTCCTAGTTGAAAAACAAAACACAAACAGGTTGAAATCACTACTTGTGTCCTTGCTCCTAAAACCACTTTTGTCTGTGTACTCTCCAAGCTGTCAAGAGGGCACAGGAATAACAAAGCAGAAGTTCTCAGGGATTTTTTGGTGCATCCTGGCTCATTTGCAGCACAGTCAGAACATACCAAAAGATTTAACCGGACTGACTCATCATTTGGATAATGATCTCATCTGAATTGAAGCTGTAAAAATACCAGTGACTTGGGATGACATAATTGCTATTGCAAAATCTAGATTATTCTTTAATCCTCCTAGAAAAAGGGTTTTATTGGAGTCGTGGCAGCCTCTTACAACATATGTCCTCTCCCAGTTTCACTTTGTAGATTGTGCCCCTGCTGTTTCTGCCTTTGTAGGCTGAGAACCTCATCAGTTGCTCACCTCATTACTTAGGAAAACTTACCAGATAATAGGCTCCACATAATAGTGGAGCCCTTGGCACTGGCTTCACTGCTGGTGATGCCTGCTTTGGTATTGAGTCTTTTTGCAGCTATATTGTAAGATGTCATCTGCGCAGCTCTGGACACGCCACTAGAAAATAAGCTTATCTTCTGCCTTCAAGAACTTGCTCCTAACATCCAATCTGAATCTCTTCTCTAGTTTGAAGCCATTCCCCTCGTCCTACCACCATAGGCCTTTATAAACAGTCTCTCTCCATCCTTCTTGTAGGCTCCCTTCAGGTACTGGAAGGCTGTTATTAGGTCTTCCCAGAGCTCCTATTCTCCAAGCTGAACAACCCCAGCTTCCTCAACCTGTCCTCATAGCATTTTTGTGGCCCTCTTCTGGACCCATTCAATCAGGATTGTGTCTTTCCTGTATAGAGGGCTCCAGAATTGGATGCAGTAATCCAGGTGAGGTCCCACCAGAGCAGATTAAAGTGGCAGAATCACACCTCTGGATCTGCTGGTGCAGTCCATGATGCAATTTTCCTCCTGGGCTGCAAATGCACACTGTCTGCTCATTTTCATCTTCTCATCCATCAGCAACCCCAAGTCTTTTCCCACATGGCTGCTTTCTATTGCCTCGTTCTCCAATCTGTACTGATAGTGAGGACTGCTCTGGCCCGGATGCAGGACACTACACTTAACCTTGTTGAACCCCATGAGGTTCACTTCAGCCCACCACCTCTCCAGCTTGTCCAGGTCCCTCTGGATGACATCCCATCCCTCTCCCATATCAACAGCACCACTCAGCTTGGTGTCTTCTGCAAATTTGCTGATGGTGCACTTGATCCTTCTGTCTATATCATTGATATAGAAACAGTCCACCCATCAAATCCATAACTCTCCAACATGGCAAGTAGGATGTTGTGGGGAGCACGTTAGAGGTCTTACAGAATAGGTCATCCCTTATCTACTGACATAGTCACTTTGTCATAGAAAGCCTCTGAGTTGGTCAGGCAAGATTTGCCCCTAGTAAAGCCAGACTGACTGTCTTGAATCACCTCCCTGTCCTCTGTGTTTCTTAATGTGGCATCTAGGAGGATCTGTTCCACGATCTTCCAGGCACAGAGGTGATGCTGGCAGGTTGGTAGTTCTTAGGGTCCTCCTGGGTGTAATATTTCCTTTCTTCCAATCCCCAGGGACTTCACCTGACTGCCAGGACTCTTAAAATATTATAGAAAGTAGATTGGCAACTACATCAGCTAATTATCTCAGGACTCTAAGATGCATTTCATCAGGTCACATGGACTTGTCTATCTTCAGATTCCTCAGATGATCATGCATGTTGGTGTCACTTAAAGTGGGAGGGACTCTGTCTCCCTAGTCTGCACCTTGTGGACCATCAACATGAGATGCATCAGGAGAGGGGTTGCCAGTGAAGGCTGAGGCAAAACAGCTGTTGAGAACCTGAGGCTTCCCCTTGCCTGTTGTTACTAGTTCCCCACTGTTGCTCATCATGAGGGTTACACTTTCTTTAGACTTCCTTTTCTGGTTTACGTACTTGTAGAAGCCTTTCTGTTTTTCTTTACATCCATGCCAAGTTCAGGTCCAGTTGTGCCTTGGCCTTCCTGACCTTGTCCCTATACAACGAGGCAATATCCCTATACTCTTCCCAGGATGCCTGTCCCTTCTTCCATTTCCTGTGTAGTGCCAACTTGCCCTTTAGTTTGACCAGCAGGTCATGACACAGCCATGGTGCTCTCTTGTCTTTCTGGCCTGATTTCTTACACCTTGGGATGGAGATCTTTTGTGCGCTATGGAAAGCATCCTTAAAGATTTGCCAACTTTGTTCCACTCCCTTGTCCCTGAGGGCAGTTTTCCATGGGGTCCTACTTCCTAACTCCTTGAAGAGCTGGAGTTTTGCTTTCCTGAAATTTAGGGTCTAACTACGCTTCTCTGAGGACAGTGAACTGCACTAGTGCATGATCGCTGCAGCCCAGGCTGCCTTTGACATCCCTAATGACATCACTTGCACCTATGCACACCAGGAGCTTCCTGGATTGCCTACAGCTAGCTATGCTACTTTTCCAACTGATGTCAGGGAGGTTAAAATCTCCCAACAGGATGAGAGCCTGTGACCACGATGTCTCCTCGAGATGGAGTAAGAAGGCTTCATCAATAGGCTCCACTTGATCTGGCAGCCTGTAGTAGACTCCTACCACAAGGCTGTCTTTATTGTCCTGGTGCCTAATTCCTACACATAAGCTTTTGACTTGCTTATGGCTGTTCTTTAGTAACAACTCTTCACACTCTGTCCAATTCTCTATGCAGAGGGCAACACCTCCATCCCTTCTTGCTCTCCTATCCCTTCTGAACAGGTGTAAGCATCGATAGTCACGCTCCACTTACAGGAGTTTCCGTAACTGCCAGTCTGTCATAGCTTTCCTGTAGCAGGGTAGTTTCCTGCTCCTCCTGTTTGCTACCCATGCTGCATGCATTGGTGTAGAGGCACTTCAGCTGGGCTGCCAGCCACATCACCTCCTTAGAAGGGAACCTCATTGTTCCCCCAAGGCATTTCATGGGAGCTACCCTCCTGTCTCCTATGACCTCAGAGGCCTCTGGCTCACTTCTGTAAGACTCTGCCTTTGCTGCAGCATTCACAGCATACTTCAGGGCAATAGGTTTAAGGCCCTTGCTGTCAGTCCATTCTTCCAACACTGGCATGACTTCCTGCCACTTGTCACAGAAAAATTTGATGTCACCATCTCCCCCGCCAAGTGAAATGGTAGACTGAAGTCTGTCCTTAGGCTCATCTCTAGTGTACCTGCTTTTAACCCTCTCCCACTTTCAGCCTAGTTCAAAGTCCTTTCAACAAGCCCTGCCAACTCATGTGCTGAGATATTTCCCCCCCTTTAAGACAAATATACTCCATCTGTTGCTAGCAGACCCAGTGCCATTTTTTGTTCCCCAAGAACAAAAAATCCAAACCTCTGTTGGTAGCACCAGCCTCCAAGTGATTAGTCATGTATGATTTCCTGTTCCTTTCAGTATTCCTTTCTGCCACTGAGAGTATTGATGAAAAAACTACCTGTGCCCCCAATCCTTCAACCAGTCTCCCCAGTTCCCTGAAGTTCCTTTTGATCACTTTTGGACTTCTGATTTCAACCTCATTGCTTCCTATCTGCATAATTATCAAGGGACAGTAATCAGAGTGCTGTACCAGACTAGGCAGCCTTCTGGTAACATCTCTGACTCAGGCCCCAGGGAGAAAACAAACTTCCCTGTGGGAAGAATCCAGCCAACATATGCTCCCCTCAGAAGGGAACCACCAATAACAGTTACCCTCCTCTTTGTTTTAAGGATACAAGTCCTAATGTGAAGGGGAGAATGTTTTGCTTTAGGCAACCCCCTGGATGGTGTCTCTTCTGCATTCTCATTTGCCTCACCCTCTAAGTTCATTGCCCCATACTTGTTGTGCAAGGGCAACTGGGAGAGTTTCCCTTGTCTCTCCCAACAGCAACCCACATCCATTCGCCCCTCTTTCTTGGGTCACCTCCCTCTACTAGAGGGGTCCACAGAGCCTGGTTCCATGAGTCTAACTTCCTTTCACATTCCCTTACAGCCCTTAGTCTTGTCACTTCTTCCTTCAGCTCAGCCACCAGGCTGAGCAGATCATTCACCTGTTCACACCTAATACAAGTGTTGTCTCCGTCACCCTCCATTCTAAGTGCTCCATCACTCTCTGTAGCCAGCGGCCTGGACACCTACATGCTTGTGTGTGGCCTCCATCTGGGTACTCACAGTTTTCCTAACAGCATTTGGCCAAGTTGCAACCATGGCTGGATCTCTTCAGGCAAGTGAGCTTGCAGGCTGCCAGGACATGCCCAGATGACTCATCCTTGATTGGCCCTGCTGGGTGGGCAGAGATCACAGATCTCTGCACTCCTGGGGCATTTAAACAGCCCATGATGGCTGGGGCTCAGACCACGCCTGTCCCTGCCTCCCTCAAAACAGAAACCGGAACCTGGCCGGTGGCTGCCTGCTCTTCTGAGCTTCCTGGTTACAGAAAGCCCATGGTGTCACCCAACTGAAAAACCTGCTGATTTCCTGGTCTGCTACTGGAACTGACTGGTTGCAAGGGCAGTCATTCGGCCATTCTAAGTGTTTGATATGTTATCCAAAGAAATGAAAGAATTCCTTATTCCTTTTTCAGTATCATCAAACTCTACTATCCTATTCAGGGAAGGGATTATAAAAGGCAGAAGATACTAAATGGACAGGTCATCCATGTTTCTCTCAGTATGGTGTTGTTAAACAGTTCTTTTTGAACGGCTTCTAAACTGACCTTAGCATAATTCCTGCCTTCTAAGCAGTATTTTGTATTTATTTCTCATGATTGTAAGGGTGTAAGTCTACAATGTGATATAAAGAAAACTTCTATGAAAGCCTAGCTGCTGTATTGAACTTTAAAATGCCTTTTCAAAATACGGTTACTAAAGAAGAACACTTTAGGGGGGTTAACATAAAATTACCGGAAAAACACTAAAGCATTTTGAAGAGTTTGAGGAGTCTGTTCACCTAGCAGATGCCAAGAATCTTGTCTCCCAACTGCTGGGTTGAAAAAGAAAGTGCAGGAACTGTGCAAGCAGTGTAGCTATGCAGCAACATTTTGCTCAGCTATCGTAAGCTGAAGCCAAATACTGCTGGCAGCACATGCGCAGCCCAGACTCTCTTTGTTATTCCACAGTCATTGTATGGTACAAATGAGGGCTTAAAGCAGTTGAAACAGCTATGAAACAGGCTGCAAGAACACGAATGCATATAGCTTCTACCTCTGAATGTGAAACAACTTCTGTGTACCAGATTTCGGCTTCTTTATGTCACAAATAAGATTGTATAAAAAGGTACTTTGCAAGTTGATTGATTTGTAGGGAAAAAACCTCAAACAAACATGACAAGACAGTTTAGATGAGGGGTGTGTGTCTGAAATGCAAAACTAACATGCTGGTCATAGCTACATCTAGTAAAACAATCTTCTTTGTTTTCAAGCCTATATTTATGTTTAAGGATTTACTGTTTTTACAGGAAGTTATAAAAAGAAACAATAAGCAGAAAGTACTTAAACCACAAGCAAATGTGAGGAAGAGATAAGGTAAAATACTAAAAATAAACCCAGAGTAGTTGTGAGCGGGTGAGGAAGGAAAGTAACAGTAAAACATCTATGTCGTTATGCAAATATGGTCAAAAAGAAAATAAAGGAATAAGAATCAACTGGTGACAGGAAGAGCATAATGGAACAAAGCACACTAAGGGAATGCAAACAGAGGCTGTTAAAATAACCTGTGTAGGAAAGCTGCACACATAAGAGAAGGTCAATGCATTACTGTTACTCTCAAAGACAATGACAGCGTGTTAAAATACAAAAACAAACAATGGGAATAACAGACAGAAGGTTGCACCTGTGTGGAGACTAATGCATGCTCCAAGAGCTTGGCTACTGAAGGCCAGCTGAGAAAGCCTGTACCTTTCTCCAACCAAACTCATCAGGGCAGCTTAGCAGCAGTGCCAGTTTATGGCAACACCAGAGAAGTAAGTTCTGCTTGATCTGAGAAAAGTCTGACACAAGAAGGTGTCCTCACTCCATGCGTCTCTGAGCTGCAGATGCTTTGTATCACTCAAAAGTACTAAATCTGATATAAGCCAGAAGTCTTACAATACAAACATTAAATGATGACCTAGGAAAAGTGATACGGAAATTTGTAAGAACTTGTAGAATGGCAGATAACTGAAATGTGTGATGGCTTAATCTTTGAAAATTCTTAAGGAATTTCTAAAAACAAGTTTAATAAAGGAGAATGGAATTTGTCAAACATAGTAACTTTTCAACACTGTAGAATGCAGTAATAGATAAAAATGAACAAAAAAATATTAAACTGCCCTCAACTAAGACCAAGGAACAGGACCCCTATAAACTCTTACCAGCAATTTCCTTAAACTCATGAAGAATACGAGAGTATGGAAATAAGTCTAACCTTTCAGTGGTTTGTCTTTTTAGAATGACAACCTAAAATCCAAAGCTTAAAGTATTATTTCTTTGGAAGGAAAAGATGAAGAAAGATCTTGGGACAAGCTGGCAGTTATCTGCCTGTACAATGTAAAAAAGCCTTCTAAAGTACTTGGAAGACATGCACTGACGAATGCTGCTGAGGACAACCTGAGTTAGGTCAGAACAATATACAACCCTTTATCAGACTGTAAGTAACCCATGTTCCTAAGGGCTGACTACTACTGGAACTCTTAAAACTGAGGGAGCCAAGCATTCAAGAGTTCAATACAGCTGTTGCAATTCACAGAAGTTCTGAATCACACTGCAGACTCATATCCTTATGATCATGATGAGCAAATATGAATATTGCTTAGAAGTCAGGAATTATCCTAAGCTTGGTTTTGAAAGCATTAAAAAATTACTGTTTAGCATCACCATATTTAGGAGGAAAAAGATGATGTGTCCATTTTCTCTTCTGCTTTCTCAGAGCAGCAGAGAAAAGAAACATTTGTTTGATTTTGTTGGTATTATATTTGTGTTACATGTTAATCACTAAAGAACAAAGAACAAGCAATGCCTTTCTAAGATAAATGAGGTGTGGGGAAAAAATACCACAGAAAACCTCTATTTGCCTTTTCTTCCCTCCCATAATGAGCACTTTTAAAAAAAAAAAATTAAAAGTCTGTCAATACTACTATATATACATCTAAATTAATTCAAAGCCATGCTCCAACACCACATCTCAGGGAGGTTAAGTTACTCCATTACTTATACTCTCTTATGAATGGTAACAAAACTGACACACTGTAAAAACAGTCAGAGATAAAATAGAGGACACATTCTGTCCACTTTTTCCCTCTTCATGCATGAAAATGAGAAACTGAAGGCCATTTGATTCCAACAACAAAATCCAGGCAATGCAGAGACAGTTGTTTGAATTCAATTCCCAAAAGAAACTAATACACAATCTCAAGGCTGCAAATACTACACCAAAATTTTTGAAAGAGTAAATCAGTCTGGGTTTTTTTATTCCTGAGAAGAAAGATTTCATAGGATACACTTAGAAACACTCGGTATCATTTACAAATTCTAACTATTGCCAACATCTTATGAACTCATTGCTTCCTTAAGACTTGCCTTGCTATTTGATCAGAGGAATACGAGCTTCTTTTGTGCATTAACATGCATTTACAACTGTAATCTGGAAACGAAACAACAGACTGACTCAGTTACTATGTTTTCACTTATATGGGCTGGTATTCCGAAAGTGAGACTAATCATCTGAGAGAGTGCTTGACATGATGAGTGACCTTTTAAAAGTTCAGCAGAATAAACACGTATCATGAAATCACTGGGAAACAGCTTATTAGAGAAAACAGGTAGTGGAGAAATTCAGTTGAGTGTGAATACATCACTGAGTCTCTGTCACATCCTGACTTAAATGTTTTGAACACAACAAGGCTGAGCAGCATCCCTCTCCAAAAAACAGGAGTGCTTGGTTTTCCTCTTCACATTACGTGCTTGAACACTAGAAGACTATCTATGCCAAAATATTCTTGTGCTGTGCTGCAATACTGTGAGCTGAGACAACAGTTTACACCAAATCTACCAAGCAGCTACCAGAATTTACAACTAAGGACTTTTCAAGACTGCATTTAAAAGAAACAGACACATCTGAAAAGACAATGAAAAAACTGGAGTAAACTTAAAGTGATTAAATTGAAGGAACGCTTTATGGCCTTTCCATGTGAAGCAGACACAATCTCAAGGAACTGAAGAGGCATCTTGTTGAAACAGACCTGCCTGTAACAATTACATATCACAAACACAGTGAACTTGATACATATGAGGGACTATTAATTAATTAACAGAAATAAGATTGAATTATGAAAAGCACAGTAACAGAATGCTGATACAGAATGCTGGACAGAGATCTTTAAAATGTTATCTATGAAGGAAGATCAAAAGAGCTTTAATTCATACGGAAGAGTAGATCTATAATACGGCATTAGCTGAAGTAATTAATACAACTAGGGTCCTAGAAACAGGATTCACAAGCAGTCCATAAATCCTTAACAGGTGGATGCTTTATCAAACAAACAATTTTGTACTTTGAAATAAGACAGAAGCTAACCGGAGTATTTGTAAAAGTAACTGCACTGCTGAACAAAGCTGTAAGAAAACAGAATGGAGTAACAACAGCAGAAAAATTCCTATGTGAAGTTAACATTCCAGTATCTGCTTAACATTTCACTATCTGCATACAGAGTTTCTCTACCTTTCTCCCAGTTTCAAGTTTCAGCAAGAGCTACAAAAGCAGCTGTGGCTCGGGTAAGCTTGCATGGTTGGTTAGAAGCATGGTAAGAATTTCAGGGAGATCTGAAAAGAGCTTTTTTTTACAGCGCAATCAGTCTAACTCAAGACTCATGCCCTTCACATTGCCAGTTCATATGTGACAGGACTATAAATCAATCAAATCAACAGGATGTACAGGGCAGTCACTATGTTTCTAGAACATCTTCTCTGAGATGTAGATGCAGATACCTAAGGGGCTTTGCAGTAACTTCCAGTGCAGGTGATGCACATGCTCAAAACAGTCCAGAATTAATTATAAAACTGAACACCGTAACACAATTTTCTGCTTGGCTTTCTGGCAGCATTAACAGCGTGCTGCCGAAACCTGCAAGAAAAGCTCTGTATGCCATCACAACCTAAAGATACTATTCCTTAATTTTTAGTTATACGAGCATAAAGCTTCTCCACATTTCACTCAGTAATAGCTAAAGCTACAGTAAGTAATGACATGTTAGTAAAAAAGTTCAGCTGGCACAATTGTTGTTGGAGAGTTTCAAGTGGAGTAGAGGCATCCCCTTACAAGAAACCATAATGAAATTCAGAATCACGGAATCACAAACTTATTTATGTTGGGAAAGATCTCAAGAACATGAAATCCAACTCTCAACCTAAGACTACCATGGCCATTAAACTATGTGCAGGAGTGCCATATCTAACGAAATTTTTAACATCCCCAGGGATGGTGACTCCATGACCTTCCCAGACAGTGTGTTCCAATGCCTGACCACTCTTTCTGTAGAGAATTTTTTTTCCTAATATCTAATTTAAACCCGAAATTTCAGGCCATTTCCTCTCATCCTGTCACCCATTACTAGGGAGAAAAGACCAACTGCCACCTCACTACAATCTCCTACGAGGTACTTGTAGAGAGCAGTGAGGTCTCCCCTCAGTCTCCTTTTAACCAGACTAAACAATTGGCAGTTTCCTCAGCCACTCCTCATAAGACCTGTTCTCCAGATCCTTCACCAGCTTTATTGCCTTTCTCTGGCATGCCCAAAACTGAATATAGTATTCAAAGTGCAGCCTCACCAACGCTGAGTGCAGAGGCACAATAATTTCCCTGTTCTTACTGGCTACGCTATTCCTCACACAAGCCAGGATGCTGTTGGCCGCCTTGGCCACTGCAGCATACTGCTGGCTCATGTTAAGACAGCTGTCAAGCAGCACCTCCAAGTCCCTTTCTTCTGGGCAGCTTTCAAGACACTCTGCCCCTGGCCTGTAGCATTGCATGGGGTTGGTGAGACACAAGTGCAGGACCCAGCACTTGGCCTTGTTAAATTTCATACAATTTACCTTAGGTCATCAATCTAGCCTGTCCAGATCCTGCTGCAGAGTCTTCCCACACTCAAGCTGATCAACACTCCTGCTAAATTTGATGCCATCTGCAAACTTACTCTGGGTGTACCCAGCCCCCTAGTGCAGATCACTGATAAAGACATTAAAGAGAACTGACTGACCCTGTGGAATACCACTAGTGATCAGCCACCAACGGGATTTCACTCCATTCGCCACCACTCTTGAGCCCAGTCAGCCAGACAGTTTTTAACACAGAGAAGCATCCACCAATTTCAGCTATCAGCAATCAGTTTCTCCAGGAGGATGCTGTGGAAGAGACTGTCAGAGGCTTTGTTAATGCCCAGGTAAACAACGTCCACAGCCTTTCTACCATCCACTAAGCAGATCACCTTGTCGTAGAAGGAGATTGGGTTTGTTAGCCAGGACTTGCTCTTCATGAACCCATACTGTCTGGGCTGATCACCTGGTTGCCATGCACATGCTATGCAATGGCACTTAAGATGATCTACTTCATGAGCTTCCCTGGCACTGAGATCAGATGGAAAGGTTTGCAGTTCCCGGAATCCTCCTTATGGCCCTTCCTGTAGATGGCTGTCCATCTCCAGTCAGCTGTGATGTCCCTAGCGAGCCAGAAAGTTGCTGAATTTTAGGCTAAAATTCCAGAATGAGCTCCCTTTATTCACCAAAATCTACATTTTGGTTTCAGAGATGAAGCCATATTTTTCATCATTAAAAGTTGCTGGTGACCTTGTTTTAAGGAGGAAAAACATTCCTAACAGATTTCAAATGCTTCTTAGCTCGATAAAGAAGTAAGATTTGTAATAAAATCTTCTATCACGTGGTATGTAACACTGGGGAATGTATTGTTATTTCACAGTTGCAAGCCTTTTCTAAGTTTGCCTTGTAACTCAAACCTCCACAGATTGCACCCTCAATTTGAACACCTTTCCCTTAAGCTGGAGTCTTGACCAGAACAGGCAGAGCAAAGTTACCATCCCCAGGAGACAACATGTGATTTCAATCAGGCACACACCATGACAGACCAGAGTAGAATCAGAGCTGAAGATAAGGCATGCTTTTCTTTCTCTCCTGCCAGCAACTTGGTTCTGCAGAGAGCCAGGCTTGGGTGATGCTTTGCATGGAAAGAAAGAAAAAGTTTAAAAAACTAAACCCCAAGAAAACAAACCAACAAACCACACACATGCAAACAATAACAACAATCCCACCATGGAGAGAAACTGGGTGGGCTGAAAGGAACGAAGTGAGTTGGCAAAAGATTGAAAGTCTGGATCAGGGAGCCAGAACTCACTAATAAAGAAATAGACTGGGTCTGTACAAGAGGCGTACCAACCACAGGTTACTCGGGGAGCATGACTGTTAACAGTATCAGTTGGAAGGCACCTACAAGCATAACAAAATTTATTTTGCAAAAGCAGCCTCAAACACAGCATTTCCTCACCTTTAAAAGTATGCATGATACTGTTCTTAAAGCTCCCTGCTCTGCATCTGAAATGCTGTTTTAAAATGTTCACCTGCAATATTGGGAATAGTGAACTTAGATCCTATAGCTGAGCCACCCTAGCAGGGACTCCTTGGAGGCTGAACCTGACCACTTTCTTCCTGTTCCCAGAAACATTTTCCTGGTGCTGCCCTCAACCATTCTGATGGTCAGTGGGTTCTTCCACAGGGTGACTGAACTCAGCAACCCAGAAAGAATTTAATCTAGAAAAGAAGGAGAGGAAAAAAACCCAGGAAGCAACCACACACACAAGTTGAACTGGCTCCCAGTAGAGATGAGAAGCACTCCAGCTGGCAGTAGGAAAGGGGCAGGACCACACAACAGGGAGTGAGTAGGGAAGAGAGCAAAACTTTCCCCCATTCTCTTCAAATAATGGCCTTCAGCATCACAAGCTGAAGGATAATTATTACAAAAACTATAGCATAACACATTAAAGCTTTAGAAGCAAGCATACTGTTGGCTTACCTAAAGCTAAGCCATTATGTCTGTTTAGAGACAAAGTTTCACAACTGCTTAAACCTCCTCACTGATTAGGGCCCCTAGAAAGCATGACAAAAATATCAGTATTTCTTTGTTTGCACTCACAATTCCGGAATTACATGCTGAAATTACTCCATTTCAGAAATGTTTCAGTGACTCACAGGCTGGTGTGTAGAGTATTCCCCACAAAGAACTCAGCTTTAGTGTTTATCTGACATCAATGATACTTAAAAGCAATAAAATTTTCTTAGTCTCTCCAATTTTTCTGTAATCCACTCATATTGGTCCAGTTGTACCCAGTGGGCACTCCAAGCACTTCAAGACTAAAACTAGAAAAGGAATCCTGCTGTTTTCATTAAAAGGTTCTTCCTTCTTCACCCATGTTACAACAGAACTCACACTCAGACACAACACCTAGATAAACTTTTACAGAGTCTTTCCACCATTTTTTTTCCTGAAATAATAGCCTTTTCAAGCCACCCCAGTCCCAAACGCTTAACAATTCTTGCAATAAGACACATTTAAAACCATCTCAAAACACAGGTCATTGATCCAACTTCTAGTTTTTAATATGAAAATAACAGCAGTAGGGAAAGAGTGCCTCTGGCTGCAAACAGAACAGCCCAACCTTTGTTTGGCTCCAGCACTGAGCAGGAAGGCTACTGTGACTGGAGCAAACGACCCTGGTGCTGGCACACCAGAAGACTCATGAACTCAGCAGCCAAAAGACACTTATTAGACGACCCTGGATAAGACACACCCTCCACCCCACTCAACATTACCAAGAGAACTGGAGAGGGCAGTTTCTGCCATGTCATGAGCTCAATGAAAGCATGCTAATGCTAAATATGAAGCTACTAAACATTCTGGTGCGTGAAGAAAGATATGCCCAACTTAGTTTCCTACAGTTTGGTTACTATTTCGGATATATAGATGTGACTGTGGCCTCTCCCCTTGCCATGGTCCTCCTAGATAGATCTGGGAATGTATGACAGTGTCTTGGAGCAGAGAAGGGATTGCCACACCACTTTTCAGCTACAGACTAGCACCATTCATCACACCAGCTGACAGATTAGATTTGTGAACAGGGGGAAACAAAGAAAAGCAACAAAACACCCTCCACACACTGAGCAATCTGTAGCAAGAATGAAAGAGTCTTGCATCACATTCATATGCTGTACTCAGGGCTTTTCTGGCCCAAACTCTTCCTGACCTCATCTACCATGACTATCCTCCAAGTCTTGTCTCAAAACTAATTTCCTCAAGGGAGCTAAACAATAAGAAACTACAGTATGTGTGCACATCAGAGAAAAAAAAATAATAGCAGACTGTTCAAGCAAGCTTTCAAAGAATGAGCTTCCAGTTGTTTTAGTCACCTAGCTACCAATCTCTTTTGTTTCAGTCTTGTTGTTCTTATTTTCAAGACATTAATTTCACTGCAGGATACTTTCTTGGGCAGATGTGTTGGGGGGGGGGGGGGGCAGGAAACTGCAAACCCACTACA
>VWZI01013440.1:2927-23110 GCA_013396835.1 Psilopogon haemacephalus | reverse complement strand
TTTTTTTTTTTTGTAATGACATCATTCATGTAACAGCCTACATTAATATGCTTATTTTTTTATCTCCTCACTTCCACAATAAGCATAAAAATGTGCCTGTTTTTTGAGTCCATAGCAATAACTTATATGCAGAATTAGAATTAAAGTTTAAAGTGGGTTACATTAAAAAAAACAAACCAAACCAAACCAAACCTCTACCTTCTGAGAGAACTCTTCTTGTTACAAAGAGTCCTTTCAGGTTGAATTTCAATGCTTCAGTGTACACATTCTGGAAAACAACATTCACAAAGCTGAAAAACAAACCATTATTCTATTCTTTAATTCCCAGAGTTAAAAGAAAACTGACATGAAAAATATGTACAGTAGTTTGAAGAATTTTTTTCCTCTAATGTAGTAAGTTGTGTTAAGCTATTAGGCACCTTTTTAAAATAAGTGAAAATAATCTTCTAATGTTTTTTGTAGTGCAACATTAACTCATTTCTTTGTTGGTAGATGTCCTTCTAAATCTTTTAATCTTTACTCTTCAGTTTTTCTAAACAGCTCATTATATAGTTACAGAGCTACATAAAGGGAAAAAGAAAGAGAGGTTTTACCTCTCCTACCCTGTCACTCACATTTCCCCCACAAACTGCAATCTACATTGATGAATATTGTTGGCATTATCCTAAGATCAAGGAAAACTATCTTTTAAGGCTATTTTTTAATCAAGTCAAAAGAAATACACAGAAAGGTGGTGTCCGAAGTCAGGTTTCTCTTTTGCAGAGGAAGGATCGAAAGGTTAATTTAAATTTTCCTTATGCTCTTTTAAGAGTTGTTGAAAACTTCATTTAAATTCAAGAACTGAGTTCTGAGAATAGGAAGAATTTGGACATGTTCATCAAAACTTTAAAGCACCTCCTTCAATAGCTAGCATGAGAACATTTTACATGGAAATTAGAGCAGAAGTATGCATATCTGGTTCATGGGCACTTAAAAACCAGACTATACAAGTCATCACACACTTCTGTAGGGGTGTTTTTCATTTTGGTGTACCACAATCATAATATGGGCCACTGAATCACAATGGCAGCAAGCTGAACGTCATAGTAGTTAATGTTTTGCCAGTCTTGACACTTCCTTTCCCCACAGATACTCAATCTATCTGGCTATCAACACATCTCTGTAATATATCCTTAGGCAGAAACATATTCCTACTGCAAGATCTAATCTCTCAAAAAGCTCCTGCATTTAAAAAAAAAAAAATGGATAAACTTCTAAAGTCTCTAAACAAAGGTGTCAATTCTTTGTAACCATGTACTTTTTCCTCCAAACAAAAACTCTGCTGTTGCTAAAATGGCCTGATCTTTTGCAAAACTCATCACATGAGTGATATCAGGCTGGAGTTACTGAAGAAACTCACCCAGCCTCCCTATATTGTTGGTAATTCTCCCCCTTCACTGTTGAGATCCGTAACATTTATCTATGGATGAAAGAAGCAAATGTCTCTAGTTTGCTTGGAAGAACAAAGGGAAAACAAAAAACTGGTGAGGAAAACATGATAAATTAAAAAAAAAGTGCTATGCTTTATTAAAAAATGGGAGAAAGCATGGTGCAAACAGAAAACACACAAATGGATGAAACAATGAAATAATACAAAAATATTAGCGGCCTGGAAGAGATCATGCAGAGAACTCACGTCTATGTGAGATGCAACCACCTAACTTCATGAAAAGAATTTTTTTTTTCCCAAGACCATAATTCTGATGCTCACAGTCTCATGGAATAATACTCTGCGTAATCATTTTTCCTTCTACACAAATATTTACATTGTATTAGTGGAAGAATGACCCATACTCTTCCCTCCCTGGATTAGAGCATGAACACCACCTTACACAAGATGTCATGGCTAATTAGAAACAGCTGCTAAAAGCTACTTGTATCTCTGTGCTTTGCAACACCCACTAGTAACTCAGAAGGATCATGTCTTATATCTGCTTTTCTTTTCCACTGTATCAAAGTTGTAGTAGATAGCTTCTAACTGGAGCTGTCATTGATGCTAGGTTTCTGGGAGATCCATAGAAAGCCACCCTGTGTCTGCTGTAGATGCTCCCCTCTGTACATTTGCTGCTGCCTGCTGGTTTTTAACATTTCTGAAGCCAGGGATTCCAGATGTCTTCTCCAAAATTAATACAAACAACCGGGAAGTTTAGAGAAGTCAGATGATTTAAAATTTCCTCTTTTTCTACAAATTTTCCCCTGCAGCTTCTGATATCCACAAAGGAACGGCACACAATGCAGATTTGCTGCCCTAACACAAATACACACAGCAACAGCATATGCAACCCAAGTGTCACAGAACACCACTTTCACACACCAGAGAGACAGCCCTTGATACTCACAAGCAGTGGCCAAGCCACTGGGCTTCACTGTCTCCTCCTCATGCCCAGTATGCTGTTCATATGCTATCATTGTGCCAAAAGAGGGAGCTAAGGCTAGCTCTGATGTTAATACTCATCTTCTCAGGGGAGGCACTACTGGAAAGGTCAGGCACAACAAAACGAGATACAGAACTCAACAAAATCTGATGAAAAATCACCCCAACATTTTTTCTGGCTATTCAACTCTGCACTGCCTTGAGCAAAGACATCTACTTCATTTTCCAAAAAAGTCATTTGAACACTAAGAGAAACTAAGATATCTGATTCACACTTCCAAACCTCATAATTAAAATTTATTATAAAATGAAACCCTGCCAAGTCTCTTTGTCAAATTCATCAAACACTTTCCTGTTTCTACTGAAGAATCAATGCAGACAACCCTACTCTTATTTAAAAGAAAAAAAAAAAAAAAGAAAATCAAACAAATCAGATTGTACTGAGGAATGCAGCTTCAGTGATTGCTGTGCTCTATTCATGGCCTCAAATTGCTTCCAGCCAGTAACTCACAACAATGGCCTCCAAGTATACATACAGGCATTTACTTTTTTTCAGTGACAATTTTATGAAGATATATATGCAAAAAACAGGTCCTGTGCAGGCATTATTTACAGCCTTCCTTGCCTCCCACCAGAATTCTTTTTTCTTCATCTTTAAACAAAGAACTATGGCTTTTCCTAATGGAACAAACATTTCTAAAGCGCCGGAAATCTAGCTGCAATTAGGCAATATAAATCAAACCACAGTAATGAAGCACAGAGGCAACCCAGATTTCTAACCAACACAGCAGGAAGGTTTTTTTGGAAATACTTCTAGTGATTCTTAGCATTAGCATAAAATATACTTTGTCTATCAGACTGCCATTCTCTGTTCCTGCAATTTTTAAAAAAAATTCTGCTTCGTAAAGAAAGTATTAAAAAACCCTCACACACAAAAATCCAAAAAATATATAAAACAAAACAAAACCCACCCTATCCACTGCAGCTAAAAGACACAGACATGGTCTATCTGCAAAACAGGAAAAAAACCCAAAAGTTTTGCAGGAGCTTGTATCACAAAGTTAAGAAAAATTACTTCAAACACAGAGACAACTTACAAGACCCTGAACTAATATTAGTGAACAAAGGCACAACTTGGGACTTCTGGATGAAAATGGGACAGGCTACTTCCCCATTGCATTTCAGAACAAACAGATGTGACTTTTGTTTGCATCTATCCTTTTGTTTGTTCTATCCTCTGTCAGTCTATAGTACATACTAATGAAAATACACTGATTTTACAAAGTTTCAAGTTTAAAGAAATTTAATGGAAAATTATCAGCTTGATATCAAGCAATGTCAATTAGTAAACTGCAAACCCAAATAACTGCAAATTATTCTGCAGACTATTTCACGAGTGAGATTTGATAAAAGTATATTTTAAAACAGTCTTGGCACAATATCATTTTCCAAACAAGCATAACGTACTTGCTATTGACCAACATTCACACCACAGCCTCCCATCTGCTTAGCACCTCTCTATTTTCCTTCTTTTTTTGAGCTACAATTAATCTTTAAAGTGTGAGAGGAACAACACTAAGACTTAAAATGTGAGACAACAGACTCTGCTAAGAACTACTGTTTTCTTATTACTCCTAAGATGAGCAGGGGAAAAAAATCAATCCTATCACTCACTTTCAGGAAGAATCTCTTTTAATTTACAGATCAAGCTTCACTATCCCTTCTCCAGCCCTATAGCTCACCATAGAATACAAGTTGTCACTTTCACTAAGGTCGTAAGAGTACTCTCTTTATAGAGAAGGAATTACACATTGTAAATCAGACTTAATTTTAAGTTTGAGCACTAATCATTTTTGTAACATGTAAATGTCAGCTTACAGTAGAACAACAAAGAACTGTACGAAGCAGCTCTGCATCTCAAAGGTGGCAGCTACGGGCAAACAAAATACTGCTAGAATGCTGCACTGACAGAAGCTACATAATTTATAGTTTCTACAACACTGCAAATGCCAGAGGATATTTATCATAAAGTTGAAAAGAAGCAGACGTTAAGCAACACTGGATGCTCTTCTCTGAATACCACTGCAGGAAGGCTTTCCACTCAGCAAAAGAAAAGACTGAAATCTGCTCTAGATCAGTAGTTTCAATATGTTGCCCAAAAGCTCCAAAATATCTGATTTAGAGTCCCAAGTTTTCCTTTCATCCCCCCTACAATGCCTAACAATTTACCTTCTAAAAGAAGCAAACAGGCAATTCTGTCCAACAGTGCTAGATATTATTAAAGCTAGCATTTGAGAATTAAAGATGAGGATAAAGACTTGGGATAAAGCCTCTTATTTTCTTAGTATTATAAAGGCAGTGTGTTAATCAGCACAGCTGCCATCAACCCTCATTGCAAAACTCTAAATCATCAAATGCAAGTCATTAAAATGCTACAGCAACTTAAAAGCTCAGTCTAGACCTTCATCAAAAGATGATCAGAAGATCACAAAGATTTGTGTATACATTTAATTAAAATCATGTGTTCTTTACAACAGTATATACTTCACCAGATATTAGCAAACATTAAACCAGCTCCATTCCATCACTGTTCAAGGAACTTCTCCATGGCAAAACCTTCTTTTCTGTTATCATAGATTTAGATCAAATGATAAACATTTTACTCAACAGACTTTTTTCTAGACTATGCAATAGAAACACTAAATTGTTAAGGCTTTTAGAGACAGATATGAGTCTGATTAGGCATTGTTCATCTTCCTCAAATCACAGAATTTAAACAAATGAAATTGTAAATCATAAACTACCTCAAACTACTTAGAAATTGAGAAGCAGAACTGGAGCACCTCACAATTCAAAAGATTCTTTCATCTAAATATCGTGTCTCAAATAAAAATACTGTTCTTTCAGTTTTTTTCTCCCTCAAATGACAATGGCAAAAGGTCAAGTGTTTTATTTCTGCTCTCCTCCAAGAGTTTGAAAACATCTGAGGCTAGCATTCATTACATTTCCTTCTGGGCCTCTTTTAACATCTTTTTTTTCTTTAATTCAGGGCTGAAAAATAATGTCTCAAATATAGTGAGGTGAAAGAAACAGAACTACTTAATTGTGTTATAATAACAAAATTTTCCCAGGCTTTTTAAAATAACAAACCAAATTCCATAAAGTTCTAGAAGAGCCTTGTAGGTTGAGGTGTCAACATATACTCCAAATTTTACAGGTGTAGTCACTGCTCACTGAAGACTACCAGAGTTTTTCACCTGCTTCACTGGACTCTGGACAGAGGTGTATGAGCATTACTACAGATATGGAAATAACCTTTCTTCTTTCAAGCTTCACTGCATGCACACAAATGTTATAGGAATAGTTCCTGAAAAAGCCACAGCTGTTTCTCACATTAAATCCAGGTGGATCACGTAATGACTCTTAGAGTTGGGCTGATTATTCCAAGTTTAAACACAGCCAACATTTAAAAAATGCCTAAAAACCTGGGGTGGATCAGGCCACCCTGGTTGGAAAATCTGACAAAAGACATGGGTTTATGTAATTCTCTCTAGCTTAGGCATGCTGCAAATTGCTGGACCCTCACAACAGACACTGCATCAGACTCTATGCCAGTTGGGAAACAGGACTAACACATAGAGAAACAGCTAAGAAATACACAATTGATACATACGGATTAAATTCAAGAGGAAAATGGACTCACCTTCTCTTCATCTAAGAGTCTGCTATTCCAACTCTTACTTTTCATGGACAAGAATAGGAATAATCATATGAGTATTAAAAGCCCATATTTATGGATCTGTTTTGGAAAGCGGTCCATTGTATTTTTACAATACATTAGCTTCCATTGATTCAAATTTTAAAGACCTGTGCCACAGTATGTAATATTTTATCTTAAACCAGTATGAAGTCAAACTTACATTGTCCCTTACTGAAGGATGGGTAAAATTACTTTTAAATCAATTCTTACAGTTTGTTTCACCCTCTGGCATAGAAAACAAAAGTTCCATTGTCAAAGTACCACTGCACAGTTGCCAGTGATAATAATTTCATTTTTACTGGCATGGATAAGACCACAAAAATATGCTTCTAGATAAATCTGCAAGCACAATCCTGTAACAGAATGTGCAACTGTAGTCAATACCAATCAAAACTAAGGAAGCTCATAGGATTCCCAGCTCTTGTGATTTGTATCATGAGGCATATCTGGTGTTTTCTTTGAGTTATGCATTTAGAAACCTCAGCAGTGGTGTCCATAATTACAATTTTTGTTGTGGTGGTGAACATGAAAGGAATCTGCTGTATTAAATATATATGCATTCAGATATGAAGCACACAGGCGACGCCCTTGGTCATACACCAGACTGCTGTGTATCAGATTTTGTTACATAAAACCCAACAGATTGTTATCAAATTACTTTTAATCTGATAACAAAAATTTCTTAGTGACAGTGCACTAAGATTCACATACACAAATTCCAGAATGTCTTATTTGTTGTATCTTTAGTGAGACAGCTCCCACCAACTTATTCATTGGACAGCTGATCATGGCAACAGTATATTCCCCCCATGAATAAAATGGAATAAGTTAAAAAAAACTGCAGAAACTCAGATTAAGCTATATTTTCTACTTTTTCCCCTCCTTTATCAATCAAAATGCAAATTATAATCTAAGAATATATAGACATATTATATGTAATATAAACATATGCATTTTACAATTTGGCTCCTTCAAGTACGCTCAAAGCTGTTACCAGACTTTTGAAAAGCAGTTTCTGCAAGGAAACTGTCAGCATTCACTAAACCATCTCTAAAGCCTGATCACTGTCTGAATATGGTACCACTGGTACCACTATTCCAGCAACAGCATAACAGTTTAAGTCAATGGAGATACAAGATGAGAAAGGAAGCTTCTCCTGTCTTAATTTTTAGCAATTAAAGTATTAAAACTTCCTCTCTGGTTGCACCCAGCAGGAAGCAATTCCTCTTCAGCAATGGACTAAGTAGATGAACTAACAGATTCTCTCTCACATGAAATTTTGATGATGCTCCACATTTTAACTAACTTGTAATTTAATAAGGATAATGAAACAGACCTCTCCACATGACAGACTTAAGCAAGAACAAATGTAAGGGTTCAATGGAGTTGGATGCAGTAAGAGAAACACAAAACCAAGGATAAACTTATAGAATATTCTGTTATTTGCTTTAAAAAAGAATATTGTGCTCTGTCTGCTCTTCTTGCAAACATCTCCTCATCAAACAAGACAGGAAAGTGATGCAATTTTCAACATACCCACACCCTCAAAGCCTCCAACTAGGTGTCAGCATGCCCCTACACAAGCCTTCTCAAATAACCACTTCACACCAAGACCTGAAACTGGTCCTCTTTCACATCTGTTAATTGTTTCCTATGAGCCTGACACAATTAAACATGTTATTGCAAGGAGCAACAGGGAAAGGGGATATTACATATCCACAGCTGGGCTGTTAGCAGAAAAAAAAGACCACATCTGACTCAATGTCTCTCACTAAAATCTAGTTACAAGCCCTAAATGAAGCTGATAGTCTCAGCAACTGGGCTGAGCTCAGAGTGTTTACACAATAGTGATCATGAGGAGAGGGAAAAGGCTTCAGAATTTGTCTAGTCAGTGAAGTGAACAATCTTAGAGGAAGGTCCAACTACATTTGTAGCAAATGTAGAGTGAATCACTCATTCTAAGAGAAAATAAAATTTCTGTATGATATATTATGAAGTTGGCAATTTTTAGTTTGCCTGTTAAAAAGAAAAAAAAAAAAAAGGAATGAAGGCCTCTGCTTAGATTCAACAAAATTTTACAAAAAGTGAAGCATTACAACATCTGAGCATACTCAGTTGTTTACTTAGGCAAAATACTTCAGTGGACTGAAATTAGAAGTAAGCTCTTTTTCATCCAAAAGAAAAATGGAACAAAGCAATAGGCAGCTCATTATCAGTCCTAGTCCCATTTCTGCAGACACGTACAGATGCCTCACTCTCTCTCTGTACTCACAGGAGATTCTCACCTCCAGAATGAATTCTTACACATCTATATGATGTCCACATGGGTGTGCACAGCAAGAGCTGTAACACCTTCTCTATCATCAGAATCCAGCACGAGAAGAGGAACTAACACTTCATTCTAAGTTTTGTAAATCTCTCTAAGCCTGAACATCTCACAGCCCAAGAAAGCAAGGCAGCCCTCCAGTTTTATTCCACTGCTCCAGATTAATGTCTCACTGAGCTAATTATTCGTCCTTTCTACAACCTATCTGTAAAACAACTTAAAGAAACACTTTTCATGATACTTTTGCTCTGTGCTCCTTTTAGGCTTTCCACCCCAGTATTTGCCACCTAAGCAGCTGGGCACAACACTGTACCAAGGTTACACCACTATGCCCCTGGGAAATTCTTCATGAGCTCTTGCAGTATTTTATCAGATTATGTGCCTCACAGAGAATGGAGATGTTACCAGCTCCCATCTGTGAGTGTGTGAGGAACAAGCATTCTTTACTTTATGGTAAATACCTTACCTTATGGAAGACAAGGAATTAATAGCTTTCAAACTGTTTCTTTAAGAACTCTCTAGCCACTGGCTTTTATTTGTTAATATTTTTTACTTATCTATCCCTTTCTTAATCTGTTCCTCTAATTTTAACCAACTCATGTGAAAATCTGCAAAGGCAACTTTTAAAACAGAAATGTTTCTAACAAGAAGTTGAGATGTCATTCCTTATAAATGAATGCAGAAAAGGTTTCACTTTTCCAGAGTATCACTGATGAAGACATATGTACCTAAAATTACAGCACTCCCTCCCCCTTTTGTTTTCCTTTCTGGATTTCAGATTTTTGTGATTAGACCACCAAAATAATGTACACTTACTACTACATTCCATGACATCAGTCAACAATTCATCAGTTGGATAATCTCTTTTCTCTGATGACTGCAAAACACTTCAAATATATATTAATTATTATACTTCATAATCATTCTAAATAAAACTCAGTCAGCATTAGAAGGTATGTAATGCTGTTTGATGGTTCAAACGGTGAAATTATTAAAAGTGTGCCAATATAATTTGTTTTCTTTTAAGGCTGCTCAAATAACCCAAGACTCCTGACAGGTACCCTGTGGGGACACAACTCTGAGCTGTGCCTCCAGGCACATCTGAAAACATCACTAGGGATTTATTTGCATCTTTGGGTTCAAAAAGAGTTTTTAAATTTATAGCCTTGCTATAACATCATTTCATGAAATGTCATTTTACATCATTTCAGGTTAATAAGTACCTTCAATGCTTTAATAAGCCGACTTTTTCCTCTGAGCTTTTATCTACTGATTTAGCTTACTTTTATTTCTGCTCAGCCTAGAGTGTGGACTAAGCAGTATCCTTCCACATTTCATAAGCATTAGTATGCTAGAAGTACCTCTAACACGGAGACCCTCCACAGCTGCCAGGAAAAGAGTCAACGAGAAAAAAATAAATGCAGCTTGATAACCAGCTATGAAGAGGATGGACTAGTGAGAATGCCAGGAAGACAGACCAAGAAATGCTTTAATTGCTCTAAATGTAACGTTGTCTTGACACATGTTCATGCAAGAGTACTTTATTATCATACTTCTAATGGATTTGACAGTTTCAGGAAGGGATGTCAATTTCCAGAGAGAAATATGCTCAATGCAATCCGGAAAACTAGCAGGTTTTCAAGCACTGTTTTCAGCCACTCTAGTACAGAATTCCTTTTTTTTCTTCTCAGCCTCAACTTTTTCCAGTAAATAAAAACTAATCTACAGGAAAGAATTTTTTCATCATTTAATAAAATCTACAAATCATTGAAGACTATATATTTTTTCATTTTCTATTGCATTACATTTTACCCCCAAAAGATTATTTATGGAAATGTCTGCCTTTCTGTAGTATTTGTCTAAGAGGTGGATTTAAAATCAATCCAGTAAAGGCCAGCTGCAAAATTCTACCAATTAGACAAAATTACTTTGCTTTAGGGAAAACAAAAACTAAACCACAAAAAACCAAAAAATGATATAAAAAGTGCAAAATGAAGGAAAATCAGCTGTCCATATTTGATATAGTGCCTTTTTCAATTAAAGTAATACCCTATGTTATCAGGAATATTAACTGTATTTCATCACAATACCATTCTAATATTTTATAACAATAAATGCTAATTTAAAAGACATTTTTCATGCGTAATTTAAAGCCTTTACCATATATCCCATTGTATGTATAGCACACACCCCATCCACTCATCCTATTTATTCCGTTGCAGTGACATTCAGTAATATTATCTCAGTGTTGTTTACTCCTAAGTACTTCTGCACTCCCTTGCCAAAAGCTGTGATTACCGTGCTGCACAGAAGCACTGCTTCTATACACAACTGCAGTGGCATGATCAGACCACAAGACTTGAGTGTCGAGGACTCCTGGCTATGCGTATCAGCAGGCATCCTTGATTAAGTCACATGTCTACTGAACTCCTGCTGTTTTAAAAATCAATGAAGTCAGGATTTGGGTGATACTCTAGGATTCGTAAAAAGTTCAGCTAGTAACATTTGCTGCCAGACAGCCCTGTTCTGTTTGTAACCCTCATTTAATGCTTTTTCCACTATCTGCCTGCATAAATCATTGGAAAATATATATATATATATATGTTGTTCTCTTGTGCTTCAATTGCAGTATTTAGACACTACAGGTTTGAATAACCATCAGTGGGTTATTTGCAAGCTTGCTAAGAGGCCCTAATGCCTCACTCTCCTTTTAATAGCTTTGGAAAGTAATTTAATAGGTCCAGTTCCTTAAGCTAGAGTGGGCCAGAAAGATATAAGAGAAGAATTCTCCTCTGTGAGGCACAGAGAAGAAGAAAAACAAAGAAGAAAAAAAATATTTTCGTTCAAGTAGTTCAGTCCTAGTTGGCTCCACCATCGAGGTCTTTGCACTGCTCTACTCTCAGTGTAAGGTAATCCTAATCACAGCCTGGACAGAATGCAGGCTTCAATGATAATAGTGGTGACTCCTGACAACCAGTCCTTCTCAATCTATGTAGATTTCCTCTTTCACTGACAGCTTCTTTTTAAGAATATCTCTTTTCCCAGACTTTATGATGACTCCTGTTTTAAAGAAACTGTTCGCATGCACAAGCTAACACCTCTGCTTATCTCAGGACATATCTAGAGAATGAAAATCACAAAACATGTACTTTAAAAGCAAGTCAGTGTGCTGCAGTATATAGGAGAAAGAAGGGGGATAAGGGGAGAAAGGTAAAACATATTCTATTTAGCACATCTGAAAATGAGATCAAGCTCTTTTTAGTTCCAGCAGCTGCCTATAATGGAAAGAATGAAGATTGGCTGTTGCCAGAAAAGTGGGTAGTAAGAAATAACAGATGTGAAATTTCAGCAACATCATTGGCTGTGTCAGTTGTACAGACAGTTTCAGAGCCAGGGTCCCTGTTGGCCTGCAGTGTTCTCAGAGGGACGCCTGATTTCTGAGCTGCTGAACTGTTCCCCTTGCTTAGCTGAATTTACTCGGTGACCTCACCCATCAACGTGATTGACAGGAAACATTCACATCCTTGGAATCATGTGTGGGCTGTGTGTAAAAGCTCCTCAATTAAACCTATGTTTTTCAAAAATAATTTTAACATTTCACTCCTGTTCCTCCATCCCACTCACTCCTCTTTATTTCATGGCCACTTAGGATGAGTGAGGAAGAGCAGACAGGTCCTTCAACACAAGATCTTATTACCTGAAACTCACAAAGAAAGCAAGATCAAAGAAACCAATCTAATCCAGTGTACACATTTCTAAGAGAAAGGGCAGCGGGTGGAAAATGCCCTTCAAAGAGTCAACTCCAATTACAGAATTTTCAAAGAACAATTAAGTTCCCTGACAGAGTTTAAAAGGGAAATTAATACAAGATTTGTAGAATATATGACATCAAGAGCAATTTCTCTCAGCTTAATCTGCAAGATTAAATGGACCTCAATTGAAATTAATACTGAATAAAATCAAAATTATATTTAGGCATAAGAAATATGCCTTGAAATTGTAATGTGGATCACAAAGATAGCTGCTACTTCAGAAAAAAGAAACAATTATAAAATCACATTATGAGAAAATACATCCAGCAAAAAATAGTTAACAATAGCAACTAGCTCCAGAAGAACTGAAATTGGGCTGTCTTGAGAATCTGGTTGTACAATGCAGCTCTTAATAAGCCTCAGTTTGCATGCTATATCTCATCTGGTGTACTAATTACCTGTCACCGAAAGAAGCAGTACATCTCTCCCCACGTATTTCCAGCTGCTTATTCCCTCTTGGTCCATTACATATAGTAATTTTTCAGTCACAAAACCAAGACAAGCCAGCTTAGCTATTGGATGTAGCTTTCTTTCCCAAGCAGTTAGGCTTTTATTGAATCATCTGCTTACCTTGAACTCACCCCGGGGCTGAGGGCTGATGTGAGAGAGTGGAAGAACAGCCTGAACCAGTATTGCCCCTTTAAGCATCAGCCTGTGATTGCACAAGACCAGATACAACATTTAACATTGCTATGATTAGTGCTGCTAGTTTTCTTCTTGCAGAATGAATATTCAAGTGTGACATTCAATAATGTCACACCATGACAGAAACTCTACAAGTGAAAGCAGTAATACTGTAGCAACTGAAGTACAGTTAGATGAACTGAGGTGCCATACCTGGACAAAAGGCCTTGTAATCTAAATAGGAAAGAGTTCAAAATTAATTAACTTTCCTAATATCACTTAGCCAGTTAGTAACAGAGTGGAAATCAAATGCAGGAGTTAGGACAGGCAATTCTATCCACTATGTCACACTCTTTCCTGTGGCTGCAATTTCTATTTATGCACCACTTGCAAAATGGTATCTCCATTTCAAGAACTGCACAACGTTGCAGAAACAACAAAATTAAAAGCAGCCATTGTATTTGCTGCTTCATAAGCAAATTATCAGTTCAGTGTGATTTACTGCATCTGAAAGTTCCTACTGCCTTCCCAAGCAAAGAATTTCAAACCTTAATATTTTCAGGACTTGGTAACTCTGTCTCCCTAGTGATGACAGACAAAAGCCAAGAAAGTAAAAAAAAATATCCAATGCTGGTTTTGCTTCTTTTAAAAAGAAGTGGAGTAAAATTTTGGATTAGTGCTTTAGAATCACCTTAAAGATCTCCAAAGTAAAAGAAACCAAAGATAAATTATATTAAAAAGATGGGGAGGGTGGGCTAGGGAAAGGAAAATACAGACAACAGAAAAGAGATTCACCACAGAGGAAAACCAGCACAAATACATAACTTCCTATTTACTCTGGCTGTTAACAAAACAAGTAAAACCAGCAACCCTGGCTACAGACCTACTTTTGGCTTCCAGAGGTAAAAACCCCACCTGCTCCCTGTGCTGTTATCTACATAGCACAAAACTGTACCAATATAAACAAAACCATATATCCCAAAGCAAACATAAAAATTGACTCCTTGACCCCATCGGTATTCTGCTGTGAACTACATGGGGTTAATGCAAAGGGTCATTTTAGTCACACCAAAACTATTACCAATTTTCTCAGTTTCAGGATTAAGATAGTGGCAGGGCTTCATCAGAAGTTCAGAACCTAATTCCTGAAGTCAAAAAGCACTTTAATAAGGCAGACAAAGATCAACACATAAACAAGACGACAGCTAGATTACCTTAGACAAATCACCACTTTTGTTTCACTGCAGATTATCGCAACGTGAGGAAGGAACTTCAGAAAGACAGTGCCTGCTTTCCTTCACTTGGTTTCTCCCTGTTGTTGCCACAGCAAGAAGCACAACCCTCATCTTCCAGTACAAAACTGAACTCTATGAAGCAAAGCTAGGTTAAGTATTACCTGAGGAGGAACTAGACTAGCTGGACAAAATACTTATTCTCATGAAAAATGGAGTATTTGTCTCATGGGCTGGCAGGTTCCATAACAGTTGGTATACCAAAGTCCATGGTCCAAGAACTGCACTTATGTAATGTATCATTCTGTGACTAAAACAATAGCAAGTGGATAGTGAAACTTCACATAATAAAATAGGGGATCGAACTTTAGCCATTACAGTCTCCAGGCTAACATTCCCCAACCACATTAACACATGGTACCTTTCCAAAGAGGTCCAACACTGAAGTCTACTGCAGCAGACCTTTCCAGAGCCATTACTCTAGAGCATGGACCACTGTCAGCTATGACATGAAGGTACTAGAAGGGCTGTAGCACCTCTGCACAAAGCAGGAAATTTGTGATTACTATTACTTTAATTTTACATAAAGTAACCGGTGCTTTGCTCCCTTAAACATTTTCGTAGTCTGTCTTTCATGTTTACTAGAAAAGCCACTACAAGCCTGTACCACTCATGCACTCCTATTGTAACAAAAAGAGCACATATGAGTCAGGGAGTATGTGAATGCTCTTAAAATTACATTGAAATCCTGGGGAGAAAAATAAGAGGAAAGAGTAAGGCAAAATACCAAAGATTTCACCACGAGTTTTAACTTAAGGTGATTTTTATCCTTTAGATATCTTTATCACAATTATTTCTTGCTTCCAATTACAATTTTATTAATTATTTTATTGCAATTAAAGTGAAGATTTTTATGGAATTAAGTGATTACCTATTTTCCAATATTTCACCAAGACAATTTGTGCAAGGTCTTTTCTCTGCCATTTCATGAGCACATCCAGAGAGAAACTAATTGACTTACCTATTTTATTATTTATGGAAAGATATAACTTCAGTTCTCTTTCAACATATTAGATCCATGCAGAGATAATGTTATTAACAGTGCAGTTTTACTATCACCATGTACTTAACTCTCTACATCAGTTTCCCATCTACTAATGCTGACAGTTGCTTAAGCTGTTAACTTAGCTTCACATTCTTAAAGTATGTCATAGTGTTTCTGTTATGTTGCTAAGTATTTACAGGACTCTCCTCTTAACTAGTTCAAGGCATATTGCTATAAAATAAACCCATAAACACTACCCAAGAAGCATTTTAAAATTACTAACAAGCCTCTTTAATTCTTAACTGTATTTCACATAAAATGGCTCTGTTACAGAAACCAGAGAAACAGAAACATTACATTATTATTATCTGGTCCCCTCCATTCAAGAGAGATGTTGAGGTACCGGAACTTGTCCAGAGAAGGGTGACGAAGCTGGTGAGGGGTCCTGGAGCACAGGCCATATGAGGAGAAGCTGAGGGAGCTGGGGTTGTTTAGCCTGGAGAAGAGGAGGCTCAGGGGTGACCTCATTGCTGTCTACAACTACCTGAAAGGAGGCTGTAGCCAGGTGGAGGTTGATCTCTTCTCCCGGGCAACCAGCATCAGAATGAGGGGACACAGTCTCAAATTGTGACGAGGAAGGTATAGGCTGGATATTAGGAAGGAGTTCTTCACAGAGAGAGTGATTGGCTTTGGAATGGGCTGCCCAGGGAGGTGGTGGAGTCACAATGCCTGGAAGTGTTCAAGAAGAGACTGGATGGAACACTTAGTGCCAGCTGGGTGATAGGCTGGACTGGATTACCTTGGAGGTCTCTTCCAACCCGGCTTATTCTATTCTATTCTATTCTATTCTATTCTATTCTATTCTATTCTATTCTATTCTATTCTATTCTATTCTATTCTATTCTATTCTATTCTATTCTATTCTATTCTATTCTATTCTATAACAACTCTCTCATCAAGAAAACACAGTTGCTTTTTAGAAATATTATCATTAGTCTTATTATTGTTACTATTATTGTTAAGTACAGTTAACAGCTGGTGAATTTGTCTTTGCATTTGTAAGGTTCCTTCTGCCACTCTATACCTACAGCCATGGAAGTGCAAATAATGTATTTATAAGTGCTTTACCAAACAAAACTCGGTTTTGAAAGTATTTGAAATTTTTAGAGTTCTTCCTTAGATGTCTTGTGTGCTCCATAACTGGCACATACGATGCCAAGAATCTGCCATATGCCAGGCACTGGAGATCAACAAAATTATCTCCCACAAAAACAGAGACATCCAGCTTTCGGGCTTCAGGATGCCAGAGCCTTTCAATGGCAGTGGGTGGCGCACTGACAACAGCTCTCTGTGGTGGGACCAGATGGAGAATCTGCTCAGCCTGGTTGCAAAGCTGCTAATTAACAGAAAAATTAAAGAGCATCATGAACGCTAAGAAGGAGAGAGATTGGTAGAGCCAGTATCTACCCTCTCTGAGACATAAACAGAAACACTCACAAGAAAATAAAAACAGTATCAAGAGGACCCTAAATCCTTCCCCTGCAAGGTTGATAGCAGCAATTTAAATCAAAAGGGTTAATGGAGGGAAGTCAGTGCTCAGGGCAGCAAATGAAACGCCTTCTTGCCCACCTCACCTTCTTAGATGCCTTTGTGCAACAGATATGAGGGTCCGGATGTGCAAAGCCAGTAAATGAAGGATGCAGATGACCATCACCTACACCAGAGCTGTCTCCAAAGTTAGAAAGGCCTACCCCTCAGTATCAACACCACCATCACAAGAAAGAAAATAAAGGTCATAGTTGTAGGTGACTTCCGTCTGAGGGGTAGAGACCTGTATTTGAAGTATCATAGTGATGAAAATAGAATCATTAGAAAGGAATTAAGATAAAGCTCCCAGGTAAACTGTAAAATGAGGACTTTACAGCACTAGTTCAGCATTAACAATATTTGACTGCCAGTAGTCCTAAGCAAAGCAGATTACTCATGGCAAAAATTTAGAGCAGCATGAAGACCAGCCAGAAACAAGTACCTTCTAGGTTTCACTATTCTCTGCTGAGAGATTGCTAAGTACTAGAGCAGAGAAAAGTCCACCAGTGCTAGGAGAAATTTATTAAAAGAAGAATTTTCTTTTAATTTTTCTGGCTAGCAAACTTTAAAAGTGGGCCTCTCCACACAGAGGTACTGCTTCTTCACAGTGTCTGCACAATGTCCCTTACTGGGCACTGCAACTGTGTTCCTTCAGTGGACCAAATGCACTTGTCCATGCTCAGTCCTGTTCTAGCAGAGATACTGTTGGGATACAGCATTGCTTCTTCTTTGTCTGCACACACAGGTTTCCTAAAAAAAAAACCCCAAAAATGGAGCAGTTGGGGAAAGAGTAAAATGTTGCTTCCCAACAGATACTTGGGCTATGGCCAGAAGACATATCTGCTCCTACTGAGAGCTAGGAAATTCCCTCAAATTCTCCCCTTTACATATAGCAAAAGGTGCTGTGGAGCACATCCACAGAGCCTCTGAAAGAAAACTATTCCAAAAGAACTGTGCTGCCTCTGCAGTGCCTCTGCAGTGAATGTGCATTTCTGTAGAGCAGAAGCATAACTTGACTCCATATTGTGAACTTAAGCCCATAGTAGAGTCACCTTTTTGTGCAGCAGCATGAGAATCTAGAGAAAGACACTTCCTGAAAGAAGGTAAACTTACAGAAATATTCACAAAACCTAAGAACAGTGAGGCAAATTGTACTCATGTAACCATGCCAGCCTTCAGAAAATATCCAAAATCTTACTATAAGAGCCATAGAGCTCTACACCACCTTTGCTTGTTCTGCCCTTACATTTAATCAGATATCCCTGAGATGATCTCTTAAGTGAGCAATAAAACAGGCCCTTCAAAATACTCTGCTGAAGTGCACCTAAGCTGTTGCACTTCTGCTGGTCTGTTCACTGTAACTCAGTAACATCAAAACAGGGAACACATCCTTCGTATGGCACTTTGTGCAGGCAATGCACCACCAAGCTGGTGGTTTTGAGCACACTTCTCTCAGCCTGTTTACACAAATTTTCACAACTGGCACAAAAGATGCACTAAAATAAAATATTTTATTTTTATTTTCCACGTTCCAAAATAGATTTCCTTGTGGTGAGATTAAATGGAGCTCAGCTTGGACACCATGCAGAGAGTTTATTCTACTAATAAAATTAAACAACAGTGATTTGAAGGTAGTAAATGTGATGCCCATCTGCAAGAAGGGCAGAAATGAAGATCCAAGAAACTTATAGACCTGTCAGTCTGACCTTGGTACCAGGGAAGGTCATGCAGCAGGTCATCTCAAATGCCATCATACATCATATACACAATAAACAGGGGATCAGGCCATGAGTTTATGAGGGGCAGATCCTGCCTGACCAACCTGATTTCCTTCTATGACAAGATGACCTGGCTACCGGACGAGGGAAAGGCTGTCAATGTTGTATTCCTAGACTTTCAAAAAGCCTTTGAAACTGTCCCCCACACAATTCTTGTAGACAAATTGGCTTCTCATGGCTTGGATAAGCACACTGTGTCCTGGATAAAGCACTGGCTGGACAGGAGGGCTCAGAGAGTGGTAGTCAATGGAACCACTACAGTTGGCAGCCAGGCACTAGTGGTGTTCCTCTGGGACCTGTGTTGGGACCACTTCTTTTTAACATCTTTATTGATGATCTTCATTCAGGCATAGAGAGTATCATCAGTAAGTGTGCAGATAACACCAAGTTAGGTGGCAGTGCTGATTCGAATGAGGGTAGAGAGGCTATTCAGAGGGACTTGGATAAGGCTAGACCAATGGGCCAACATTAATGGGATGAGTTTCAACAAGGCCAAATGTCAGGTCCTGCACTTGGGTAACAAGATCCCCAAGCAACACTACAGGCTTGGGGCAATGTGGCTGGAAAGCTGCCTGGCAGAAAGGGACCTGAGGGCTGTAACAGACAAACAGCTGAATATGAGCCAGCAGTGTGCTCAGAAGGCCCAGAAGGCTTGTATTAAATACGCTGTGTCCAGCAGGAGTAGGGAGGTGACTGTCCCCTTGGACTCGGCTCTGGTGAGGCCACACCTCAAGCACTGTGTTCAGTTTTGGGCACTGCAATACAAGAGAGATGTGGAGATCCTGCAGCAAGTCCAGAGGAGGGCAATGAAGCTGGCAAAGGGCCTAGAGAATAAACCTTATGAGGAGTGACTGAAGGAGCTGGGGCTGGTTAGTTTGAAAAAGAAGAGGCTGAGGTGAGACCTCATTGCTGTCTACAACTACCTGAAGGGACACTATGGAGAGGCTGCTGCTGGTCTCTTCTCACAGGTCACTGGAAACAGAACAAAGGGGAATGGCCTCAAGCTGAGACTGGGGAGGTTTAAATTGGACATTAGGAAAAAAGTCTTTCATGGAGAGAGTGGTCAGGCACTGGAATGAGCTGCCCAGGGAGGTAGTTGAGTCATCAGCCCTGGCTGTGTTAAAGGGTCATTTGGATGTGGTGCTTAGGGATATGGTTTAAGGTGAATCTTGTAGAGTAGGGTTATAGGATGGACTTGGTGACCCTGAGGATCTTTTCCAACCTGGATGTTTCTGTGATTCCGTAAAATAACACCAGCAATGCACACATGACCCAGAAGACATATTTAAAGAGACAGTGTAACCGGCTTGGCAGGCCATCAGCTTGGGCCTTGGACACAGGAGGCCATACTAGCAGCAGCAGGAGGCCTGCTGTTTTCTGATGACCTGATTATTCACTTTGTGGAGCTGTTTCTCCCCCCAGTTACCTGTTGTATGGGATACTGATACTTAGTCAAAACATCTGAAATTTTTTAAGCTGTAAGAGCCACATCTAAGAAATACTAGCAAGAGTAACTGACTTATGTCATGGTTTGTATTTGGAAGCAAATAAGCTATTTTTGCTTTCTTCTTAGCTTCCATGGGACATTTACAAGGATCACAGCAAA
>VWZI01013428.1:5139-16099 GCA_013396835.1 Psilopogon haemacephalus | reverse complement strand
AACCTTGCCAGTATCTTATACCAAAAACCTTTAAAAACCTTTTTTTCCCTTATTTTTTAAACATTTTCTTTTTTTGCATTTACCACATTAATACAATTCCATGCATATCAAAACCACAACTTTAAAACTAACTCTGAAAAACATCATGAACCCCTACATCTGCAAAGAATATGAAACAATCTGTTTAACAAATTGAAACTGTCGCTTTAAGAACCCTAGACTTGCGCTGGTGGGGGGAAAACGGCGTTTTGTGTCAGCTTGAAGGAGCTGCAGCCACGCAGGGTGAAGAAAAGAGGGGGGTGCGTGCAGGTGGGATGGCTCGGCAAAGCCACCGCTGCAGTGGTGTTGACTCTGCGACCGCTCGCTATGATGTCGATTTTGTGGGCGGTGTTGTTTCTAATGTCAGTGTCGCTTCTTCGATGACATTGCTTTTGTAGGTGGTGCCGCTTGTTCAATGACATTACCGCTTCTTCTGGTTGGAAGCCGTCTTTTTTGTAGTTTAAAGCTGTAGCCACCATTACAAAGCCAGAGGCATGTGGTCTGATGACACCGGAGATGGCGCTGCCTTCGTGGGCGGTGCCGTCTCTCATGCCGATGTCACTTTTCCACCTGGGAGCCATCTTTGGATTGTGTTGCGTTTCAGTATTCTGAATCAGTGCAAAGTTTCCAACATTGTGTGGGGGGTTCCACCGTCCTGCCTCAGCCACCGCTGCCCGCTCAGGATTACCGATGCATGTTGACAAACGCAAACAGGGCTGCGGACCAGCGGGACCCTCCCGAATGACAGTAGAGCATATAGAACTCCCGGCACAGTACCCGGAACCGCCGTGCTCGCCGGCAAAAGTTTCTCTTACCGAGGCAGAAGCTGTTTTTGCATTTTTATCACTATCAGCAGATGTTACACTGACTTTTTTGGCAAAAGTGTCTTTCAACGCTCTGGACGGCAGTACCCCACCACGGTAGTTAAGCACGTTAGTTCCCAAAGTCTCTTTGTTCTTTCTGTTTACCGAGTTCTCACTGGCTGTGCCCGCAGGCAAGGCACTCCACGCGGCTCCCTAACGTGGCTCTAAATGAAGCCACGGCTGCTGCTGAAAAGTTCGTTATGCACCACTCTCCAAACTTTTCCCAATTTCTTTGCTATCTTATCACATGCCCCCAAGCTTTTGCCACTCAGAAATCTTATGAACAGTATGAGGGTTCACAAACGTTTCCTTTACATGTCCGTATTCTAATAACCCAGTAATTCTTTCTGCAAATCTATATCCTTAACCTCTCTTTTCTTAAGAATAAAATAAATCATATGCCGCTTGCCTGTCCATACCTAATACATCAGTGCTGTTGCAGCCCCTTTTCCAGGTCTCGGCAGCACGTAACGGCCAAGCAACATCTGTACGTCTACTCAGGGCGCGGAGCACACCTTTTTTTCTTTTATTTGGCTTCTTTCCTTTTCCCGGTGCTCTTATTTGCCGTCCCGGCTGCTCTAGGACCCGACTCGATCGTCGCTCCACCGTGGTATTGGAAGCCTACGGGGTCACCATTTGTGGGAAAATGACGGGAGACAAGCACACCCGATGATGTTCAACAAGCCTCAAGTTTATTGATAAGAAGCTCACAGTTATATAGCCGCGTTAATGAAGCTCATACATATTGCAAAGCGAAGCTCCTCATAGGCTCTTTATTATCTCTCACCCTTGTCCTTCTCACAGCATATCTTACATTCCTGTGACCAGTTAGATTCTGTTTTGCACCCGTTAATTTTTGCACCTGCGTCTTGTTATTGCCTGATTTCTCCTCCAAGGTTACTGCCTCCCTGCATGGTTCCCATGCTATTTCTCCACCAGCCCAATACAATCATGCCCTCTTTCCTTTAGCCACTCTTCTATAAATCTCTCCACAGTTGTGAGAGTAATTGCAATTATTAGAATAATTGCAATTGCTCTGAGGAGCTGAAGAAGTGACAGCTACTCTTCTGGCATTGCTGCCTCTGTTTCTGCCACTCTGCAGTTCCCTTTCCTCTTTGAAAGGATTGAAATAGGTTTACTATCCCGTTTGTTCATGTTCTAACCAAATCTGTCATGAAGGATTATCCAGAGTAACACACATGTTTGCTGGTGTCTAGGTGGAATTTGTCTCCTGGGCCAGAATTGCCTTGCAGGAGGTGGGTATGTGTTCCTGATAGCAGAAACATGCACCCATTCAAATTATGAAGGAATAGTATCCTTTGCCAGATTTGATATGGAAATTTTAATTCCTCCTTCAGTTCTCTCATGCCATCTTTACAGCTATCTTTTAACTCTGTGGTCACAGTTTGTATGGCAGAGACTAGGGTAGAATGTGACAAGCTGTCCTCTATCTGCCTCAGTTGGTCAGTGAACTCACCAACAGTGAGCTTTCCGTTATCACCCTTTGATAGAAACTTGCTGGCCGAAATGTTAGTATAGGATGAAGAATAAAGTTTTATAAGCTTCTTCATGAGACCTGTTTGAAGAGAAATGTTATCAGACTCATGTATGGCATGGTCTCCATAAAGCACTTCCTTCACAGTAAACTCCTTCAGAAGCTTAATTCTCTGCTCAGCTGTGTTCCATTTCCTAGCTACCTATGGCAAGTCATGTCAGGAGGTGTATCTCATACCCACAGTCAGCAGAAGACATGTCCATAAGCTAACCACACCCAGATTGGTTGCCAAGTGTTTGTCCACTCCACTCTCCTTTGCAAGTGGGCCTACCTGCTTTGCAGACTTGTCTCCTACCTGTAGGGCATTTGCACCAATAGTACGGCATCTCATTAGCAAATTTAGGATTGGCTCTCCTGATTCCTTTGAATATTCCTTTTTAAATTCCGTGATCTCTCTGAGGGGATCATTGGAGCCCTGCGTCATGCTTTTTCTCTTCCTCTCCTTGCTGGTCTGTTGGTGCCTGGCCAAACAAAACTCTCCTAACAGCATTCCTACTCTGAGAGCCATCTTCCCCCTTAGATTGTCCTCATATTTACATCTCAGTAAACCCATCAAATCTTTAAGACTAAATTTCTCCCCTTCTTCCTCATCACCAGAGGTACCTCTCCCTAACTCTTTCGTTGACCCAAATTTAGCTCTCATATTGGCAGAGGCCAGTGTAACAGAAGATGGACCTTCTAACAGCTCTGAATTATTGGGAGCTTAAGCTGCTGCTACCCCAAAATTAGAATTGTCTTTTTGGTTGGAATTAGAAACTGCTGTCTAAGAATTCCAACCAGTATCAGAAAGAGGGCTTTGGGTGTTATCAGTCTTGTTTTCAGTGCATTTTCTGGGCATACAGTCAGAATTGCTATCTGTTTGCATAGTAGTGTCTTTTTTTTCTTTCTTTCTCTGGGTACGATCTGTCTGTTTCTTTTTTTAAGTGGTAACATGCTTTAATTCTTACAGCAGAATTAGGAATAAATCCATAATTAATAATGAAACAATGACATACATTAAATATATCACTGTAGTCTTTGAATAGAAGTTTTGGCAAGGGTCAGGAACACCGCTCTTTGGGAGAATCACATGTATGTACCAATGCTGTAGAATGACAGTGATGGAGAGATGGGACACAACTTGATGCAAGTAAAATGTCCATTTATTGCGTGCAAAGCACCAGCTTATACACTCTAAAAACCAAAACTTTTACATCACGCCTAATAATAATTGATTAGTGCAACTGTGTACAGCAAGCAGTTGGTTAGTAACCTGTTATTGGGACACATCTCCTTATTTGGACAAAGGTTACATCCTTTTTATTTGGCACTGCTTAGCTCCCAGACATTAGCTATCTCTAACACAAAAACATCTGCTGAGGTTCTGCTCTTTATGTCTTTTCAAACCTTCACATTTATCTGTCCGTGCTCTACCAGTACTTTTCCACCATCTCAGGTGCACCTTGTACCCATGGCTTTTGTCCCACTAAACTCCAAACATTCTTGTACATCAGTCTCTCAGTATTCTGAGCAAAGTCTAACAAAGCATTTTCTTCAGTAGAATAACTCATTTGACTACTAATATTTTCTGACTTATTAAAAGCATAAAAAATAGCATTGGAACCTATCTCAGTAATATTAAAGCCAGCAAAATCAAGAAAATAGTCACTGTAATCCCAAAACATCTTTTTAAACATTTTCCATGCCAAGTTCCATATAAAAGTACCCATTTTATCAATAAGCAAATGATGCAAAAACCACATCGTTACAGAAGAAATGATCGAANTTACAGCTTTGAACAATATACAAGCAGATATTTAGAATATATAACAGATATTTACAGATATATACATTGAAAAGTTAATACAGAAACACCACACCCCTCCCAGTGATCAAAGTCCCTAAGAGGATTCTTTTTTTTAACCACTCCTACTACCTTCCCCCCTTCTCAATCTTATCCCACCATCTGTCTCATGCAGCAGATAGGTGAAGGTAGATCGGCCACAGGGATTAGCAGAAGGAAAGAAGTTAGAGGAATTATTCAGATCCGGCTACAAGAGGCAGGGAGAAAGAGACATGCAAGAGCAGCCACAGCCCAAAGCGGTCTGACTTATCTAAGTTTGGGTTACAACTCTTAAAACATTTTTTGCTTTCTCAGTAAACCTAAGTGAAGTAGCATCATCAGTGTTTTCCTTTCTCAGCCTATAGCCTAATTTCTTATTCAAATCCTTCTATTTGTTCAAAGCAGCACACCCAGGGATCAATCCAGTCCTGTTAAATATCTTCATCAATGATACTGATGAGGGGACAGAGTCTGCTCAGCAAGTTTGCTGACAATATCAGACTGGGAGGCTTGGCTGATACACTTGAAGGTTATGTGGCCGTTCAGTGAGACTTGGACAGACTTGAGGGCTGGGCAAAGAAGAACCTAACAACTTTCAAAAAGGGTAAGTGCAGAGTCCTGCACCTGAGAAGGCATAATAAACTGCACCAGTACAGGTTGCGAGTAGGAGGACCTGGAGGTCCTGGTGGACAACAAGCTATCCATGGGACAGCAATCTGCTGTTGTAACCAAGGTCAGTGGGATCCTGCGATGCATTAAGAAGAGTGAATGTGGCCAGCAGATCAAGGGAGGTTCTGCTCTCCCTCTACTCTGCCTTGGTGATACCTCACCTGGAATATTGCATTCAGTTTTGGGTTCCCCAGTTCATGAGGGGCAGGGATCTACTTAAAAGAGTCTAGCAGAGGGCTATGAAGTTGATTAAGGGGCTGGATCATGTGCCCTATGAGAAGAGGCTGTGACTTTTTGGTCTGGTGCAGAGAAGAATTAGAGCGGATCTAATCAATGTTTATAAATATATGAGGACTGAGTGTCAAGAGGGAGAGGACAGATTCTTCTCAGTTGTGCTCTGAGAAGTAATGGGTATGCACTACAGCACAGGAAGTTCCACCTCAACATGAGAAAGGATTTCTTTATTGTAAGGGCCACAGAGCCCTGGAGCAGTCTGCCCAGAGAGGTTATGGAGTCTCCTCTGGAGACCTTCAAAACCAATCTGGATGCATCCTTGTGCAACCTGAGCTAGATTTTATGGTCCTGCTCTGGCAAGGGTGTTGGACTTGATGGTCTATGGAGGTTGGTCTCTTCCTCTAATCTCTTGGGATCTTGTGATCCCATGTTATCTCAGGAAAGCTAGCAAAAGGGATCCTTTAAATGATTTTTTACTTCCTAGTCCTTTTTTGTGCCACTTGGTCCCTTATCCTAGCAGTTTGGATTGGCCCCAGAGCCCAGTTTTGCATGTACGATGAAGTCCTCCTCCAGTATATGGACCAAGACAATCTCACAACAACAATGTAAAAAACAGAAGGAGCTCAGACCAAGACTTGATGAGAAATTGAACTTACAGGACATTTGAAATACAGTGCTTCATAGCTCAACACAGCTGACTCCTCCCATGCTTCCTCACTGCTTTGCCCAAGCAGCATTCCTACTACCATCCCAGTTGTCCCTGACTCCAACTTTTTTCCTTCTGTGGTCCCTGTGACTCGAAAGCATGATCATATGTTAACAGCTTTGTACCACTGAACTCCATATTGCTGTAGCTCTGTCTTCACCCACAAATCACATGAAAAGTAAGATCTAGAATGTTCATAAGTACGGACCTGGTTCTGTAGTAAATATACGCTGGTTATCTAAATCTGTAGTCTATTTTATATATGGTCTTTCTTTTCCTACATTCAGGCACAAAATAAAATTTAATTTTCTGAGGATTGACTTTCAACTGCTAAATCTCAAAAAGTACCAGATTTTCAGCTAGTCACCTTTTTCTTAGAATTTCCTTCTTTGCATCCTGTAAAATGTGAACCATATTCTAAAGCACACCTCTCTCACTATGCACTATATTTCAAACCTAAGAATGATTATAGGATATCTAAATCCTGAGAATGAAGTGACAACAGCAGTGTTTCTCTTTAAGTCTACCGGTTGATCATTAGAAACAGGAGATATCATCTATTTTTTTCCAAGGGAAATAAAATACTTCTACAAGTTTATTTTGCATGCTGTTGTCCACATTTGTGAATACTTGCTGGGCTGAGTAGATTATGATCAACCAGTACGACCAGCAAAAGTAAGAGCTACAGAAGAATGTAAGTGTTTTACTACTTTATGGCCTTATTAGATCCAATCCTAAATGGAAGTATTGCATAAATTTTTTCTTCCTACACTATATGTGATTACTCTGAATTCTGGATAAACAACCTGCTCTATTCAACTGATATAACTGGGATTTTTTTCCTCTAGATATATATTTTTCTTTTATACAGATAAGAATTGTGAGACAGTATTGCAAAGCATTCAGCGCTTTTTCCAGATGATGAAGCACATCCCTTTTAATTGTGTCCCAGAATGCTTTCTGCTGTCTGTGGTATCTCAGATCCTCATTCAGCACAACAATCAGACCACTATTAACTGTTTAAAATATATGAACAACACTGACGAAAGCCATCTGAGATAGTGTCTTGACTGGAGGCGATTGAAGAGGCTGAAATTATAAATTATGTAGCTTTTATAATTTCCAAAAGCCCCACCCACAATCTGTGTGTAGATTAGTTTAAGTTTGGGTTCTAATTTAGTCAGGAAAAGTCTTCACAAGGATGCCTTTTCAGGTAATTCAGGAAAAATCAGAAAAATTGAAAGGTTTGGGCATGAAACTTGCCCTACTTACAGATGGGAGACTGTCTCTTTCATGGCAGTGTCCGGAGTCCAGTGCNTCCGAGCAAGTCCGTGCAAGTCCTGCTCCAATCTGTCCAGCTGCCATATATATACTGAGGTGATTTGTTGCTTCCCTGTTCAAGCCCATGGAGGGTGGGAGAAGGCACTTCACACCTATTGTACTAAGCCTCCAGTGACAGAGGTGGGGAGGGAGGAAGACCGTTTCCTGCCCCATTCACACCTCTGGTGGGGCAGTGGACTGGGGTGTGCCCTGCCAAAGTTCACACCCCATTCAAACCTCCGGTAGGGCAGCGCCCTGCCCCACCACAGTTCACATCTCATTTAAACCTCCGGTGGGGCAGTACCCTGCTCTGACACAGATAGATATTCTTCAGATACTTTTACTACAAAATAATATAGAAAGGCAATGCTTTGAATCTTCTGTGGTTATACTGCCCAAGATTTATTGTTTCAAATTAATTTTTAAACAATTGTTTTTACATTAATTTAATCTGTCCTAAACCAATGCAGTATAACTACTGAAGATTCAAAGTCTACTCAAAACTTAACAGCAGATATAAAACGTGTCATGGTAGTCACTGTGGAGTCAGGTTGCCACTATGGCATCTTCAACTTTTTCTTCTTAAAATGAAAAATCACTATTTATTCTTAACAGTCATGGTTGAATGTGGTTTTCAGTGCAAGACTGAAACAAAGTCTAGCCTTGATTATTATTTGTGGTACTACCACATCCTTAGAACAAGCAGAAGTAGTTACTCCACTGTAAAAATGGCTGCTGGACAGGTTTTTGTCATGTCCAACACTTTTACCTAAAAATCACAGAATTACCAGTTTGGAAAAGACCTTTGAGATCATCAAGTCCAACCTATCACCTAATACTTTCTAATGAACTAAACCATGGCACTAACTGCCTCATCCAGTCTCTTTTTAAACTATCTCCAGGGATGGTGACTCCACCACCTCCCCAGGTAGCCCATTCCTATGCTGATCACTCTGTGTGAAGAATTTCTAATGTCCAGCCTTAATATTAAAGCTGACACCTTCAATATGATCATAGACAAATACTAAACATCTTTATGACTATTTTACTCAACTCTCCACCCAAATCATGAAGAACATCACCTAGAAGATAGAGACAGCTGTGGCTATGGTAGGAAACCCATGAGAGGAACATTTTTTGGGCAGCAGCACCAGTGCCAGCAGGAAGAGGTACAGAATCAAAATGTTGGTGTTCTTCTCTTATGCTTTCTCAGGGACCTAGATGAAACTTCCCTTTTAATTTAATTTAATTTAATTTAATTTAATTTCATTTCATTTCATTTCATTTCATTTCATTTCAGTTTTTCCACAGTGAATAAAATCTTATTCATATATTGATATGTCCTAAGAGTTCAGATGTTTCTTCTTTTTTTAAAATAATTTTTCCTCTTGCCAATATCTACCAGCTGACATCTTATTTTCTGCTTCTTTTTCTTTTTCTTTGATGTTAGTATTTTATCTAATATCAATGTATAAACCATAAAAGGAAATAAATACCAAATTATGAAATATAATAGGGAAACATGTTTTATACCTGGCAACTCAAAGAAAACACAGTCTCCCTACTGCCTCTAATACCATGGTTCAAGGTTGCACTTTCCTTCCTTTATGGATGTCCTCATAAATCCTTGTCAGTCATTATGTTCGGTATCTTTTCTTTCTGCAAGAACTGAAATTATTCCTATTTGGTATAAAAGAGTCTTCTCCTACTTTCTCTTGGAGTGTTTCTCCCACTCTGGTCAGTGAACCAACCACTTTCACTGTCTATGTCCCATTCTACATATGGATGCATACAATTCATCTCCCAGACTTAAAACTCACAACCTCTGGATTTCTGTATCATGACTGTGTTCTGAATAATACTTGCTACACATTACAAGAGAAAACGATGTGGAAAGGCCTAATATTTAAATCTGCCAAGTGTTCTGCTGACTACAGTAACCAAGGTAAACCTAATCTGTGCAGCCTTGTTGTTTCTGGGCTCTCAACTTCATCTTAATTTCATCTGAGACAAATTGCCTGTCTGATGCAAATCTGCTGATTCTCTGGGTATCATAATTTTGGAAAGCTAAGTATTTTATTTTAAACCCTCCTTTACATCTTAGCTTGCCTTTCTTGAGAAGAGTACCTGGACAAGACCACTTATTACCTCTTCAATATGGTAACCATACAACTCTATGTCTCTAACTTCTGTAGTCCAAAATGCGTTTCCAATAACACACTAACTCATCTCCCAGTCTGTACACATTTAAATCATGTTTTCTTTCCAGAATTCAGAGTGAAAGGTAGATCATATACCACTTCTAAGAAGTAATCATGAATTTCTAATCTGTCACGATGGTCTTAAGAGAAAGTGTTGACTAGGAGGCTACAAAAACAGACAAGCAGGTAGAGAAGAATAGCAAACCTATTTCAATTTTGAAAACTCTGACAGGCTACTAGAGTAAGGTGATACATTTGAAGAACCTAAAGTCAGTTTAGATTTCATTACATTAGATGAATTCTACAAAACTTGTGCAATTACTAATGGTAACAAAACATCAGTCTTTTCAACCTTCACAGAACTGAGGGGAATATGAAGAAAATTTCCTTGGAAAGTAGGGTGGCATTATGTCTATTTTGTAAATGAACATGTGTTTAGATCACAAAAGTATTGTGTCAGAAAGCTGTTGTGATTATTGTTGTGGAAATACTAACATTAATATTTTTTGTATTATTATTTATAATAATACAATTATTTTCTTAAATTATTTACAGGGTCTTTTATACTCTGTTTTGCAAATAGATTNTGAGCCCAAAAGCCCAATAAATACTCAATCTGATTTGGAAGACAAAAAAAGATATTAAACTTTAATAATAAGTAAGAGGTAAAGGTTTTTTTTACAGAAGGAGAAAATAAAAGAGGAACCAGAATGCAGGATATGGGGAAATGAGGAAAATTACAGAGGCTGGGAAGAAGGGGAAGAAAGGGAACAAAATACACAAAAATAGAAAATACAACCCGTGGAAGGCAATTGAGTCCAAATGCTGGGATGGATGATTTTGATGTTGGATGAAGCATGGTGTAGGCTTTTTGTGATGAAATGCAATTAGGTAAGAGTTCCAAATAAAATAGTGGTATCCTTCCATGTGTTGGCTTATGATCACGTGGTGATGAGCAGCAAAAGCAGCAAAGAGTTGGCCCAGGAAGGTAGGGCAGAAGAGAGAGATAGAAGACAAGATGTCTCCCCTTTCATAGCAAAGTCCTTAGCAGGAAGCGGGAAGAGCCAATCATGACACTGGGAAAAGGTTAGACCACCCCCTGGGAGGACTCAGAAGGCTCCAAGTGAGTCTTAACCCTTTATAATAGACTAAATAGAACCAAAGCAAAGAAAAGCTTCAATTACAGAGATTTTCTAGAGTATTTACTCACAAAAAGCTATCTCCAGATTTCCAGGGCTGCATTATAGTACAAACAGCACCCAAGCCAGTTGGAGAGATGCTGTTGTTGTTATGATGACCACTGTAAGCTTTTGGAGTTTTCCCAGTGCATATAGGCTGTGTGGGAGTCTCACATGGTCCTCTGACCACATCTTGGTCCATTCTCAGGTGGAGGGTGTCCTTCCACACCACAAAGCATCAAGGAGGCTATACAGTAAACTCACTGCTCTGGACTTCAGAAGAACAGACTTCAGTCTCTTCAGGAATCTGCTCAAGAGGGTTCCATGGGAAAAAACTCTGGAAGGAAGGGGGGCCCAGGAAAGCTGGACATTG